>OY992863.1:3860000-4182500 GCA_963921415.1 Pyrausta despicata
TGTAAACAATCAGTTTGTATTACTAGAAAGTTGTAACTCATCCTTATGGTTTTTTTTTATAGGTCTGGCACCTGACTAACTGTAAACTAAAGATCAACCACCTTGGTCACTCTGGCTACCTGAACACAGTCACAGTATCTCCTGATGGCTCCCTGTGCGCATCTGGAGGCAAGGACATGAAGGCTATGCTTTGGGACTTGAATGATGGCAAGCACCTTCACACCCTGGACCACAATGACATCATCACAGCCCTGTGCTTCTCGCCCAACAGATACTGGCTGTGTGCTGCATTTGGACCCTCCATCAAGATTTGGGTAGGTTTTTAAACCTTCACAAATAAATTTGTCTATCATGAATACTAATTTTGATACTGAGACTTCACATTTTTTTTATTTCAACAGGACTTGGAAAGCAAGGAGATGGTTGAAGAACTTCGACCAGAAATCATCAACCAGACACAGAACTCAAAGGCTGACCCACCCCAGTGCCTCTCGTTGGCATGGTCTACTGATGGTCAGACCCTCTTTGCCGGATACTCTGACAACATTATCAGAGTTTGGCAGGTTTCAATCTCAACCCGATAAGAAGTTGCAGATTGAAGTTTCATTTATTTTTGTTCTGAATGTCAATGCTTGTTTGAGGATAAAAATAAATGGAATTGTGTAGAAGTTATCTATTTTATTTTGATCTCCTTGTAATGGTAATTTCATAACTCTTTGTGTAGTTAAGATATTCCATGTGTTTGTTATGCTAACAAGATATTGTGTACATAAATAAATTGTAAGTTATTTTTTAAAATGTCTTATTATACTTAAACACTTATTTGCCAAAGAGAGTTCCACCCTTCAATTGTGAAAGCTGATAAATCCACTACATTACACAACCATGTACTACATATTTTAGACTAAAAACATATTTTTGCTTACATAGTAAATTATGTAAGAGCACCAAAATAAGACAATTGGCATATAACAATACACCACTACATAGGTACATAGTTATATCATTCTGTTGTTACTGGGTTCACAGGCCATCCTGCTTCGTTCAATAATGGTTTCTCATCAGTTACTTCTGTAGGACCATCACCAACTTGTGTATGGATAACATATTTGACTGAATCATTTTCATGAGGGTGCAGTGACAATTCCCTTATATTCTCAGCATTTACTGGACATACTTTAGCAGGCAAACCCTTTGTAAAGCATTCAGGTGTTGTTGACGGAAACAAATACTGAACAAGACCCAAAATATAAGGTACCTCCTCTTCAAGGAGATACAAACATGCATTAGGGCCAGCATCAAAAGTGTAAGCCACTTTAGGTTCTCTATGAATATCATTGTATTTGTGAACAAAATCAATTATCTTGAAGGAAGTTGCAGATAAATAACTAAAAGGTGGATAAGAATCCAGACACACAGCATGGAATTGATTGCTGTCTCTCATGGTGATTTCTGCAAACTTAGAAAAGTTCTTATTTCTGATTGCTTCACATATTTCCAATGTTCTCTGAGGAACACACTTCTCAACTCGGTACTGAAGGAGTTCAGAAGTTTCTTTACTTATTTTCATGCCCCTTGTGGAACTTACTTTCTTTTTGTCATCACCAACAACTAAGATCAGTGCCCTCAACTCAGGCCAGTGTAAACTGTCAACTATTTGTGTGGCAATAGAGTCAGACCCATCAGCTTTTACACCAGCGTGCCAATGCACGAAGCCGCCATAAACACTTCGACATGCACTGCCTGACCCAAGTCTTGCAATAGAGCTGATGTCAGATGTAACTTTATAAAGTTTGGCCAGTGCAGTAACCAAGCAAGCGTATCCTGCAGCTGAAGACGCCAATCCCGCTGCAGTAGGAAAATTGTTTTCAGAACAAACGTGAACTTTCCACGTCAAAAAAACATCATTTACACTTTTCTCAGCAGCAGCTCGTAGCTTGATTTCTCTTAGGCAATTCTGCAGGCGTGGACTGGAAAATGACTCCTTCCTGCCATTCAACCAGATTTCATCATCCAAAAATTCGGGGCTGACACAAACAGAAGTTTTAGCGCACATAACATTCGTGTCTAAAGTAGCACTAACGGAATCATTTAACGGTATTATTAATTCTTCGTCTCGTTTGCCCCAGTATTTTATAACAGCTATATTAACTGGTGCCACTACTGTAATAACTCCACTCATTTTGCTAAATGCTTTGAAACACTTGTAAATCTTGAAATAGGTACTGCCGAAATATTGAATTGTTTTCAAACTAAAAAAAATTCACCGTCTTGGCGCTTGCTTTCACATTAACCAACTGCCAATGTCAAAAGAAAACCAGACCACACCAATAAACATGCCCGACTCGAAAACGACTAGTGTTGTGGTGCTGCCACAAAATACCACAAAAAGTCGCTACTAGCTAGGGGAATAAGAACATGCGCCCATAGGTAACCTATCATTTGAGTGATCAAGTTTTGCGCTTGACAGGATATGTTTACTAGGTCATTTTAAGTATTTTTAGTCCGAGCAGAAAGGATTTCTTTTCTTCTGGTGGGGGGTAGGGGGCTACAAAGATGGCCGCTGCCGACAATTTAAAAAAAAAATCTCCTCGTATACTTACAGCTATTATAGCGATATTGGTGTCATTTTCGTATAAACCGAAGCCGTAGAATTCATTTCTGATATTTATTTTTAGCACTTTCATACATTTTTTTTAAGAAATAGTAAAAAAAGTGAGAAATTGTATTCAGTATTTTTTGTTTAAGAGCCTGTCAGTGGTACGTTTAATTATAAAAAAGAAAATAAAAAATATGAGAAGAAAGAAAATTTTATGCTGATTCTAAAAATATATACTTTAATAGACTTATCTAGTATTTAAATGTAAAAAAAAATATATTTATGCAGCAGCGGTGATGTGCAGTATTTAAGTTTATCGATCATATCTGCAGAAATAATCGAAATCTCAATTTATTTTTAATGTAACAACTGTATTTATTTACAATATCAAAAGATAAAATATAAACCTGTGTTTGTTAGCTTACTTGTTCACTTATTTTATAACAATTAGTGATATCATAATGAAAGTTACAAAAACAAAGAAGAACTTTTTGAGTTACTCACGCTGCGATGCCTCGCGATAGATTTTGACCAAGACAAAGAATTCAACGTTACTAAAAACAATTCTGTTTTGAGTAATATTAACCGTGAGAAAGGAAATCTGGAGCCATGCAACCACGAAGAAGCAGACACAAGAATGCTCCTTCACGCAGCGGACGCTGTACTTCGTGGTCATAGCTCCATTTTGATTCGCACTGTTGATACGGATGTGGTTGTGATTGCGATTTCTAGTGTTCATAAATTACCAAATTTGAAAGATTTATGGGTGCATATGGGCACAGGGAAAAACCACTCCTACATATCATGCAATGCAATTGCGAATGGACTTGGTAAGTGTGTTACACGCTGAACTTCTTTTACATTATGAATCTGAATTTCAACCCATCGACGTCCCAAATTTAATTACTGATATTTTTTTAGGATTTGATAGGGCTGAAGTATTGCCTGTGTTTCATGCCTTTACTGGATGTGACACTGTGTCGGCTTTTCATGGGAGAGGCAAAAAGAGCGCGTTTGACGCCTGGTTTGCCTACCCGGAAGCAACACTTGGGTTCAAAGCATTGGTACAACAAAACTTGGCAGAAGCAGATAGTTTCATTCAGAAATTTATCATCACAATGTACGATCGGTAAGTATGAATAGTAAAATTAAGAACGCTCAACCTCTACGCTATAGAGACCTTTAGTGAATTTATATTCATTCTTATATAACATCAATTTCTTATCCACACCTACATAATATAAACAATGTCCGCAAATTTTATTTCACAGCTCAAGCCCCTGTACCACCGTTAATGAGTGTCGAAAATATCTTTTCACAAAGAAAGACAGACAGCTGGAAAATATACCCCCAACAGAAGGCGCTCTGCATCAGCACACATTAAGAGCAATGTACCAAGGTGTGCATATTTGGGGCCAAACGTTAATTCCCGATCAAAATCTTCCCTGTCCGTCATCTTGGGGTTGGATTCGTGAAGGAAACGTCTGGAAACCTCGCTGGTCTGTTTTACCAGATGTAGCAACAGTTTGCCTAGAACTTACCCGGTGCAGATGCAAAACATCATGCAAAAATAGATGCAACTGCATAAAAAGAAATTTAAAATGCACAGAACTATGTTTCTGTGCCGGATTATGTTAACACTAGGCTCTGCTAAGGTCTGTCTAATCAGTGTTATTTTTATTTTTCAAATTTTTCTATTATTTTCATTTTCGTCAGATAACCCTTGAAACTTGTCAGACGTAGCGTAACCGCTCTACCTTCCCCATCACGGATAAAGGCGTGATTTATGTTGTAACTATGTATTTCGTCTTCATATATTAATAATTAGATACTATAAATTTACTTTAATCATAACTGTTTTACCTAACCTTTTGACAGCCATAGTCGGCTATAGCCGTCAAAAGTTTTTTAAGTTGCTGCTAAAGCTGTGGCGGTCAAAGGGTTTAAATTGTGACACCAAGATCTTTCTTGGTGCCTGTCTGTCGTTCATTTTTAATATATTTGTTCCTTGATTACTGAAAACGACTGAAGCGATTTAGATAATTATTTTTTTTGTTTCAGAAGTGCTGCTTTTAGAATAGTCCCATAGTCATTTAATCAAATGTCAAAAGATAAAATGAAATGGGAATGGAGGATTCGAGGAGAATCTTCATATGGAAAGCGATTTTTGTAACTTTCATTATGATATCACTAATTGTTATAAAATAAGTGAACAAGTAAGCTAACAAACACAGGTTTATATTTTATCTTTTGATATTGTAAATAAATACAGTTGTTACATTAAAAATAAATTGAGATTTCGATTATTTCTGCAGATATGATCGATAAACTTAAATACTGCACATCACCGCTGCTGCATAAATATATTTTTTTTTACATTTAAATACTAGATAAGTCTATTAAAGTATATATTTTTAGAATCAGCATAAAATTTTCTTTCTTCTCATATTTTTTATTTTCTTTTTTATAATTAAACGTACCACTGACAGGCTCTTAAACAAAAAATACTGAATACAATTTCTCACTTTTTTTACTATTTCTTAAAAAAAATGTATGAAAGTGCTAAAAATAAATATCAGAAATGAATTCTACGGCTTCGGTTTATACGAAAATGACACCAATATCGCTATAATAGCTGTAAGTATACGAGGAGATTTTTTTTTTAAATTGTCGGCAGCGGCCATCTTTGTAGCCCCCTACCCCCCACCAGAAGAAAAGAAATCCTTTTTGCTCGGACTAAAAATACTTAAAATGACCTAGTGAACATATCCTGTCAAGCGCAGAACTTGATCACTAAAATGATAGGTCATGTTTGTTATTCCCCTCAGTATACAAGTGTAAGTAAACTATGCTATTCTTCGACCTGACATGACAGATGAAAACATAAATGTCCATATCCAAGAAAATATAAATACTACTCCATATATTCAAACCCAATTGAATATATCATACTAGAGTCTAGCTAACAAAAGGATCGCAAAGGCAAATAATTTTGGGACTTTATTTAATTATCATAGTAAACGATTCCTGTCATATTTACGCCATTTTAAATTATTACACCTAAAGCCCAATGCTGAACTTATGGAAGAACTTTCCTTAGTATGCACCATGTTTTTACTTTGTATTATCTGAGATAATTATGATTAAAATTAAGTCATTCATTATTATCATCGTGTCGGTACATAGGTGTTATTATTAGGTACAACAAGGATTGTTCGCTGTGATCTGCCATGGAAGGCATACGAATATCATTTTTTAAAGTTTTCTGATAGCGTAATAGATTTTTCGGCCAGCTGTTCGCACGTCTGGATCTGGGGTAAGAATATCGATACCTACCTCGCATTATTGACATCATATCACCAGCTAAATTCTAGAATGTCAAAAAATTCATGGACTTACAAGTTGGTGCAATGGTTAGCGCCAACCTTTGTCCAAATGAAGCTGCGTTTGGTTTACTTACTATTTTACAAGCACATTTTAAATGTAGTTTACGAAGACATGAGAAAGACATATCATGTTAAACGCCTTTTTATGAACCTTCTTACTTTAAATGTGCTGTGACTGTCTGATCCATATTTTGGGTTTTTTGAAATAAAAGTTTAATGATTTAGTAGAAACTAAACGTTTATTATTTTGAAGCGGCTGCTTTTGAAACTATAATGCAACCAGTTTTAAGAGGTATGTATTTCTTACCTCTGTCAGAAATTAGATATGCAATTTAATGCTTTATTTTACAGATTAGAAGTGTTAATTTCGTTTGTGTAGTAAAGAAAGATGGGGTAATTTTAATTTAGACCAACAATACTACACATTTCGCTGCCATTTTCGTTTTGTGACACGGTACAGCGGTGGTCTGTGTATGGATTTGTTGAAATATCGAGCTTTTAAGTCCATAAATCGGTTACTGTGATTATTAAGAGGGTGTTTATTAGCATTTGTGTTTCGTATGGGATACTGAACGTTGGACTTATTACGTCACATAAACTGTTTTGCTGTTGACTCCTTGGGCGGAGAGGGTAAGTACTTCCGTGGCTAATATTTCAAGAATGATGTGCTTGTAGTCGTTATTTAACCTGCTAGATCTTATTTGTTGCTCCGTGCAACTGTTCCATAGAAGTAGGGACACCTAACACTGTTATTTATACTTCGCGACTGATCTAATGAAATGGGCGTTGCGAAGCCGAGATTTTGCTATCATTCGGTACAGTCACCGTGCTTACCTTAATCCACATAATTAGACTTAAAAATTTGCTTCAATTTTAATAGCAACGGGATCACGTAAGCGATTTTTTCATGTGATCCTGTTCATTTCTAATGGGATTATGGATGGGGCAGAAGGATTATGATGAGTAATTTAAATTTGTCAATCTTTGTTGTAGTCAATCTAGTCGGAGGATTATGACGACCACTTTGGTGTAATGGTTAGGAAGTTGTCTATTATCTAAGAGGTTACAGGTTTGATCCCCGCACTGTACAAACATTTGTGTGCATGAACATGTCTGTTTGTAGTGGTCTGGGTATTGTTATATGTATTTATTTTAGTTTATTTGTAACACCACTGTTGATTCTGATATCTGTAACAAAAGTGCTTAAGGTACTAACCTCGGAATCAAATCAATCTATGTGATATTGTTCTATGTTAAAATAAAAAATATGTATATATATTTGTAAGCCATATAATATACCAAGTTCTTTGATAATTAGTACAGTAATTTTTAAGAGTGAAATCAGCAATGGAAAAATGTTATTTTTGTTAAATGCTTTGTGTGATATTCAATACCATTATTGTTGCTAGTTTTGTGTTGATCACAACAAACATTATACTTTCGGAATGTTTATTAAATTTTGTAATGTGCATCAAAACAGTACATATGATTTTAGACTCATAAGGAGTTGTTGTATATTTATTTTAGCAATGTTTCCATTAGAATTAAACACCTGCCATGCTGTTTTTTTTTAAATACTAAACAATGTGAGCAGGTCTCCCTAAAATCTTGTTTTGAATGAAAAGCATCACCTAATTCTAACTAGCATTGTCTGTTAACTAAGAGTTTTTAACCCCTGACAAAGAAGAGGAGTGTTTTAAGTTTGACCTCTATTCTGTTTGTGTGTGTCTGTCTCTGGCACTGTAGCTCCTGTACGGACTAACCTATTTCAATGCGTTTTTTCTATTCAAATTTATAGCTATGGCTGGTCAAAATTTGTCTCTCCTTTGGAGCTTACCAGCTGTTTCCCTAGCTCATGTTGGGGTATTGTAATTTTAGTTTTAACCCATTGAGACCTGTTAGGCAGAATCTGGCTTAGTAACCACGAAATATCAAGTGTTGTTTGTTTGTGATTGACTAGTTCATCAGATATTTATGGTCCTTTATGGACTTTTCCTGAACTTCCACAAATAATTCAAAACTAAAATTGGTTCAGCCATTCTAGATTTTTAGCGAGACAAACCAACATCAATTCATTTTTATATATTAGATAAATAGGGTATAACAAAGTTGGTCATTTAATTTAAAGTCACTTATTACCTATTTAGGTATAAGTGACTAACCTATCTAGGTGATTTCGGCTTAGGTTCATTATCAGAATTTAATAGTTTTATATCAAATACAAAGCAAAGTTGTGGCTGTTGTGATTGGAAATCAATCAAACATTTTAATTGATTCTGGTAAATATGGGTACAATTTCTTTTGTACCATTTTATATGCTTTACTTATTAAGGGTGTTATATCTTCAGCTGGTTTATCATCTGTTGCCAGCCATATGCTGCCATTGGATCCCTTCTTATATGTTTCCACCAGCCCTTTGACAGCTGCTTCAGCCCTGTAATGATAACAATTGATTAAGGTGTCATCTTAATCTTATCAGCCTATGTGTGTCCTACTGTGTGGCACAGGCCTCACCTCAGCTACGAGGTTGTTTGAGCCATACTCCACCACGCGGGCTCAACGCGTATCGTTGAAGGGGTTGTTTGGGACATATTCTGGGACATATAAAAAGTATTCAGGCAGTCTTATATGTTTTTTTTTAATCATTCCACAGTTCAAAATATGTATGGTGGGCAGCACGTCACGGTAAACACTGTGGTATCTTATGCGCTTGGGATATGGGCCATTTTGCAACATAAATGGGTAGCTTGATGTGCTGGCCACTGTGCATAAAACAAAATAATGGATTCCACAAATGAAGAAATGCAGTCCAATTTCTGCTGCATATTTTTCTTAGATTTTTTTTAATGAAAGCATTTATCAAATAATGTAAATAATATACTAACTTTTGAATGGCAAAAAACGGGTTCTTAGGAATCAGTTTGCAACATGCCTCATTGTATGATCTGTTTTCCAAATGCTCAAGCAATAGTGTCTCAGTTGCTCCATAACACATTGTTATTACGGTCACCCCAGTTTGTTCAAAGAAGGGATCCATCTATGTAAAATCAAAACAATGATAAACCTTATAAAAATTATATTGAACGCAAACAATTTTTTTATGAAAAAGGTATGAATCTGAGCTACTTTCTTCAACACTTACGGCAAGACTGTAGCTGAAATGCAATATGCCTGCTTTGCATCCACTGTAAATGGGTAGAAATGGGTATCTCACAAAACCAAGTGCAGAAGACACATTGATGATGACACCACCATTCCCACCTTCAACTTTGCTCATATGTTCAAGGCCCTTTAAAGTCAGTGAAACCATACCTTGCTAAAATCAAGACATATTGCATTAACAAAGTTATTTTGCATCATACTTGCAACCAAATTTAAACAACATTACACATAGAATTTAAACTTAATATAGGAGGTATTTTAAGTGAGTTTAAAAATTTGAGTAGATTATGTTAATATTCCCTCCCGTTTTCAGTAACAGTAGTACCTGATTAAGTTGTTATCTCAAAGCTTATAAAACAACTTGTATTTTTTAGACTAATACTTACATAGGTCACATAACTTGCTTTTCTCCAAATATTTTTTGAATCATCCATTATACCAGCATTGTTTACAATCACATCGAGTGTTTTAAACTTATCCAGCACTTCATTGAAAGCCTGCGTCAAGCTCTCCTCATTGCTGCAATCGCATTTGATGAAAAACACTTTTCCGGGATAATCCTTGTTTAATTCTTTGGTGAATGCATTTCCTACTTCTTCAGCTATGTCCAAAATAGCCACACCCTGTCAAAAATTTATCTCATGAAATGGCACTCAAAATAACGAAATAACGAAATTCACTGTTTTTTTTTAATGGGCACAGTCTTTCTTTTGTAATTTTACTTTCTTTTCTTTTCACTTATTAGTGCTATATTGTTTAATAGGTAGGTGTTGATTTTGATAACACTACCCTGGAGCCAATACCGATGAGCTTTTTCCGAAGGACTAAGTATATAAACGAATATAGTAAAGTCAATGTCATAATTAAATCTTTTTAAAAGGTAGTTGGATTGATTTGCCAATAAAAAATCTTGTCGAATACCTTGGCTCCATCCTTTAGGAAGGATTGCACATATCCAGCACCCAGGCCTGACGCGCCGCCTGTCACCAAAAACGTCTTTCCCTGTGCCTGGCGAAGTTCTGACATGGTGCTCTAACAACAGACTGAAATATCTAATACCTAATTATTAACGCACGACTTTTATATTTATGATCACTATCTTATCAATTTTACGTCAAATAATTGGGTATTCGTTCGTCGAACTAACTAATGCAAAAACCCTCTTTGATATTGGGACTGCCATAATGAATTCTTTTTTACCCTCGACGAGAAACGACAACCCAGAGCACCATACCAGGTTTGTGACTCCTTTTCCGTTAGTGTGTGTCTGTATGTGGAATCTTAGCATCCGGACGGAGGAACCGAATTCAAGCGCGTTTTTTTTGAAATTCGAAAGATATTAAATAGCTATAGTTGGTCAAATCCGTGCAGTCGTTGAAGCTCACCAGCCATTTTCCTGGCTTAATTCGCGGTAATTGTCGTTTTTTTTAACTGTTAATGAAATATTGTACCTACCTTAAAGATTCTGGCTTGTTTACGCCCTGTAATGGAAAGTGCTTGAGTTTGGGTTTCAATCCTCTCAAACAAGGTACGTGATACCTTGTGTTCATATAAAGGTACACGCAGTTTATCCTAAATCCTAAGTGGTTTTTGACGGAACCCGAAAAAGTGTTGATGATTTAATCAGTCAGCATGAGGTATAGATATTTTATTAACCGTGAGTTGTTTTGAGAGAGTATAAAGGGGATAAATAAACATACCATTATAATTTAATCTTGGTCTTGTTGTACAACTTGAAAAATATATGTTTTTGTATGTGTTTGCAATAATTAGTCTGTCATGTGGAAAAAAAATATTGCTATGTGCTTTACAGCAGTATTTTCTTTCTCCTTAAAGAAAAACCTTTTAAGTGAGAACACTTTATTTAGAAATAATACAAAACACACTATTTTCGGGTTTGAAGAACACATCAAAAAAATTAATCGGATATAACCACATTTCATGGGATATTAACTTTTATAATTCTTATTTTTGTTTTTATTTAGCCTCTATCATCCCACTGCTGGGCAAAGGCCTCCCCCAAATCTCCGAGAGGTGGGCCCGAGTCGTCTCCAATTTGGTGACGACTCGGGCCCACCTCTCCGGATGCATCCTGCAGGTGTGACCCGCCCACTCCCACTTCAATTTCGCGGTTTTGTCGATATTGGCGTCAGTGATACTGGTCCTGGAGCGGATGGTAGTATTTCGGATCCTATCGTGTGTATGTCGTGTGCGTGTACGTTGTGTGCGTGTGTGTACCTGTGTGTGTATAATATAACAAAATACCGTTTTTTTTCCGACTTCAAAAAACTTCGACTCACGTACTGCATCGAGCCATAGACCCCATATAACTATGATTATTTTGTTTTAAATTTTATTTTTTAATCAGATGGCGCTGTTGGGTTAAGTGCCTTATGAATCGTGACATATCCATTTTCAATCAGTGGCGTGATGTCCTGAACTGGTTCGTCGTTTGTCGAGAGCCACACCGTTTGGTGGGCCCCTCTTTTGTATGCTTCCACAAGTCCTTTGACAGCTGAATCGACCCTGAAAATAAAACAAAAGATATAGGATTTTAACTTTCGCGTTGCTTCTTGCTGGGGCTAGTTTTTGGCGCGATCGGGAAAGTAAAGTATGGGAAGTTGTTCTGCGTTTTGGTAATTTGCTAATCTTGTTGTAGAAGACAGTGAAATCATGGTGCTTTGAATGGTTTTTCAACACTTTGCCACTTGGAACCTGGGGTTGTATTTATAATATTGTTAAATTTTCTACCTTTTCAATATTTTAAGCCGTTGGTCCTGCGCTTGATCTACCTCCGGTCATGTCGGATTGCCGTTTCACTGTATTTTGAGAGTGAAGGAACAAATAGTGCACCTTTGTTTTAAGCTTACCTTGTGCTCTATGAATATTTCCCGCGTAGTTGACTGATCTCTGTTGAGATTCCCCTGCCCTGGTCGAAATCGGCTAAGACGAACTGTACTTTAGTAAAAACCCGCGTCATGGAAAGCGCTTCCTGTCCCTGGTTATGGACAAAAGCATAACATAAAAGCCTTTACTCACTTTTGAACGTTACGCATATTTTTAACACTGTCGGCCAAAGTTTTACCAAATTTCGGGTCGTAAGTGACTGTCTCTAAATTTTGAAGTATAGCCGTATCGGTTCCACCAAAACACACCGTGATTATTCTTACACCGTTTTGTTCACTTAGGCCGCACTGTAACAAAGCAAGAAAAGGTTATTAGGTAAGTCTAGTGTGAAACTATACTATAAAATATGTGTTTGTGTGCTCGTTAATAATCAATAGTCTAACCCCTAAGAATTAGCTGTTCTTTCGGTCGTCTTGGCTTTGAACCTCTTTTTTCTAGTTCCACTTTTTACTGCCTTGCATGATTCGTTACACCCCTCTACCATACTTAAAATGATATTCTATTTTATGTAACATTTATAATTCCTCGGAAGTAAACTAAAATGAATGAAAACCGCTCAGCCTGCTTACAAACACACCTTTCCGAGACCTCACTGCGACGGTAGCGTCTCTAGCGGCGAATTGTCACATTATAACCCACATTCTGATATAGTATTAACATGATATTAAGTATCTCATCTTGGTAAAATAAAATATCTGAGTAAAACATACCGCAATACTTAGAGTGAAGTGTAAGACAGCAGCCTTAGTTCCCGCATATATTGGCACAAACGGGTTCTTCCTGAATGATACCACTGAAGCTATATTCATAATAGTGCCTCCCTTGCCGCCTTCCTCTTTATTCATATGTTCTATGCCTTTTAAAGTCAAAGAAACCACTCCGTGCTGGAATTCAAGTGAAAACAAAGTTACTGGGTCCCTGGTCTTGATACAAAAAAAAGAAGCGCGATAATGCAGACAAATGGGATATTTAATTTAGTAAATTGGTCATTGGAAAATCGGATCATCTTAATTAGGCTTCATGTAGATGACGCCGTGACCGCACCGGCACTGGACCGAAACCGCATGTTTACAGAGGCGGCCCGATGAGTATGCGGTGTCGGTCCGGCTTTTCAGCGAGATATTCATTCGTATACCCGCGGTTTCGGTACAGCGCCGGTGTGGTTCCGGCGTGTAAGGATGAGAGGGGCACCTTTGAACACTTTTTACACTTTGCCATAACTTCAGATTCCCTTGTTCTGAAAGATCCTTATGTTTCCCAATACTTAGTCTATCTAGTAGGCTATAAAAAGGTTTCAAAAAAAGGATAGTAATGTCATCTATTCGTAACTTACATAGTTCACGTCAATCGATTTCCTCCACATTTGTGCGCTATCGTTCATAATACCAGCGTTGTTAATAATCACATCAATAGTTTTAAACTTATCAACAACTTCGTTAAACGATTGTGTCACATCTTCTTCCTTGCCGATGTCACATTTGATAAACGTTACTTTACCGGGGTATACTTTATCCAGTTTCGCAACTAATGATTTGCTGGCTTCTTTTAATATATCCAAAATAGCTACACTCTATGAATTAAAAAATATGATGGTTACTTTGCTTATGATTCTTCAATACTGAACTTATGCTTTGAAAGTATACATGCCTTCGCTCCTTCTTTAAGAAAGTCTTCAACATATCTAGCGCCCAATCCAGAGCCTCCCCCGGTAATTAGAAACGTTTTCCCTGCAACGTCGTGTAATTCTGACATAATGATGCGTACTGAAAATTTCACTTTCACAAACTTTCGCGATTACATTTTTATATTTGCTCCCTATCTGATTATTATCTAAAGGCTTCTTATCTGAAATGTATAAATAAATAACGTAATACTTTTTGGGTTCCTGCCTAGAAACAAGAAAATAAAAGATATTTTTTCTTTTTAAAAAATATATAAATATTTGATCGTACCAGTATGGTTTTTTGCCGACTTCAGAATAATTTGGGGAATAAAATTCCTTGTTTAAGACTTTTCGAAGAAGGTACAATTTCGATTTTATTTTTTTATTTCTAACTTATTAGTGGCCACGTATTGAATCGAAAGGTATTGGTGCTATTACAATTTATTTAAGTAGCAAGTAAGTACTCTATTAGCTTGATTTATTGCAGCAAGTCCATTGTACAGTGATAAAACTTAATTTCAGTTTGTATGTGCATTTATTTATGAAATCATTTTGAGGGCTGAAATATTATTAAAACTCAAACTTTTTTTTCTAAAGAGGTTTGATCGTGGGGTACAATGCTTTCTGGATAGTTTCATGTCCGCTGTTAATCAGTGGCGTGATGTCCTGCACTGGTTTGTCGTCTGTCGCGAGCCATACTGTTCTGTTGGCACCTTTTTTGATTGCGTCTACTACGCCCTTGACAGCCGATTCAGGCCTGAAATAATAGAAAATAAGATATGTTCAAATTCGTCAGTTAGAATGAGTATCAAACTATCGAGATTAAAAAATTATAGATAATTATGTGTTTGGCCTACCCGGAATGTAAGTATTCCTACAGACTAGGAAGTACATAAGGCATGCTGAAAATGTTTAGTACAACAGCCCATCACCTAATTAGATCCCATCAACTTTGATTTAAGGAACATTTTACAACAAAAAGTGATCCGTCGTAATGTGCTGTCATTGGCGGTGTACATTGCCTATAGTGATAGTGTGATCTTTTCTGGTCTTATGAACGAAAAATTAGATGGATGCTATGTTACACAAATTGATGTATCGTAGTCCTTTCGCTGGGCGAATAGTTCTTTTTTTATAAAATATTTTTATACTTTTACATACTTTTGAACGACATGTTCATCTTTAACGTCTTCGAGCTTTGAACCAAATGTAGCGTCGTAAGAAAGTTTATCCAAGTTGTGAAGTAGTGGCGTATCAGTTGCCCCGAAAGCCATGGTCATTATTCTTAGTCCATCATCTTGGCTGCCGTACCCGCCCTGTAAAAATAAATAAAATATTATCAGATATCAAAAGGTGTAATATTGATACCGATACTGCGGTTGCAACAATTCTTATTGAAAGCAGCCTAATTATCACTGCGTGTTATCACTTTTATACATAGATAATTAGTTGTCCTTGGAACCAATAGTGGGTTTATAATTTAGGAATTCTACAAACTACGACTGTAACGGTGCGCTTGTGAAACAAACATTGTCTGCAATTATTAGACAATAATATATTATTTTTTAAAATGTTATTATAAAGATTCGCAAGGAATAAAACGCTAAGTTCTTACCGCAATACTGTATGTGAAATGCAAGACTGCAGCCTTAGATCCACAATAGATGGGTAAAAACGGATTAGGCATAAACCCTGCTATAGAAGAGATGTTGAGAATGGCGCCGCCCTTGCCGCCTGCCTGTTTGTTCATGTGCTTGATGCCTTTTAACGTCAGAGAAACCAATCCGTGCTGGAATCAAGTCAATATACATAATAGTCATAACTTTAATAAATACAGATATTTTAAAGAAAAATAAAAAATAAAATATTGAAATAAGAACCTTCTTTATTTAAATTCTGCTATTAACAGAAGCTGTTAATTAAACTGGTCTGATTGTGCCAGCAACAAAAAAAAACGTGATATCAGGATGTTAAGTGTGGTATAGATTGAACCTTGGACAAATTAACTTTTTGTCTTGATAACCAAACCAAACTATGGCAGAAAAATGAGGTGAGGTTGTCTATTCTCCAATGGTAAATTTAAAATTATCGGGGGATATCGTAGGAATATCATAATTTTTTTTGTATATATTGTAACTTACAAAGTTCACGTCAATCGATTTCCTCCAGCTTGCCGGGCTGTCGTTCATAATTCCAGCATTGTTGATAATCACGTCGATTGTTTTGAACTTATTGACGACCTCATTGAAGGCCTTAGTAACACTTTCTTCATCGCCGATGTCACATTTGATAAATAGCATTTTCCCAGGATATGTTTTATTCAATTTTTCTGTTAATCCTTTGCCAGCTTGTTCCGATATATCCAAAACAGCAATACTCTGTAGAAAATAATATTTAAGTTTTGGGGCGGAAAGGTTGAAATGTTCCGCAGGCAGGCCCCCTACAAGTTATTGGACCGATGATCTAGTGAAGGTGGCGGGGAGCCGCTGGAAGCCCGGGGCCGATCGCGTTGGAGATCCTTAGGGAGGCTCAACTCATCAGTGGGCGTCAAACGGCTGATATGATGAAGTATTGGTTCAAAACGGAATTTTAAAATTTAGCTGGTTGACAGACTTGCCTCAGCACCATCCTTAAGGAATGCTTCGACGTATCCAGCGCCTAATCCTGAAGCTCCCCCAGTGATAAGGAAAGTTTTTCCCGCGACTCCGAATTCAGACATGTTGTGTGCTCTGTTTGTGTTTTGGCGATAACTGTGCTGTTTTACTATCAGTTGTGATATTTATATTTCATTTTGTAATCTTTATAGGTAGATAACATATGAAGATAACAAATTGAAATATAAATAATCGACTGATTTGCTTCATCATCTTATTTTGCTTTTTATTTATTTTGTCATGATGTAATAGATATTTTACCTTTATTGATACCTGGTTACTGGTTTGTCTGCTTTTTTCAAGGTCCGTACCTTACGGGTTAAAATGGGACCTTATTACCATCTGATAACACGGTTAATAAGCAGTCTTAGAAATAGTCGGTTTATGAGTAAGAGCGGGTACACATTGGGCGCTTCACAACGCGCGTTTCGAGAACCAGGAGTCCTATTGAGGTGTACACATTCGAGCGCGTGCTTCTGGACAAGCGTTGATATGAAATCGCGCGTTTGAGGCAGCGCCGAGCGCCCAATGTGTAATGTGTGTGTGTGCTTTCAGTGTTAAAATTACCTCAATAATCGGAGTAACATCTTGAGCAGGTTCATCGACAATCATATCATAACAGAATTAAATGCTACAGCGACTAATTTGATTGTGGCACTTCAGCTCTAACAGTAATTCCTGCACGCATCTTGCCCTTTTCATATTTTATGTTATCTGTCGTATTTACCGTTGCTTAACTGATACCGATCTTTTCTTTTATCTAAAAAAATATCGTAAGAATTATACAAAAAAGACTATGCTTACTAATCTACTACGATACTTAGCAATTTCAGAAAAGCACAGTCAGTATTGTTGTGAGTTTGTGGAAGGGTTCAATCTATAAGGTACAACTAACAACGATAAGATACTCGCTAAAGATAATAAACAACTAACCATTTTCGCATAACATGTAAATCATGACTGAGATTAAAAATGTATAAGATCATTTTCTCATAAACTGATATCAGATCATGATAACCCGCCTAACATAATTTTCAAACATGACAGCTAATTAAACGTTATTTGTAGAAACGCTATAGTTTTGGTTAAGTGTGATGAAATGGGGGCTTGGTTACGTATAATGTTATTCAATTACATTTACCTTACTAACAACCTCTGGAGGAATCCGTACGGAGCCCGCGTTTAGGTAAATGGCTCGTACCACTTCATAGTTTATGTAATGTGTCCAGCTGTGGGACGTATTTAGGCTTACGAGATGATAGTTATTCATGGCTAAGGTACCATACCTTAACCATGAATAACTATCATCACATAAGCCTATCATAAGGTTTTGTATTATACTTTTATCCCAATTAATGGGAGCATTTAATCGAGATTAAACCGTAATTATACTTTCACCTAAGTCAGCACATACCCTGTCTGTATCAAAAGTTTTATCCGTTTATTAGTTCCAGCGTGATTGACGGACAAACATCCAAATAAAGGAACTTTCACATTTATAGTATTATTATTTTAATGTGCCATTATACGACAAGTCATAGACATAACAAGTTTTACGTTAAATACAGTAAAAATTGTTATGTCTATGACTGTCTTCTTTCGCAAACCACATGCTACTATAAGTCCTCGCTTATATGCTTCTAGTAACCTGTTGACAGCCAATTCAGGTCTTAAACGAAGGTGTCTCGACCTTAGCTTAAGTATTCTCACAAGATGAGCATCCGTTTCCCAGAAATTCTTATTCAAATACAGTGAACAATGTGCAGTTACTTTCATTGCACGCGAGATCATGGCTGGTATCTCTTGCGTGTCCTTGCACTGTTCGGCGCGATAAACTGTTAATTTCCCCGCTACCACAACGGCTTTCAATTACGCTAATGCCAGTTTTTGTGTGTATGTTTTGTTGTTGTTGTTGCAATGTTTTGCAATGACGTGCTCGTTGTTTTTTGACGCTGAAACAATTGCTGTACACACCTGCAGTTAATATTGAAATAGGGCTATGATAAGTGCCTTTGGGATAAATGGGATTTCCCAAAAAAATAATAGAAGGCAGACTAAAAATAACGGCTTAAAGAAGAAAGCAAAGCAAGAAGCAAAATTTCCTTTGCCTAAAAAATTCTAAAGATGCCATGATGATGCGGGTTCATGTAG
Organism: Pyrausta despicata; assembly: GCA_963921415.1. Lineage (NCBI taxonomy): Eukaryota > Metazoa > Arthropoda > Insecta > Lepidoptera > Crambidae > Pyrausta > Pyrausta despicata. Next base: position 3,878,523 of record OY992863.1, read on the forward strand.
CTCGCAAGCAACTCGTACCTTAATTGTAATATCTTCACCTGTGTATATTTCAGTGTTGTTGACATTAAAATCCCAGTCGGCACAGCAGTTTCCGTGTGCACGACCCTTCGATTGCATTAACTCGACGGAAGTGTCAATTTGTTGCCACCCACACACGACTACACTCGTCGTTGACGCCACACCGTCTGCTTTTCTCACTTTTAGCCAGTATCATTGTCCGTCATAAAAAAGTAAAATTCGAATTGCAAAATTTCATAAAACAAAAATCAAAATTGTTTAGCTGATGTCTTAGATCAAGAATCGATGGCTGCGTTAGATTCTTTCAGAACAGGATCAGATATACAGAATGAACCTAGACAGATAGATACATAAAACTTTTTTGGTTCTTGTCACTTTAATTTTTTTGTGACAGGCCGATTCGAAATTTACTCCCAACTTTTGATCCATGCCTGTTACTTTAGGAAATTCTCAGACTTTTTCAAAGTGATTACGACCTCTTGTGGGCGCTGCAGGCCTAAAGAGGGGCGGTAAGAGACCCAGAATAAAATGGGGACGTTGTGTAGAGACTTTAAGTTATAGTGGATTTCGAAAAGACATAACACTTAAATAATTCTTTTCGGCTCCGGTCATTGGGGAGGAATCGAACCCCCGACCTTTGGAAGTCCGGTCCAATGCTCTGGTCTTATAGTGGATTTTAAAAAGTTGCAAAAATAGTAACGCTAGAAAATAATTTATGTTAACTTGGCAGTACACAAAATAAGTTTGGTGTACGCCATGGCGGCCGCTTGGCTGATGTGGAGAAGCGAAATTGATAATTAAGCAAGACTTGAACCCTGATAACAGTCAAACTCTGATACGGTACATGAACGCTCTGGCTGAAGTCCTTGTTGTGTTATTTGTGTATTAGTAATTATTCTCATATAATCTTAAATAAGTTAGAGGAATAGACCTGAATTCTCTAATTACTTGACTTGTGTAACGAACGAGGATAACGCTCATTACTATTTCCTAACACATACATGGTTGGTCAGCTACAAGTTTTAATTTAAAATGAGTTTCCCTCGAGCGATATAATCGCAACATTAGTATACTGTCAGGATAATCTTATCAGGGCCAGGATGCGCGGATCCGACGTCATACTCTGGAAATAGTGTTGATCTGCGAACTAGACAATTGTATGATTGTCCGGAAAATATGGTGGATTTCTCAAGATGTAAACGGATATTAGAAAAATCTTTGGTTTTGACTATCTGCGCTATAAGAGACGAATCATTTTGGTGATAAATCTACTATTTCGCCACCACACTTTACTAAAATGGATAAAACAAAGGTAATTTAATTGGCGACAGCCTAAGTGATTCCAAAAAACATAGATGTATATTGATATCATTAATATTCTCAGGTTATTTTGTTTTGTGTACGCTGACTTATCAGTCGTTTTTTTTCTCGAATTACCTAAACCGTATTTTATTATGTAAGTACGTAATTATATCTATTGGTTCTTGTCTCGTCCTAATTGATTGTTTGTAACATCAATTACGTCTGGTATTTGCTAAAGGTCGTAAAGTTCATAGTCGTACTACGCTAGATAATGACGTAAGTGCACTTATGTATGCCGATGATGTCAATTATTGTTTGGTTCTACTCACTCTATGGTAGAGAACGCCTTTCGCATGCAAATGCATCCTTTGTCGATGGATTATGTGAGGAAGTCATATTCTTATTCTAATAACTCGTTGAAAATTCATGTTGATTTATGATAAGTCATATTACTATCGCCTTTTATTGTGTTCGATACGCCCAAGTAACAATAAAATGGCTGCACTTTTTTTTTGGCCTTGATAGGATGACGTGATAAGAATCAGTAATTTAGCGAGCTCTACTGACTAATAAAAAACAATATCGTACCGCTGTTTCTATCATATCGAACTGCATGCGAGTCTAGAATAAAGTTACTTGATTTGCTACACCCAGCTGTTAGGTACAGTTACTGCATTCTGCAACTTATTGCCCAACAGATAAGTTCAATTGCCGTTCTGATTTGGCACGGCCGATAGAATGGCATGGCACTGACATTATAACCTGAGACATTCGCTTAATGCCACCCGCCTTGTGTGCCGGCAGCATGTCGGGTTACCCGTGTCAACTTCGAAATTAAATTTAATTGCGAAGGGAATAGAGGCGGTCTCAAGGTTAAAGTGGGTTAACCTGATGCTCTGTTGTCTGTACATTCAACTGCGAATTCATCTCTAAAGCAATAGGCTTAAGTAAGACTATTACAACTTATGCTGGTTACTGTATTTTTTTAAATAAATAAACAACAACATCACATACATTGATCTGACTCCGTGGTAAGTAGCTTAAGCACTTGTGTTACAGATATCAGAATGATCGGTGGTATTACAAATAATAGTCAACTTCTTAACAATTACATCAAAATGGTCCTTAAAATCGTAATGAATATGATAAATGATGCTGAAATGCTAACTTTATTTAAATAGAAGAACCCATATATTTTTAGGAAGTTCCAGTAACATGCCCAGAGCCCAGAGACCGAATTAATTGACTCATCATCAACTCATCGTTTATACTAGCACAATGAGTGGTAAACTGATAAACGGTATGTGCGATTTGGGCAATGTATGTATTATGTCACTAGATAAATAGGCATAATGTTGAGCTGAATAAAACAAATATATTACAAAAAAGACTTCTTGGCCTATATGCAATCGTTCATTCAACTTGCTGTGAAATTGTAAAATCAGTTCAAAACTAAACTGCACCGTATTACGCCTAGATTTATCCTATCAAATTTTAAATAAAGCATTTTCATGATGATTGTAATGCTTTACTGACTAGGCTCTATCTTTACCACTAAATAGCAGTATCATCAAAATTGAAGTTAACTTTGGGGTATCGTCTAATAGAGACAATTAAAGCCGCTTAGTGATTCGGTGTTATGAACGAACACCACAATTTAAATCGCTAAATTATATTCGTTATCAACCGTAGAATAGTAGACAACGGAACGAAAACCCAATTTTTGCCAGTAGTGTACTCACTATTCACGCATGGCGTCGTCACGCCAAACGCGCACACTAAATCGTTGTTAATTTTAATTACGTACTAGGAACAAGTGACGGAAAAAGGCAAAAATGCGGAAAAATTAACCTAGTAACGTGTTTCATGGTTGGGATACACACGCTGAAAAAGTATGTTCCTACACCAGCGGCGGAAGACCTACTGGCATATGCTGCCATGTTTTGGTTATTTATCATTTTTTAATCATTAACGTAACGACAATAAGGCGTGGCCCATATCTGCCTGTATGATTCAAATACTAACGCCTAAGTGACCTTTTTGTTGCTCTGTCATTATTATATTGTTACGTTCTAGGGGTGTGGGATCTAGATTGAAATGCACTTCTAAACCGATGAAGTAGAGTAGGATTTATTGTACACACTTTACGTTACAACACTTAGTACACAAACACTTATATCGCACTCAAAAATCTTCTTGTCGCAGTTTTCGCTTCGATGTTTACTCGTCGCTTTCCCGAATTAAACTCCAACTCGGTCGCATTCCCGGGCTCCTTATATACCGGCCGTCAAGGACTCCCGAATATTCGGTAGGTACCTACTACCCAGTACGAGACTGTTCGGGATCCTTCCAAATGCCGTCTTGCCTAGCCTAGACCTTTCTCGAATCATAGTGCTATCCTTGTCTTGTGCTGTCTCTGTCACCTTTCTGGAATGTTCTTAGTATAGCTGCCTCTCTCTAATCGTGCTATCTCTTTCACTCCTACTGAAAATTACGTCATATACTGAAGTGGGCTTCAAAGGCCCATAAGGGGTCCTGAAAACGCCTGAAAATGGGTTTTCAGGTTATGGCGTCATCTGATAGAGGGTGGCCTGAAACGGACTGAAAACATGTTTCAGGCGCCTGAAAACAACGGCAACTTGGGTGAAATTTCGATAAACTAGTATGTGTTAGAGCACTCTCTGAAACGGCCTGAAATGGTATTTCAGCCTGCTGAAAACGCCTCCAAGGCATGGAAAACACGATCAAAGTTTTAGCACTAGCCTACCGGCGTAACAATATTTCATTTCACTTTTTCCAAAGATTTTATCTTGAAAAGATAAAATTTGACTTTTGTACTCGTGTATTAGTAGGTGATTTGCAACACTCAATAAACATGTTCTCCTTGTGTGGCCACGGAAAATGATAAGACAGCCTAGGCAAAGATAATGGAAAGGCATTATCTTTGGCGTAGGCAAATTTAAAATTGTATAATATTGTTATCATTGCCAACGTACTAAAAGGTGACAGTCGGTAAATTGTTTTGATATGAAAATAATGCTTCGAATCCATAACACATCGGTTGTTTACTATCATGAGCATGTAGTACACAATAGGTATTGTTTCGTTTTCGTTGTACAATCATAAGCAAATCCAGTTACATTGATACAGAAAAAGATCAATTGATTTATTTAATCTACCAAAATTATCACGTTAAAACGAATCCAGTCCTGCAGTTTGACTTCTGAATCTAGTAACACTATCACTGACCATCACTTGTCTATTCCAGTAATGCGAGAAAGGTAGCCGCGGTGCGAGCTCGCGCGCAGCCATGCCGCTGCCCAAGCGCTGCGTGGAGCCGGTCCACGTGTCGCGGGGCACCGTCCCCGAGCGGCTCGCGGTCCCGTCCGAGCTCGAGGCCGTCACCAACGGCACCCTCGCCAACACTGTTAGGTACTATTGCCACTCATAGCTCCCTAGCAGTAGCCAGAAGCATCAATAGCCATGTCGCTGGGTGGAACTCGTCCACGTGTCGCGTGGCACTGTCCCCAAACGGCTCGCGGTCCCGTCCGAGTTCGAGGCCGTCACCAACGGCACCCTCGCTAACACTGTCAGGTACTACTGCCACTCTTAGCTCCCTAGCAGTAGCCAAAAGCATCAACAGTCATGTCGCTGCGTGGAGCCCGTCCACGTGTCGCGGGGCACCGTCCCCGAGCGGCTCGCGGTCCCGTCCGAGCTCGAGGCCGTCACCAACGGCACCCTCGCCAACACTGTCAGGTACTACTGCCACTCTTAGCCTCCTAGCAGTAGCCAGAAGAATTAGCAGTCACGTCGCTTCGACACCAAGGAACCCACGCAAACTTTTGATCCCACAGGATGGAAGAGGCATTGGGGCGGCATTTGCAGTAAAAACCTTGTTCAAAATACTTTAACATTCATAATTCAATTAATGATTACCACAATTTAGCTTCAGCTACTACAGAAGCAAAAATGCATGGAATGTAAAACTTTATGGGACAGTAAAATGTTAGCTTGAAAACAAATACAACCGGACATAACAAGTGCCGTTAGTAAATAAAGTCGCACGAAAACGCCTCGATCATCCGCGCATCCGCCGCATGTAGAGCGGATAAGTGAAGCGACGGCGAGCAAAAACAATGGCGTATAGCTGCGCGTGCGACTCGTTCAAGCATTTCGCGATGCTGAGATAAAATATGTATAAATTTTATCGCAAAGCACTTCATCTTTGAGGTGACCTACTAATGCGGTTTTAATCCCGTGAGTAATAAAGCGTAGCCAACAACGGATTTATTTAGGTACTAGTTTTGTACATTCAATGCACATCTTCTATAATATACGAGGGCGTTTTGATAACTCCATGATTTTCAGGCTGAATAGAAACTTTTTTTATTTTTAATGAAATTTTCTTAAAAGTAATATTTTTGCGAACCTAAAATAATTCTATTTTCAAATATGGCGCGAAAACAATATTTAATAACAAAAGAAGTTTGGCGGCTGTGAAGGTGTTCTTCGAAAATGGAGAAATCCGAGTTTCGAGTCTTGATTAAACACTATTTACGCGGGAAAACCATTAAGCAGACCGAAGACAAGTTGAAAAAATATTACGGGGATTCAGCGCCGTCTCATGGAATGGTACATAAATGGTTTACTGAGTTTCGTTGTGGACGTATTACAACCAATGATGCCGAGCGCCCAGGAAGGCCGATTGAGGTAACCACTGAGGACATTGTTAACAAAATCCACGATATTGTTTTGGCTGACCGTCGAGTAAAGATACGCGAGTTAGCTGAGGCTGTGCACATCTCAACTGAACGAGTTATTCATATTTTGCACGATATTTTGGTAATGAAAAAACTTTCTGCAAGATGGGTGCCGCGCTTACTGACAGTCGACCAAAAGCGAAAACGCGTGACTACTTCTGAGGCATGTCTGGCTATGTATAATCGCAATCCAAGTGAATTTTTGCGTCGGTACGTAACCGTGGATTATACGCCAGAGACTAAACAACAGTCAAAGCAGTGGACTTCTACCGGCGAACGTGCACCAAAGAAGGCAAAAAAAACGGTATGTTCGGCTGGTAAAGTGATGGCAACAGTATTTTGGGACAGTCAAGGGGTTATTTTCATCGATTTCTTGGAGAAAGGCAAGACAATAACCGGTGCTTACTATGCTGCATTGCTGGAAAGATTTAATGAAGAGTTGATGAAGAAACCTAGCCGCACCGCATCTAGCAAAGAAAAAAGTTCTATTTCATCAGGATAATGCTCCGGCCCACTCGTCTGCAGTCGCGACTTCAAAACTTGTCGAATTAGGATACGAATTATTGCCGCACCCTCCATATTCACCAGATTTAGCCCCCTGTGACTTCTTTCTCTTCCTAAACATGAAGAAATGGCTTGCTGGGCAAAGATTTTCATCCAATGAAGAGGTGATAGCTGCAACCGAGGCCTATTTTGCAGGCTTTGACAAAAAGTATTTTTTGGATGGGTTGAAGAGATTGGAGCATCGCTGGAAAAAGAGTGTAGAGTTGAAAGGAGAGTATGTAGAAAAATAAAATGTTTTTTATCACAAAATATATGTTTTTCTTTTCAAAGTCATGGACTTATCAAACCGCCCTAGTAAATATGAATCGCAAAATGTGTTGGTAAGCGCATAACTCAAGAACGCCTGGAACGATTTAACCACTTTTTTTTAAACCCGACGTAAAAAGGCGTGTTATAAGTAAGACCCCTGTGTCTGTCTGCGTATATGTGTTTTTGTATGTATCTGTGTTTGGCATCGTAACTCCCGAAAGCTAGATTTTTAATGATATTCCTTAAAGTCGCGGATGGTTCTTACGTAGTTTTTTTTTTAACAATTAGCAGGACAACGTCTGTGGGGTCCGTTAGTACATGATAGAACTTTGTTTTGTAAACGCTACCTTTGTATGTAAACTGTGTTCTTCAAATGTCTGCGTTTTAACCTTAAGTCCTTGGTCGGGGTCAGGGTCAGTGAAGAGGCTAAAATCAGACCAGAGACCAATTCGGTATGATTGACCGCATTCCCAAATATTCTGTCTGGACATATTGAACTAAGAACGGTCTTATCGTTCATTATTCTAGCGATTTTATTGTAGTTTCCGACTTCTAAATTAGCTGAGGTTTTGAAAATGAATGTTAAAATAATTTGTTGTGACTATATCAATATTTATTTGTCAAAAACGGCGAAAGCATTCTCGGAACCCATTTTGCACTGACCTTAGTTGTGCCAAGATGATCATGAAGGATTGTTCAAATGGTCTTCTTAGATACTCCAATCATTGCTGCTTATAGCTTTTTCTTCAGTTTTCAGTCTTTCAATACATATTTTTCTACTTTTTCGATGATTTCTAAAGTGTAGGCCTCAATTGCCCGTAGGAGCGATGGACATCGTCAATAAAATTCCTCTCTTGCTTGAAAAGGCTATGCTACTTGTAAATCATGTTTTTACCAAGGGCAAAGTGTACTCAAACAGATGAAATCTCTTGGGAAATGTTTTGATGTGATTTTCCTTGTTTGGTAAGGAACTTATGACGGCGCGGTACTCAATTTTCTCCATGGTGGCTAATGTTTTCCCGATTGACTTGTTCATTGGTGGATAACTAATAGGTTAATCAACCGATTAGGTTCTAATTTGGTATTTATTATTGTAAAGAGTAGCTCTACAAGTGTCTACTTGGATTTTTTGAACAACCCCTTCAATCCGCGAACTTTTTGACCGCCCCTCTTAATGTGCGAGCTATACGGTGACTACGGACAATGATTTATGAGGTTGGTCCTATGCTGCATACTGATACTATCTAGATTTATTAGAGTTACAAATATCTTAATTATTATACGTCTTAAACATTGATGATAGCTTTGGTCTAGCTAGCGTTTCGCGTTACGGACGGACTACGAAACCGGCTGTTGCGGGTTCAAATCCCGTAATGGGCATTTGTTTATGTGACACGCACGAGCTTTTGTACCTGATTAATGGATGTTTAATAAAGTATTTTATGTATTTCTATCCGTCATCCCAGTCAACATAACACTTTAAGGTACTCGTGCTGAATTTGAACGGCATCTAAGTTGGAACAATTTATTTATTTATCACGTATCATTCCAGACAACTGTCTTCCCTCTCGAAACATGCCGAGGACATGTTTGGCGAGCTTACACGAGAGGCGACGAACCTGGCCGAGAGGACCAACGTCCTGCAGGCCAGGATAGACAGGCTGGCGATCAAGGTCACGCAGCTCGACTCTGGGGTTGAGGAAGGTTAGTATTGTCTGTCTATGGTGTGTTGAAGAAAACTTCCCGTTACTTTCACTATAATCAGTAAGTGATTGACAACTTTGGACCGACGATCAACTTAAGGGCGCGGGAAGCCGCTGTATGCGGGAAGCGTAGGACCAATCGCGGTGGAAATCCTTGGGGGAGGCCTATGCTTAGTGGTGGGTGTCGAAAGGCTGGCATAATTATGATGATGACTTTACATAGTGATGTGTAAATTTCACAGTTCACTGACATCTCATTTATGAAGCTACGAGTATCATTCAAAATTGACCAATAGTTTCCTTATTGTTTAAAATAACGATTTGACCTTGAATTGAGTGTCTTAAAGTGTAACTTATTTCCTTGTAATACATTTTAAGCCATGGCAGATATTAGATAATATATAATATGTATGTTAGACTTTAAGGTATTTATGATATGGGCCATAATTTTGTTAAAATTCGTTGCCTGAAATAAAAGTAATTATTACATTTTCCATTATTGTATTCATCAGCCATCAGGAAATATTGTTTAAAAAAATAGTCAATGAAACTAGCTGAAGACATCATTTATACCTATACTGAGCGATTACGCTGTAAATATTGTCAGATAGTATTCTTCAATACTCTTAAATAAATTTATTCCCATCTCTGAAAATATCATCAACACCGTTTTATCTTTCCAGTGTCCCTACAAGACATTCAAATGCGTAAAGCGTTCCGTTCGTCGCGGTCGTTCCAGCAGCAACTGTTCGCGCGGAACTCGATGCCATCCGCCATGTTGGCGACGTACGCCCGCTGCGACCGGCCCCCGCCGCTCGAGAGGCTAAACGAGTTCAGGGACGACGGAAGAGACGCAAGGAAGTTCTACACGGACCCAGACTACTTCTTCGAGCTGTGGCGTAGGGAGATGCTGCAGGACACCGAGAGGATTCAGCACGATAGGGGGAAGAAGGTATATTGTGTAGCCTGTTTTTAATTCACTGTTCCGAAAAGATATAACACTTAAAAACCCCCGACCTTTGGAAGTCCGGACCAATGCTCTGACCACTGAGCTACCGAGAACCTTAATGGAGTCGTTGAATTTTGTAAGTGCTTTTTAACGCTTTGTGCCAGCGTATGTTTCATCAATGATTGTGGGAGACACCCTCAAATCACCCGAGAGAAATATTTTTACAAATATTTAACAATCGGTTAAGATGAAACAGGCTAAAATTTAATTGTTAAGTATTTTTTGCGTTCACAACGCTTTTTTTAATTCCGAAAAGATATAACACTTAAAAAATTCTTTTCGGCTCCGGTCATCGGGGAGGAATCGTAAAAAGCGTTGTGAACGCAAAAAATATCTACTTAACAATTAATACACTGTGCTCCAAAGCTTGACTCATCGCCGGAGAGTCGCCTGCTTGTCGATCTTTTACAGGCTTTACTTCGGCGAGTGTGGACATGATCTACACCAGCTTATTCCGCCGGCCCCCTTTTACAATCGGGCCACCAGACGTACCGCGGATAATCATCCGTACCGTGTCGATATTCCACTGATACGAACCAAGCGCAGCTCATTTACATTCCTGATGCGCACTGCAAAAGAGTGGAACTCACTACCTGCGTCAGTGTTTCCCTGCAATTACAACCTAGGAATCTTCAAAGCTATAGTGAATCTTCTAGGTGAGCTCGCTTCATCGTAGACTAAGTCTTTGCCTAGTTGGGCTTAGTCTTGGGTCAAGAGCAAACCTATCCCAAAAAAAACTCACAGCTAACTTTCTTCTCTTTTCTAACTGTAACTGTAAGCCAAGTGTATCTAAAAGATTGCGGGTCGGTTTAGGATTGCCACCCGTACATTATAATAAAGTATTGTACGTTATTTTAGGCAATTGTACAAGAACAACAAAGCACACGAAAACACTTTAGTTTGCATGATTTGGTTTCTTTGTGATTTTAAAGTTGAAGTTTAATACACTTTTGAAGTATAATTATTTGTTGCATATGTTTTTAAAAATAATAATAAAGAATATAAATGGTACTTTATTTTGATACTATGTACTTTTTTTTCGTACCTATAATAACCAATGTACTGTATTTGCAAAAAAAGGTGGCAACCCTAGGTCGGTTCCATAATAGTGTATTCTCTCTCCGTTCATTTATTTCGCTGTCGATTGAAATACTTATGTACGTTGCTCATTTCCCAGGTGCGAGCCCCCCGCAGCGGCGGCGGCGCGGAGGCCCGCGGGGCGCGGCGCGTGCGGGCGCCGCACTCCACCCGTGAGCGGCAGAAGGCGGCCGCCGTCACCCGCGGCGAGCACATCATGCCGCCCGCGCAGCTCAAGCAGCTCGACCTCGACCACCACAAGCCCGACCCCGTCTACATCTGTACGTACATACTTAGCCCTTGTCTGTATACTCCTCCGGGCCGATTTCGACCACGGCGGCCAATCTCAACAGATCAGCCAACTACACAATAGTGCACAAGTGTGAGTGCAACACACAGGTGCACTCACTGTTCTATCACTCTCAAAGTTGGTTAAACGGCAATCCGACATGACCGGAGAGATCAGGCGCAGGACCAACGGCTTAACGTGCGCACCGAGGCACGGGGGTGTAACACCGCCAACTTCCCGACTCCGAGCTGTTTTTGAGAAATTCATAACAGAAAATCTCAAAAACAATTTTGACTCTACCTGGGATTTGAACCCAGGACCTTTAGGATGTAAGGCAGAAACTTTGCCACTACACCAACGAGGCAGTCATCTATACGTACATACTAAGCCTTGGCCTGTATACTCATAAAACAAACGGTGAGCGGCTGATTTCTCCACCTCCTACGAGTGAGTGACAAACATTGGAAAAGAAAAGTGTACCAATGGTGTATAAGCGACCGCCAAGTAAGGTAATTAAGCCGCAAACACGTTATTGTTGACCTATGTCTAAGGCAAGAGGTTCCGAGTCGAATCCTTGGTTTTTTTTGGGTTGACATGAAGTTGTCCTGCTCGTAATCTCTTTGATCCTGTCTGATTACCGTCTTAAGCAACTTAAAACTAGCGTTTAAGGTGTTGTGTCAATTTAATGTATCGCCTAGAACATTGTATAAAACAATTTATTTATAACATTACTTCCCGCGTCTGTCCCTATGTCTGTAATATGTATGTATGCTTGGATCTTTAAAACTAATTAGAGTAATTCAAGAGGAAAGTTTATATTTATAAAAATATTGAAAAAATGCAAAACAGCGGGCAGGACCGCGTCTATCGGGCTCACTAGTTAGTCATATTTTGGTGAGATCTACTCACCGAGTGTGTAAAACAAAATGTTAATGTAATAGTTTTAAACTATTTCTTTACGTTTCAGACACAAGTGTCCCGGACGGCAACTACAAGACGCCGCAGAACCGGCCGCAGTCGTCGCAGCCCGCCGCGCGGCCCAACTCCATCGAGATCGACAAGCAGCAGAACAGGCAACCGAGACTCACTGGGAATGGACATGGTGAGTCGGTGATTTTGTTATTCGTCATCATCATATCAGACTGTTGCAGTCCACTGCTGGACATTGTCCTCCCCCAAGGAGCGCCTTAGCGCACGTTCTCCCGTCCTTTGCATCCAGTCACTCCAGCTGCCTTCTTCAGGTCATCTATCTATCTAGCCGCGGGGCGTCCCACATTACTTATTCATTCACCATCATCACTATCACACTAATATTATAAATTAATATTAAATATAACGTAGTGTAGGACGCCCTCCGGCTAGGTGGACAGACGACCTGAAGAAGGCAGCTGGTAGTGACTGGATGCAAAGGGCGAGAGATCGTGCGCTGTGGCGCTCCTTGGGGGAAGCCTATGTCCAGCAGTGGACTGCAACAGGCTGATATGATGATGATGAATATTCAATATAAATGTGACAATTTGTTTCTTTGGATGTTTGTCCGTCAATCACGCTGAAACTACTGAACTGAGTTTTTTCAGATTAGAGCCTCTGTATCACTAACGTGTCGTCCGTATTGTCGGGTGTAGCTAGCCGGCGCGCCCGCTTAAATCGTCCAGCTTGTAAGCGCTCGTGCACACGATGCCGCCGCCGCCGCGCTGTCTAAGCGTAATTTTACTGAGCATATACATTACTGATTACGCAGATCGCACGTGACACTAAGCACTTAACTAACCAGCAATGTATATGCCACAGCATCGTTGCACGGTAAAATTACGCTAGGACAGCGAGGCGTCTGCACGAGTGTCAGAGATAGGTACATCCGAATGTATTACAACGACTTAGAGAGAAAGAACTACTCAACTAATCCCGTTGACAGAATAGACATGATGACACCTATCTTAATATTTTCAAGACTATGGCGTTTAAAAAACATAGCCCCTATGAAGTTAATACAACCAGTATATTTCCAAAAAGCTGTAGAATCCAATTTTTAAACACACATAACTCAATTAATATTCGGTCACTTGGCTCCGATTTCTGATACTCTCACCAGTCGTCACGATTTTGTATTCCCGTACAAAATCTATGGTGACAGATGGTTTTGACAGATAATAAAGAGTATGTCATGATTGGTGGTGTCATTTAGCCTATTGATTGCAATAATTTCACTTTTTCCAGTGTCCGACTGAGCTGTGATTTTGTATTATACTAATTAAATTAAAACTACAACAGTAAAGTGTAGTTTTAACCTAATTCACCATTTGAATTCATCTTTCTATCTTTGTGTGGTTAACGTTGTTGGTGACAGGATATTTTTTTTCTTATTTGTACTATTTAATAAGTCAATAAGTTGCATTTTTTATTTTTTATTTGGGTGAACAAACATTGTACATACACAAAAACACTGTTTGTTGATTCAAATAAAATGAAAAGAGAAAAATATATTATAAATGGCATTTTCGGAATAAAGAAACTTTCGAACGCATGTAAGATACGCTACGCTATTTCTTGCCTTCACTATGATAGCTCAGGCATATTTTGGGCGACTTCAATAAGCGTGAAGCAAACTTTCTAACCCCCTTTCTCTCGGTCCAGTGCAAGAGGAGAGCCCGTACGGGTCGGTCGGCGAGCCCATATACGGCGGCAGCCAGTGCGGCACGCCGCGGCGCCCGCGGCCCTCCATCCCGCCGCCCGCGCCCCCCGCGCCGCACCTGCCGCCCCCCGCGCCGCGCGACACGCCGCCCGCCAACCTCACGCCCACCAGGTAAACTAACTTATACTCAAACGTTTATTTGCTAAGAACACAGTTAGTAAAGATTACATTTTAAAGTTATTAGCGCATGTGTTCAATCTGCCGAATCTATAGGTCGACTCGGTCACCTTCTCTCAATAGACGTGATGACGATGATCTTTAATATTTTCAAGACCATGGCGTTTAAAAAACATAGCTCCTATGAAGTTAATACAAGCAGTATATTGTAGAGACGGGCTGAGTACTCGGTTAGTACTCGGTACTCGGCGTAGTCGGTGGTTTTTTTAATACTCGTACTCGGCCGAATAACTCGGTTCAAGTGACGAGTACCCGTCATGTAAACTTAATAAACAGTATGTCTGTAATAAGTTTGCGAGTGGCCAACTGGAGGAATTCAAGTATGTACTCAAATGACAAAACACTTAAGTCAATGAACAAGCCCCTAATCTGGTGTTTGTCGATTCCTATTGGTTTATTACAGGACAGCCAGGCCGCTGCAGATCACCAACTTATATGACAAACTGTATGTAATTCAAGGAAAATATCATAAAATCAAATACATTTTATATTGATTAGTAAAGACATGATTTATTAATCCTAAATTACAGTAAGTAGGTATTGCTGGCAGCGCGTTGCGATCATATTTTATCTTGTTTTAGGGCCTCAAATTAACCGAGTAACTCGGCCGAGTACTCGGTGTGGCTAGCTTAAAACCGAGTAATACTCGGTATTCTGTTACTCTGTAAACCACTACTTGGCCCATCTTTAATAAAGAGAATGCCTATTGAGAAAGGTGTTTGAAGATGGTTAGCAGCGTTATGCGCGACACGCTGCCCGCCGACCTCATGCCCACCAGGTGTGTTCTTACAACGGTGCGCCAGATTCATTGACCTTCTGACAATTAAGGAGTTGCTTGAAGGTGGTATAGCAGCGATGCGTGCGACAAGCCGCCCGCCAACCTTAGGCCCACCAAATGAGCTACAGAGAGGTCGGGTCATTGATCTCTTCGACCTCGTGATAGGTACTTTCATTAGTGGTGTTCCACCGCTGCTGTCGTGTGACCTTTTGAGTGGTTTGACATTGGTGCAATTGCTGCTGCATTGGTAGAAACGATGCTGTTTGGAGTCATTGACCTTCATCGCCATGAGAAGAAGATGCAGGCTGGTGTGGTATTCTGACGCACACACCAGGTGCAAAATAAAAGGGTTACTGACCTTGCAAAAAGTAGGTGCGTTGACGCGGTATGCGACATGTCAAACTAACAGCAAATCGTCTGGGTCGTTGATCTTTTTAAATAGTTTATGGGCGACACGGCTTGGTAACTTGGTAACCTGCATACACAAAGTCGCGAATGCAACTCTATTTCTTGATGTAATCCGATGCCAACTAACTGTTCTTCTCCAGGTCAGCGCTGCCGCCACCCCCGCCCCCACCAGAAGGCGTGTCCCCGCCGCCGCTCGTGAACGGCGCGTCACCGCCGCACCGCACCGCGCTGGACGCTCACTTGGACCACATGCACGCCGTGATCGGTGAGTTCTGCTCTATAGCCAGCGAGGCCAGGTCCCCGCCGCCGCTCGTGAACGGCGCGTCGCCGCCGCACCGCACCGCGCTCGACGCTCACCTGGACCACATGCACGCCGTCATCGGTGAGTTCTGCTCTATAGCCAGCGAGGCCAGGTCCCCGCCGCCGCTCGTGAACGGCGAGTCGCCGCCGCACCGCACCGCGCTCGACGCTCGCTCACCTGGACCACATGCACGCCGTCATCGGTGAGTTCTGCTCTATAGCCAGCGAGGCCAGGTCCCCGCTGCCGCTCGTGAACGGCGAGTCGCCGCCGCACCGCACCGCGCTCGACGCTCGCTCACCTGGACCACATGCACGCCGTCATCGGTGAGTTCTGCTCTATAGCCAGCGAGGCCAGGTCCCCGCCGCCGCTCGTGAACGGCGCGTCGCCGCCGCACCGCACCGCGCTCGACGCTCACCTGGACCACATGCACGCCGTGATCGGTGAGTTCTGCTCTATAGCCAGCGAGGCCAGGTCCCCGCCGCCGCTCGTGAACGGCGCGTCGCCGCCGCACCGCACCGCGCTCGACGCTCACCTGGACCACATGCACGCCGTCATCGGTGAGTTCTGCTCTATAGCCAGCGAGGCCAGGTCCCCGCCGCCGCTCGTGAACGGCGCGTCGCCGCCGCACCGCACCGCGCTCGACGCTCACCTGGACCACATGCACGCCGTGATCGGTGAGTTCTGCTCTATAGCCAGCGAGGCCAGGTCCCCGCCGCCGCTCGTGAACGGCGCGTCGCCGCCGCACCGCACCGCGCTCGACGCTCACCTGGACCACATGCACGCCGTCATCGGTGAGTTCTGCTCTATAGCCAGCGAGGCCAGGTCCCCGCCGCCGCTCGTGAACGGCGCGTCGCCGCCGCACCGCACCGCGCTCGACGCTCACCTGGACCACATGCACGCCGTCATCGGTGAGTTCTGCTCTATAGCCAGCGAGGCCAGGTCCCCGCCGCCGCTCGTGAACGGCGCGTCGCCGCCGCACCGCACCGCGCCGCGCCGCGCTCTGGTGGGTTCTGCTATATAGCCAGCGACGCCAGGTTCACGCCGCTGCTCGTGAATGTAGATGGCGGCACCTTGAAACCGGTACTCACGCCACTACACTACGGAGGTCGTCAAACACTATAAAATACAATGCAGTTTTTGCCTGACTAAAAAGTACAGGACGCTCATTTTTTTCATAGTTTGATTACTCGCTAAAGTCTCGTCATGTCAAGTCCCGCTACATCTACTAGACGTGTTTTTGGCCTGTAGATAGCGGGAGTTTATCCAACGGTTGTTATTTGGTGTCATTGCAGCCCTAGCTGTCATGTCAAATATAGCCTGAGTTATGTTTTGACGCGTTTGTGGCACTGGGGCCTAATTCCGCTAATAAATCGTAAGAAATTTGTAATGGAATTGCTCGATTTTGACATTACGTTTATGGCGTTACTTACCGTTCGCCAACTCAAGCGCATGCCTAACGGTGGCAAGCACGATAGCGGGCGCTGATTCGGCTCCATAGGCTAGATGGCGCTGTTAGCCTAGTACCGCACATGAACCGCGGCATATTCAGAATCATAAAGATAGACAAACCAAGATAGTGTCTATCGGACTTCGGTACCCGACCACAACACGCGGTCGGTAAGAAGAGCTTCCCTTTAGCTTCCTAACTCTAAATCTGTTGCGCCAAACGTAAACACTGGAAGTGTCAAAAATAAGCGATTCAATTATGGTAATACTGGAGGACTCGTGTACGACCACGCTCGACATATTGATGACACGGCGAAGAAACGCTTGCGTCACATGTCTTTTGTTTCCATATTTTATACTGTAATTTTTAGTACAATAAATGCTCTCCTCGGTGATGGATACGTTTATTTACATTCCGCTCCCGTGCTAACATTTCTACTTAACTTCAACCTTAAATGTACTACTTACGTACTTCAACTTACCTAAATGTAAGAGGCGAAGCCCTTAAAACTCGTTAATCTAGATGTCCACTATAGGGGCTTGACCGCACATTATGTTCCATCAGCATTTTACTAAAAAGACCGCCATATGGTGTACTCGTATCAAATCGTTATCAAATAAATCATTCTATCAATCAGTTCTATCATTTTCTAAAGATGTGCAGGGAGCAGCTCGTACATCTTTATGGTCCTTCGAGCCGGATACATCCACTTACCAATATTTTAATTTACCAGGCATGATGTCATCCGAGGACGTGAGCGGCGCGTGCTCGCCGCCGCCGCCGCCGCCGCCCGCGCCGCCCGCGCCGCCGCCCGCGCCCGCCGACGAGCGCCCGCGCGCGCCCTCGCCCGCCGCGCTCGCCCGCCAGGCCTCCGCGCTCAAGCCGCGCCCGCCCGCCACGCCCGCGCAGCCCGACCCGCGCACCGACCTGCTCAAGGCGATCCGCGACGGTGAGTTAACCTTACATATCTATAACAGTGTGGTTTGAATCTCAGGTCGAGCCAAAATTGTATCTGAGATTTGCTGTCATGAATTTCTCAAAAACAGCTCGGAGTCGGGAAATTGGCGGTGTTACACCCCCGTGCCTCGGTGCGCACGTTAAGCCGTTGGTCCTGCGCCTGATCTCTCTCCGGTCATGTAGGATTGCCGTCTCACTGAACTTTGAGAGTGATGTAACAGCACCTGTGTATTGCGCTCACACTTGTGCACTATAATATCTCCTGCGTAGTTGGCTGATCTCTGTTGAGATTGACCGCCGTGGTCGAAATCGGCTATTATTTTTATTATTAAAAATGAATCCTCCAATATCCAAGGTGGGTTCGCACTCCTTTTCCGCCCGACCCCTCTAGACGTTTTGCTAGCTGACAACTTCGTGCGGGAACCTCCCAGCGAAGTTAAATGTATATTATAAGTATAATGTATATCTAGTACGACAAATTCGTTGAAGGTCCTGCTGCACGGTGGGTCGAAAATGCTAATGAGGGCCTTAGGGTTTTCTGTGTTATGTACGTCTAAAAATTTTTTTATCAGAAAAAATGGAATAAAACAGATGATCGATTTCGATTAAGTTTAGGTTTAAACTTTATTCTACAGTTTACTATAAACGCTCACTCAAACTTGACCATTCAGTAGATGTGAGGATCTGAAAAAAATAACAAAAGTAACTAATATGTGTTTTTTCCATTTGCAATACGTATTTAATACTGCCAATTTCATGCAAACTATACATATAATATTTGTTATGATCTTAAAACACTATTTTATTTAAATTGCACGCAAAGTGAAATGCTTATAAATTTTGTAATCATTAAGTAACAATATTTAGAAAACATAATGTCATTTACACAAGTCTTAAAAATTATAGTTTGTTTTGGCAATTTCATCCTCGTGCTTCCCGATGGGGTATAGTCCAAAGAGTTTGTGCATTACACTCCTAGCAGAGTATTGTCTAGCAACTTTGCTCGCCACCCTTTTTAAAGAGGTTTTAATTGATAACAGTTGAAATCCTCGTAGTCTTTTTTGAAACAATACTGCACCAAAATAACCCAAAAAAACATTATTCACAGGCATAAAACTCCGCAAAGTGGAGAAGCGAGGCTCGGACACGACGGGGCGCTACGACACGCTGCGCGGCGCGCCCGCGCTGCACGACGTCGCGTCCATCCTCGCGCGCCGCGTCGCCGTCGAGCTCTCCGACACGTCGTCCGGCGCAGACTCCGACTCCGACGACTCCGACCAGTGGACCGAGTCCCGCGCGTGACGCCGGCCCCACCGCCCGCCCGACGTACACGACCTGCCCCCGCCGCCGGACACCATGTCCCCGCCGTACTCCATCAAGGATACGCCGCTACCGTCGCCACCCAAGCTCAAGTCACCGAAGAAAGTACCCAATCCGCCGAAAAGGGAATCGCCGCCGAAAACTAAGTCCGCACCCGTCAAGCCGATCAGGAAAGATAGTCGGGAAATCGTCTCCCCACCTGCTGAGGCGTCCCCGCCCAAATCTGTGTCCCCCCCGAAAAAAGATTCCCCTCCCAAGCAGCAGCGAATGGAGATCGTGCTTCCGCAGAAGAAGAATTCCATCGAAGTCGCCTCTCCCCCGGTTTCGACTTTCAAACTCGTCCGAACCGATTCGAAAGTCGAGGAACCCAAGCCACCCCCGAAAACGATCGCCAAGGAACCATCCTTGGAGAAGGATACTCCTAAAGTTGAAAAGTCACCTCCACCTTCTATTAAGGCGGAAGAACTGACGCGCAAAAACAGCGTGGATTCGAGCAAGGAGGAACCAGAGAAAAAACCGGACGAAAAGCCGGCGACTGGAGCGAACGAGGAATCGAACGGAGTCGGGGATAAGATAAAAAAATTCGAAAAGGCCGCCGAAGATGCTAGCGCGAGCGTGGGGAGAATGTCCCGTCCGGGGTCCGTGCGTGGTCGAAGCCGCACCGAGAGACTTGGCTCGGACAGCAAAGAAGACTTACCACCTCCAGCGACTCCGTTCAAAGACAACGTGCACTTCGATCTAAACAGTTCCACAGAAAAAGCTCCCTCAGTGCTCGAGCGTCAGCAGAGCTTGAAAAACAGCAACGCAAACCTAGTCGCGAAATGGCAACGGAGCGACAGCAGCTCCTTCGAGGGCGAGAAAGTTAAACCAGAACCGCAAAAGATTATCAAACCGGAGTTCAAGCCGATAGCGTCGCCGGTCGACGTGACTATTCGCTCGCCCAGCCTCGGTGCAAAAATACCCGATCAGTTCCCGTCGCACGGGACCGCGTTTCGCAACGTCGCCTCCCCGGATCCCGCCCGTCCGAAACCAACCAACGACAACGACGTCAAAGCTTGCAAATTCAAGAATAAGGAGAAGTACTCCGTGAGCAAAGGATCGAGCTACTTCACGCGTGGTTCAGAGGAGATCTGGTTGGTCAAGAAGAAGGATATCGAAGAGATTGAGGAACGGGTTTTGGATTCTTTTAGGCGGGCAGGAGGAAACGTTTGTATGCGCAGCGAATCAATGCGGCCGGCGTCCGACAGCGGCGGCGGCGCTGCGTTCACTCACGCGACCATGGGCCGGAACAAGAGGCAGATGTACGCTCGCAGCGAGTCGCTGGACCCGCAGTGGGCCGGCGCTCGCGCCCAGACACTGAAGCGGCAGTCGTCGGTCGCGTGCACTTGTGGCCACGATAAGAAGACGCGCGCCAAACCGCCCCCGGACCACCAGCGGCCCCGCTCGCGTTCCCATGGGGACGACAACGCATCAGCTCATGTCCTGGATAAGTATGAGACGCTCGTGTAGTCCACGCCATTTAAATAGACGACGCAAGGGCCACTAAATTGATGGCTGACTTTAAAGTTGTAGCATGATCAAGCTTTAAACAAAAATATCGATATCTGCGTGATGTTACCTCAAATTAAACACCTTTACAAAAATAAAAATTGCCTTGAGCGGGCGAGACCAGCAGTGTCAGTCAAGCCATGAGGTCGCTATTACAATTTAGTGATATTAATGCACCTGGAAAAAGTTTATTATTATTAGAAAAACCTGTATCAGATTTAGTATGATTTACTGTTTAAAGTATTTCTAGGTGCAAAACATTGCGTTTGCGTCGTCTATTTAAATACCTGAATGTACCCCTTCCGTATTTCGTGCACGATGTATTGTGATGGCTTTATGGTCTAGGTAAGGTAGTTAGGTATTTTGAATGAACCGGGTGCGGTGCACGGAATACGATATGTATTTTAAAATAATTAATCAGTGTGGTTTTACGACATATTGATGTATCGATGAAGGGTTATCGCGAAGGCTAGTCTTACCGACGGAATGTGATGGGAATATGTATCTAATAAACCAAAAATATTAACCTATATAAACCCTAGTGATGAGGATTGGTTAGATGTAGTGTTAAAAATGTCTACTCTTCCCCTTTTAACTGATAAGGATGAATGGTTGATATAGGATATGATATCCATTCTTGGTGATGTAGCTATACAAGTTTACTTGGGGCGGCCAATACCAACACTACTGGTAGAGCAGATTTTTAAGTCATTTACATGCATCTATTATTAACCACAAGAGGCCAGTTGATTACTATCAAGGTTTTCACTTGCCAAAGTCTCAATCAAGATTAATGTAACGTTGAGCTCAGGCGATAATCACTGCAACGCGCTCTGTCGTAGAATTGACGTTGCTAGTCGACAAATAAACATTGGGCTAACTGCTAATGAAATTTACCGTTGTTTTTCAGAAATTCTTTATCGTTCTTAAGCATTTGGTGTAATCGGCAGCCCTAATTTCGAGTGGTGCATTTTATACGTTGTCCTTCCTTACTACAAAATGGTTTGTCTGAATGGTGCTTCGCTTGTTGATTGAATTGAATACTTCACAAAACTAAAGAAACCTGTTTTTGATTAGTGGTTGTGAAATAACGTTTTGAGATTTGTATCATACTTTATGAATTTAAATGCTTTAATTGGACCTATGATGCTGTTTCAATGGTCTTGGTTCAATCTGATGTTTCTCGCGATATTCTTATTATCTCTTTATTATTATTTCATAAACTGACATCATGTTTTGGAGCGACAATCTGTATTGTTGTTGAGCTAGTGTTTCAGTTACACGACCTTATGAAATAAGATACTTATCAAAGCTTATGAATACGATTTTTGTATCTTAATATATAAAAGTCAACGGTGACCGACTGACATAGTGATTTTTCAAATCAACGCACAGCCCAAACCACTGGACGGATCGGGCTGAAATTTGGCATGCAGGTACATGTTTTGACGTTTGCATCCGCTTAGAAAGGATTTTGATAAATTCTACCCCCAACGGGATAAACAGGGGTTGCAAATTTGTGTGAAACTAGGTGGCAAAAAATTAAAATCCTCGAGGACGAAGTCTCGGGTTGCCGCTAGTTTTCGTATAAATGTGACCCTGCATCCGTAGTGCCAATTATATCCATTGTATAGTATCATCAAAATAAAAATCAGTAGCTTCCATTTTGTAATAAAATTTTGTACTTGTCTGATACTAAAAATCAAATTATGTACTTAGGGAGAGAATCTCAGGATTTTCTTTCTATTTAATGTGAGTCTCTCTCTATTAAAACTTTTCTATCTATAGTACCTAACTGTCTGCATTTCCTATTATTGTTATTTATATGCATTCCAAAATATTAAGTTGCTCGCTGAACCCACGCGACATGTGTTGATAATGTTTAATTGTAAAAGAGCAACGAATGTGTACCAAATTATCTAAAATAATATGTAGTGTTGTACTAGGTAGACGTAAGTAATAAATCCATTTAAGTGTCCTGTAATGATGTCTTCTGATGGTAGATTTCATGTATTCAATACTCGATATATTTAAGGAGTTTGCAAGTTGGTAATGATTTTGTATCATGAAATCTATGGACGGATTTTAGACTAACTTATGAGTTAAACCCGCCAATTCGTTTTGTGTATATAATTGTTTAAAACGCTTATTTTATCAGTAACTTTAACTGGATGACGAATTTCCAATAGATTATTAATATAAGACCGTTCGTTTTAACAAATAAATTATGACGGAAAGAAATAATAATATTATTATTATATATTAATTTTATTACTGCCTCAATATTTCCTATTGAGGCAGTATTAATTTATTCTTTCCTCAAATTCACATAATGCACAAAACCTTTATTTATTCCCCTTCTGTTAAGCTGTTAAAAAACAAGTTCTTTTAAGTCGTCATATTAGTGTAGTTTTTCTAATGAAGTATCAAGTAACATTGTTTCATGGTTTTATTCAGAGTTGTTTGCATACGAATTTCCGTATCCCTGATTGATGATTCTGTCACATAACATCACAGGCCGTGTTAGCCAGGGATATTTTACCATGAAATTCTTAACAACCCATATATAAATGGAATAAAGACAATGTGTTAAAATTATGAAACTTTTTCTATACTTATGTAATTATTGGAATGATCAACAATGTAGCATAGTAGTATGTACGTATATGAACATGGATAGTATTTAGTAAAGAAATGTAAATTATAGTCGTAAGAAATTAAATAAAGCATGTTTTATATTATGTAGCGTACGTAATGCTTCTTTGTTTTGCCCAATCAAGGCAATTGCTGATTATTTATTTGCATTTTTCTTAAATGTTTATGATTTTAAATTTTTAAATCAAAATCATGTTGTTGTATTCGCTATAGTCCTAAAAGTTGTGAGGCGTTAATTTATAATGTGATTTTTTTGAATTGAGACATGCTGATGATTTAGAGTCAGACGCAAATAAATAGTTTTGCTCTTGTTTATGTAACGGATGTGTAGGAAGATGTTGATGTTCCATAAAAAGTCACATTAAAATTAATTGATTTATTGTAAGATTGTTTCACCTAATGGACTATACATAATGTCATGTGTACTAAGAGAGTATTTTATAATTGTTTATTTGCTAATACAATTTAAGTTAAACTATTCGGTGTTTCATTTATAATTCCCATTGATATTAACTGGTCATAACTTACACCGTAGGCGATGAAGTAGATAGAAGTGCTAAGTGCTTTTTAGGAGTTCCACTGTCTACGCAATCCGTCCTATGTTAAATCCTGACAAGCCATAGTACTACCGACCTAACTGCTTAGAACATAGGACGAGCTAGACAAGAATAACTAAGCTCACTCAAGTGACTCAGACAGTGAAGTCTTATAATTAGCGTCGCTTGTTGTGACTATTTGAGTACGGAACCCTAAAAAACTAATTTGTTCACCAGACTGGTCAGCAGGGTATGGCAGAATAGGAAGATGTTTCCTCTAAACACTCCATTCCACGAGGACTACAAAGCTAAGTTACTATTCGTATTCCGTTTATTGCGTGTAACGAAACGTTCCTATTTTATACACTGCGTTTCTTTCTCCGACACTCCACAACATTGGATACGAGTATAATTATTTTTGATCATTCATTGCTTTCTAAGGGTATGAATACCGAACATCATTTATTTTCTCAAAAACAAATTGCCTCTTATTTAATTAACAAATTAGTTTTATTACAAATTCCTATTCATTACAAAGAATTATGCATGAAATAAAGGTGGAGCGAGTAAAAAAAAGTTTCCGTGGAATGGAATGGAACTTTTCAAATGGCAAGATTGGCAAGAAAAAAAATGCAAGAAGATGCATCTTGAAGTTTAATTTTTAACCAAATTACATATTCTTTTTTGTCGTTTAAAAATTTAATTAAATGTGTAATTTGTTTGTGTGTTGATTGTTTCTTTACAATACAATCTGTGAGAAGTTTCGTGTGCCTGAATTCGTAGAAAACACATATTTTTTGTGTTGCTTACTTTAATTTTCACATCGTTACGAAATAATAAATTAAAATGACTTCAGCACTGTATTTGGAGCATTATTTAGATAGCCTTCAGCATCTGCCGATTGAGTTGCAAAGAAACTTTAAGCTGATGAGAGATTTAGATGATCGTGCCCACGGCCTAATGAGGACAATCGATCTCATGGCCGATGAGTTGCTCCCGAATATCCCTAAAATGGACGATGAAACTAAGAAAGAGAAGGTTAATACTATTCAAGGATTATTTAATAAAGCTAAGGAATACGGTGATGATAAAGTTCAACTCGCTATCCAAACATACGAGCTTGTAGACAAGCACATACGGCGTCTTGATTCAGATCTTGCGCGCTTCGAATCTGAGATTCAAGAGAAAGTTATGAGCGCTCGAGCAGCTCAGCAGGCTGCGGCTGATCAAGAGACAAATACTGCAACTGTTAAGAAGGGCAGGAAAAAGCATAAAGGCAATGAGAAAGCAGCAGCAACTACGGGCAAAAAGAAACGCGCTGGAGCATCCAGTGAGGATGACGCTGCTGCAACAGGGAGGCCTGCAGCCAAGAAGAAGGCTCAACGTAAGGGGGCAGCAGCTACAGCTAATGCTGTTAAAGAACAGGATGAGAATGCTGATTTGGACTCTGTAGCCGGCATGGCACATCCCAGTGATGTACTTGATATGCCTGTAGATCCTAACGAACCTACATACTGCTTATGTCACCAAGTATCTTATGGTGAAATGATAGGTTGTGATAACCCAGATTGCCCAATTGAGTGGTTCCACTTTGCATGTGTTGACCTCAAAATCAAACCAAAAGGAAAGTGGTACTGCCCCAAGTGTACTCAAGATAGAAAGAAGAAATGATTGACAGTGAAACCCGCTGCTAAGCCAGCAGATAAGACTGTGACTGTAAAGAAAGAAGTGAAGTAAAGTCATAAATGATATCCTAATATAAATTTACACCATGATCATCACAAATCAATTACGAACTGCAATTTTTTGTTTTTTTTTTACAATATAGTTATTGTAAAAAACACACAGCAACAGCTGTGAAAAGTAGCATAAAGTTTGAAAAATATGTATGAAATCATAGTCATCTTTTCACATAGCAGCCTGATTGTTGTCCATATACTTTTGTAGCATACTAAACCAATATTGCTGTATGAAATCTGATTAAATTGATGTTTATTTTGTTGCTTATATACCAATAGTACAGTGAGTAAACACATTGCATAATAGATTCAATATGGATTTTAGATATAGATAAATAAATGCCATGCAACTGTTGAAAGACTCAGAATTGCTGTATATAGGCAATAATATTGTGTAATTTTTGTAATCTTTTTCATACTATACTAGCTGACCCAGCAAACTTCGTACCGCCTTAGCGTTGCAATGATTGAACAATGTCATCGAATGACATTGACATTAGTTACGTGCGTTTTTTAAAATATGCAAAATTAGTTGTATATTTTTCAATATTTCTGAAAGATTTTCTTAATATTTTTTTCCATAAGAACCATCTCCTAATAATAACAAATACAACAAAAAAAGAATTAGTGAAATCGGTCCAGCCATTCACGTGTGATGCTGTGACCAAGGAAAATGAGTTTCATTTTTATATATATAATTATATAGATTTCAAATGATGTGCCTAATCTTAATTCAAAATGAATTTTGTGTTCTTTTATGCAATGTAACTGCTGTAATTTATGTAAAAATTAGAACAATGATATTATGTTACTGTGTTTAGCATTGTTACATTATATTTATGGTTACGGATAGAAACGTTGAATGCTCTAAGATATATAAGTTGAATGTGGTTGTTTGTTTGTTGACAAAGCATTGAAAACTTATGTTTCAAAATAATAATAATAATAATTTATTTATTTATTAGGACAATAAAGGATCCAAATAGGGTTAGTAAACAATACATCTTACACACTATGTTTGGTGCATATATTTTGGCTTATGTGCCACATTAACGGACAAACATGTAGTCGCCCTGCAATAACTTTCTTTAAAAATATGATCTAATTATAAATCTGTCATTCAAAATATACAATAAAAGCTGTGCTTTGTCAACAAACAGTCTGGGATTATAATGCTGTTTAATACATCTTATATTAATAGAGTTATGCAACATTTAGGTTTTTTTTATAGGGGGTTCTAATATGGCATGCATTTTGACCTCTAGTATGATAACCACCACATATGTAAATAAGCTCCCATTTATCTGACAACTGAAAACACTCCATATTTTTACTTCCTTTCATAAATTACAGGTTAATAGATATCATATATGTAAAAACCTGCTAGTATGCCTAAAGCAGCTTTTATTAATAATTACAATTATTATTTAAAGTTTTTATATACCTACTATAAGATTTTGACTTGTGTGTGAGATGTCTTCTAAGTATTTTAAAAGTTTATGTTTAGTTAAGTATATTACATGGTAGATAGTCCAATGTGCAGTTTGTACAACGAAGATACATACACAAATCACATGATGACACTTAATATAATTTACTAGTTAGAATATTTGAATTATGTAAGTTCTTTATCACTAACAAGGTTTGGCACTGATACTTACGAAAAATATAATTTGACTGTTGTCATGATGGTTCAAGTGAGATGTTAAGCAATACATAAAATTAAGGACAAATATTTTTGGTTAATATTAAAATTATGGAAACCTTTTAACTGACCATATGAATCACTCGCCAGATGCAGTTATGGTGATAAAATAAGTAAAAATCATACTGTTGTTAAGAGTAATATAAATTAAATCCAAGTTACATCTGATCAACAATTGAATCTTAATCGGGAGAGTTATCGCCCTGTTAATAAGAGGTTGAGGGTTCGAGTCCCGCCCAGTAGAGAGGGAATATTTCTTTGTTCAATTTAATTTTTTTGTGATGTGCCATTATAAGACACTCACTTATCACTTCCAATACTACACCTCTATGAAATATATAGGTATAAATTAAGAAGTGTGGTAATAAAATAATTAATTGCACAGTAAAACGATTCCAAAATGGTACCAGAAACCAGGTTTCGTATCAACAATAATTTGTAGAAATTTGCAATTTAAATAATAAAGATGCGACAGCGCTTCTTAATTCGTACCAAGCTGCATACAACCGATTTGTATGCAGCTGGGTACGCTTCCACCCGCCACTTACCCCGCAGACACTGCTCGATTGCTTTGTCGGACTACTGTATGGAATCGTTATACTGTGATAATAGTAGATACATTCAATTTTTAGGGTGTGATTGTGATTAGATGACGTGCTAGTCTATGAATATGAAATATTTTCCTTTATTATATTTACGATATGTTCGAACGTTTATATGCAGTCTTTAATATGACTTAAATTGGCAAAATTTAATTAGAAATACTTTTGATTTTGACTATGATATTAATATTTTAGTTTTTTCTGTTCATGAACTCTCCAAGTAAATCTACTATCATGATATTGTTGTAAGTGGTAGAATATTTTTCATTTACCTCTTCGTAAAATGACACCATTTTAAAACGTAAGAATAGTAACATAGTTAATTTGATTTTATCAATTTTGTTAAAATAGTTTAATAAAATATTAAAATATTTGTATCTATTTCGTTTTTTTTAACCCTAATCTATATCCCTCAGGTATTGTATAATTCAAGTAGGTTTTATGCCCATCTATTTATTACAATAGAACAATGTGGAGCACTAGTGTCATAGATTCTATGTGAAACCGCATCATCAAACTTAATTCTAAATCAACAAAGGAAGTCGCAGGGGGCATGGTCATTGCGTACCCTAATTATTTGTATTTAATTATTAGAATAGAATAGAATACAAATCGTTTATTTGCAAGAATACAACGAATTTGCAATTCTACGAAGGTATTACCTTACAGATATTACCTTTGCTTCCTATGTTATGTTATAGGTACATTTCACAGTTTCAGAAACTTCTCCTTACAGATAGGCCTACTAGAATCGCGAGGATAAGTGTATCCTCGCGATTCAAACTAATAAATAAGTTAACATCCACTATAATAAGTGTGGTGTACCTAACCACGTAGGTAAACGCTTTCAGTTGGTACGCTCGCAAAAAACTAAGTACTTAATGGATAATTTAAAACCTGATTTCTGAACGGCCCGATATTGCATCAGGCATCATGACAGCTAAATGCAGCTTGCGTCAGAAAGCAGGCGTGCACTAATTAGGGAGATAGGTACCTTCATATTATTCCGTACCTATCTACTGCCTATTTTTACGTATGTGTTCGTCCTGTTTGGCATTTAAAAACCAGAGGTTGCTACCACTGGTTGGCATACTTAGGTGGATTCGTTAGGCAACGAATCCACCTAAGCCGGCCTTGGTAAAGGGCAGGGCTATAACCAAGGTGCGGCAGGTTCCCCTATACTTTTATTTGTAGCATCGGCTTGTGGACAGATTGTGATAAACAAACAGTTACAGCTTACACATTTCCTCTTCAATTAATAATATTGTTATAATGTTTTTTTATCAATATGACTGGATTTATTGAATCGTTTTGTTTCGTTGAACTCATTTTTTTAAGATAAACACTTGTCAACGCTCTCAATTGTGGGACTGGTATTAATTATTTATTTAATTAGATTATTTTAAATCTAAACGGAAGCGTAGGAGCCCCTAGGTTCTGCTTATTATATAAATCCTGGGTTAAGGTCGTTCTGCTGCTATAGCATTTTAAAAGTGGATGAAGAAGAGATAGAGATATATTACTTAGCATGGGTAGTAAGATGTACATCGATAAATAGTTCACATACCTACTCTCCTACAATTTGCTCGTAATTTGTTATAACCCCAACGACAAAGAGGGGTATTATAAGTTTGACTACAATCCTGTTTGTGTTTTTGTGTGTCTGTCTGTGACAACGTAGCTCACGAACGG
Source organism: Pyrausta despicata (assembly GCA_963921415.1). Taxonomy (NCBI): domain Eukaryota; kingdom Metazoa; phylum Arthropoda; class Insecta; order Lepidoptera; family Crambidae; genus Pyrausta; species Pyrausta despicata. Next base: position 3,908,051 of record OY992863.1, read on the forward strand.
ATGGTCTGTGTCAGTGCGTTTATTTATTCAAAAGATAATAACCAACTATATGGCTGGTAAAAATCCGTCCAGTTGTCGAATCTTACCCTCTGTTTTCTTGGCTCATGTTGGGAGTTTTTAACACGCTTTTATTAGATCGGGGTGTATGTATGTATGCATGTATGAATGTATGTAACGGAATTTCACCTACTTCCAGAAATCGGATTAATTTGAAAATTTGCACTTGTATTAAGTACCGATGACAATGCAATAATTTGATGAGAGTTTTAACAAAAAAATTAATGTAAATAATAGTTTAAAAAAATAAAAAAACACGCTTTTATTGCTAACTAAAAAAGAAAAAATAATTTCTGAGTACACGGAATTTATATTACAGTAGAGTAAAAGGCTTGGGGTGCTTGGTATAGTAGTATGTGAAAATCATCCTATTATAATTGGCACGCTTATAAGAATAGTATGAAAAAATCATAAAGTGCACCCCACGCTTTATAGCGCTATTATTTTTAAATATATTTTTTTACTGTTAGGTACGTACTTACCTAACATAGTAATTTCAATTGAGTTAATTACAGGTAAGATAAAAAAATATTACTCTTTCAAAACAAAATTATTTTTACTAAGCACTAGGTAAGTACTTACTAGAACTTAGAGGAAGAAGTAAGACTATTAATAAAAATAACTCTCACGTGCACATGCTACAACTAGAACGCCGTGCGTTGATGTCTTTTGTATGGAAGCTGTGCTATCTTGATCCTTTTTCCAAAAATCTGCTATTCTCTTCCTTATATCATCCCAACAAGACATGAGTTCACAACATATTCATTATTTATGTAGTAAAGTGAAGTGATACGTGTCGTATCTCCGAGCACTCACATCGCAGAGGATTGCTACAGATTACGCGCGCACTCTGGCTGGAACTTCGCGCGGGAAACCAGCCTGCGACAAACTTTGCGCAGTAAAACCTTTTCTACGTTCGTTTTAAAAAATAATAAAATTCAAAAATTCGTTCAGTAACTTTTGTTTTTGAATTTGAAATCCACCTGGAGCCATGACTACGCTACTGCGGAAAATTTGGAAAAACCACTCGAAACACAAAAGTGAGTTTTTTAATTTTAGTATTTATGCGAAGGTAATATTAAAAAAAAATGTGTAGCCCTGTAAGCGTTTAATGTGATAAATATATCACACTTATAATTATGTAATCTTATTCATGAACAAAAACTTGTGATGCGCAGCACATTCAAAGTTAAATTATGGTTATTGTATGGGATTGTATTGATTGATTTGACTAACATGTCACATCTGATTCACTGAGACAATTTTAATTGCAATATAGCTAAATAGATATAACTATTTGCTTATATTGACTTTTATTGTATTTGTTATCAGGTATAAATAAAAGTCATTGATATTTGCCCAAGACTACGTAAATAAGAGAAATGTGAGTGAACAACTCAATAATGATGTAATTAAGAAGTGATTGATGGAATTATTCATTGAGATTAAACTTATCTTCTCAACGCAAGACACTTTGGTCAGCTCTAACATGTTTTTATATGTCTCGAATGTCAACATATCCCAAAAACTTGAAAAAGCAGAATAGGCTTGTTCCCACTATGAAAGAAATATTCAAAAACTGATTTTCCCTAAAATAATTCATAATTTCAGATGCCTTTACACTAATATTTTTCTGCAGTTCGTATTATTTGATTTTTATTGGAATTCAAATGATATTAGTCACTCAGTCGGCATTGCACGCGATGACGTCAAAGTGTGTTATTCCCATACAAACTCTATGAAGAGAAGCGTTTTGACAGTTGATAAAAAGTACGTCAACGATTGGTGGTGTCAACTACCGTATTGGCTCAACACTGGTTGCAAACATCGTATAATAGAGAACTTCGAACCTCGAAAGTTGTCTGGAGAAGCTCGCTCCCTGAATTATAAAGATCACCTGAATTGTAATTTTTCTTTGTTTAAATTGTCTGAATAAAAAAGTTTATCTATCTTTTTTAAACCAATCGCCAATACATCCGCAAACAAATACCTACATGTGCTGATTTCCATGTCTGCTCTCGTTGCACTTTTTACCTCTTCATTATATCTGCCAAGTTCGGACCCCGGGCTGCCCATAAGTCGCTGCAGTGCTCGTTTCTCTAATTATCTCGGAATTAGGAGCTCTCGCCGAGCCTTAAACGGTCGGAAAAACTTGTCGCGCGAGTTTCTTGACGGGCTGAGCCCTGTCTATGCGGTAGGGTTGCCAAATGATGGTTTAGATTTGACGACCACTTTGGTGTAATGGTTAAGAAGTTGACTATTAACCAAGAGGTCGCGGGTTCGATCCCCGCACTGTACAAACGTTTGTGTTCATGAACATGTCTGTTTGTACTGGTCTGGGTGTTATATGTATTTATTTAAGTTTATTTGTAATACCACAGTTGATCATCATATCTGTAACACAAGTGCTTTAGCTACTTACCATGGAGTCAGATCAATGTATGTGATGTTGTTGTATGTTTATGTATTTTTTATTTATTTAGAATGTCCCTGAGCGTTCTCCATATCAAAAGGGTTAAAAAGGAGTTAGTAACGAGCTTTTAAAGAATGTTCTATTGCTTATACAGAAAGTAAGTTATTCTCACCGGCAAAGAATGTAATTTATAAAGTAACCTTTGGGTAAAAAAAATCCTTGTCACTTTTTCCGTTTCCCAGAAATGGGAATCGTCAAACCTAAGATGATCAACTAGGGCAAATTAATGGGCTTCGGTGAAAACTTTATTTTCCTTGTAACACCCTGCCCCTTTTTCGTAGCTAGGGTAATCTTCCCGAGTCTAGTCTGTGCAATGCTGCGTTTGCGGGGAGACACGGCTAACATGATTGATGCGAGGTAGAGAGCTAAGCTTTCTGATTTTTACTACAGTCACCTCGATTTACCCCCCACTACACCACTTTTCTATACTAATACTAATCTCGTATTATAAAGAGGAGAGATTCCATTTTTGTTTGAATTGAATGTCCTCCGAAACTACTGGAACGATTTAAAAAAAAATACCGTTAAATCCTACGCCTAAGCCGGGTTTAAGTAATCGCTTATATCGCATTTGAACCATTTGTCTGGGATATAAATCTTAATATTGGTAGGTAAATCCTGTAAATAAAGTTATGAGCGCCTTGATTCCATGTGTAAACTGATTTCAGGTCTGTTTACACTAGTTTATAGTTTTAAAAACTCCTTATCCTTATCTCCAAAGTGTCAATTATAGAAAGATTTGTCTTGTTATTACAGCTAAACAGATCATTTTTTTCTGTTTTACTGAAGAGTAACTCGAACGAGTACTTATATACCTGAAATTGATTTTTTTTTGCGTTTTTTGCCTTACAAGAATATATGGGCTTACCTAAATCACTACCTCCAGTTTTGAGAAAATATCTATGTGAAGTCCTTCTACTGATTCAACTTTTTGTGCCTCTATTGATCGACAGATTATTTCCAACGAATGTATGAATTATTAATCGGATGAAAGGCAGGGCTCGAATGGAGAGCACGGCGTTAAGAACTAGGCGGCAGCATTCTTGGTACTAAATGGTATCTGGAGTTACCAAGAAATGCCTAAATTGATTGAACGTGGCGATCGTTGCATTATCAAAATTAAACCTAAAGACGCAAAATATGAATGGAAATGTTATTTAAATGGGCTTTTTACACAAATGAGCTCTACAAAAATAGTATTCACTTTAAAAGTAGTTAAATATTTTTTTAACAAGTTTTATAAAATCAAATTGTGCATTACATACAACATATTTACCAAATTTCAGTTTAATGGGACGACTGTGAAGTGCGTGAAATTTGACTTGCAAGATTTGATAACATCACAAACAAAATGAAACTAAATAAATACCCACCTACCATTGGAAAATAACCTTATTTTTTTAAAGAAGTTAACTCCTCATAAAAGTTTCCAGTATAAGATTGATTGGTTATGCGGAAACCGATGATTTTTGTGAATCACCTTGCCCTTTGATAGAACTATCGTAAGTAATAAATATTTACTATCGCTCGTTTTACCCATACCTACTTCAGCTATGTGTACTTTAATATTGTTACTCTAGTAAATTGATAAGCACGTACTAACATAATATTATTGTTATTGAATATTTTGGTCGATTTGTTTACGTACCAGGCTGTTCCAATCGTTTACCGCACAGCCTTGACCGGTCACCTTTTATCAATTTCATATTTCAAAGTTTGTTAAAATTGGAGCGCGTTCCAGTTCGAAAATAACCTTAGGTCAATATCCCTGTAGTTGGTAATATTTGTCACAAATTTGGCGCCTTGCGAATACCTATACAAACTTAAGACTTAACGAACAGGACATAAGGCGTCTAGATGGCCGATAAAAAATGAAACTTCTATTGTGTCTAGCACAGTGTCCGCGAAAGCCTTATCTAAAAAGAAAATAGGGACTAATAAGAACGCCTTACCGGTGGAAGGAAGATGTTGTTCCCATCTAACCGAATTATAATTGAGCTCTAAAAGAAAAAATCTACAAGGTAATATCAAAAATATTAATATTTGACGTTCAAAATGAACGCGTTATGCAATTAAAAAAAGCATAGGTACCTAAATCAGTGACACAATAATACAAGCAGATAGGACTTGCCATACGGGGTAAAACTTAACCTTAACTTAACTTCACTAAAATCGGGTTTTACAAGATGCGCTGTTAAAACCCACGCTTCAGAGATTATGCAGCGCAAATGCGTAATACCGCATACCGCCTACGCTTGCATCGCGCAGTCCAGACGTCCGTTGCGTGATCTGATAAAAGTCTGGCTAACAAAAGCTGAAACATAAGGTTGTACTCGTAGTTTGATACATAGAGTAGGATAAGATTTACTGTATTTACCCAAGTCAACTAGCTCGAACCAGAGTTAGTTAAACACACTTTTGAAAAATGTTTTTTTCAATTGAGACTCTCAAATAGGTACTCTCTATGAGAGTCGAAGAAGTTGACTTGACGGAGACATCTCTTTACTTAATCTCTGGGTTAGTGGGACAAAGATAATGAACCTAACTGAAACCTGGTGTGACTCTTAAAGTCGAAGTTAATTTTATTATTTACGAAGTGGTAGTACCCTACTATTAAGACAGGCTCTGTATGTATGTTGTATATCTTTATTGAAATCAAGTATCAAATTGATCACACTCTAGGTATGTTAAGTATAATTTTTTTATATTACGGTAAATTTTTTCGATGATCTATTCTTAATTCGTCTGGGTTCAGCAAACGCCAGGCAGACTACACTAATCAGCGATACGCAATTGCGCCTAATACTGACCTATGGCCCATATGCGCAGGGGCAGTCTGGCCTAGATAACGTATCAAAATAGTAAGGCGGTCGAGATAAATCGCGAATGTTGGACACGAGACCTTAGTTGACGTGCGTCGGATGTTTGATGACATTTGTGAGATGCAATGGCTGATAATGGTTTAAAGACGTAAGTAGTAGCACGAGGTAAGAAAATAAAATTATTTATGGATAGCTACAGTGCGCGTCAAAAATATTATGGGACGTAAGTGCCATGTCAAAATAATGAAAAAATGGCAGGTTCAGCAGATTGACGTTGAATGCTTAAAATGTTATTTTGAAATGGTAATAAAGTGTCACTTTTGGATGTTAACGCTGAGATTTTCTGTCATGAATTTTTCAAAAACAGCTCGGAAAGTTAATGGTGTTACACCCCTGATCCTTGGAAAGCACGTTAAGCCGTTGCTCCTGCGCCTAATCTCTCTCCGGTCATGTCGGATTGCCGTATCACCGAACTTTGAGAGTGAGTGCACCTGTGTATTGCGCTTACACTTGTGCACTATAATATCTCCTGCGTAGTTGGCTGATCTCTGTTCAGATTGGCCGCAGTGGTCGAAATCGGCCAGGAGGACTATTATTATTATTTTAACGCTGACGGTACACTGACCCATCGCAGGTAATCTAGGCCATACTGCCCTGCACATATGGCCTATAGGCAGTTTTAGGCGCAATTGCGTACATCGGTGATTGATAATAGTCTGCCTGTGGTGATGTGCTACGATTTTAATTATAAACAGCAAGAAATCGGAAAATTGTTTTATTTACTTTCGCAACAGCAGTTGAATGCTTTAGAAACTCTACAGAAGTAGGTGAGTTAGTATTTTACAATTAAGTTACCGTATTTATTAATCGCTTTCATTCATAACAGAGATTTAAAAAGGTCATGAATCTTTCTTAGGAAATACGAGTATAGTTACTACTTAGTACATTTCGATCTATATAGTATACTAAATCTTTAGTTCCAAACTGCATTCCATGCCTCCCGCGTTTCCTCCCAATTCAAACTTAGTAAGATAATCAATGCAGGCGACACGATGTTTAAAGATATGGAGCGACTCAGAAAGGGCTTCAAGTGATACTGGTTTCGATCAAAGGCGATGATGGCTTGTTAAGGCATAATGATTGGCAATCTCATCTTCGGTTATAGCTTTTAAGCGCTATTCGACGTTTTACAGCACATCTGCTTTTTTTTTGTACGGCTTTTTCTTGTTCATGTCATTAGGCAAAGGGCACACATGTGGCATACTAACTCTCAGCGATTAACACGCGGCGGTTGACACGCTGTCATTGGTCGGTATTCCACAGGTGCGCGCTGACGGTTAGGTTTATCTTTCAGTGTGTTCCCATTTTCACAAGTTTCAAGTATAAATTGTTTAAATTATCAGAAAGAACTTAGTGGCTGACTTACTTTCGATATTCCTAGGTTATTAATAACCGTAGATTCGGTTGGTAGTTATGATCGGTCGGTACTCAAATAGAGGGGAGTTTCTTATGGTTTGGGTACGTATTATAATACCTAATTTTAAAATACCGAATTTCATAAGTCCTACGAACGGAAGGCCGAATTTTAGAATGCCGAATGTTTATATGATCGAAAGTTCTAAATATCGAAAGTTTGAAATCCCGAAAACACAAAATACCGAATCTTATAAGACCTATAATTGGAATGCCGAATACTAAAATGCCAAATTTTAAAATACTGACTGTTTATATAATCGAAAGTTCAATATACCGACTGTTTATATGACCGAAAGTTCAATATACCGACTGTTTATATGACCGAAAGTTTAATATACCGAAAAATTTAAAACCCGATGATTAAAAATACCAAATTTTACAAGGCCTATGAACGAAACGCCATACAAATTGTATACCGTTGAGATCGAGGTTCATTAAGAAAAAACAAATTTTGATTGAACCCGACTCGCCGTGGTTCTTCGCCGTGGTACTAGTCTGCCTGATACTAGAGTGTAATTCAAAAGCCGGAGGCGCGGAGGGAGAGCAGCCCTCGCCTCCGCAGCTTCGGCTTGCTGGTTGCTGCACTTCCCGCAGCGCCGGAGAAGAGCAAAACCTATGCATGCTGCTACATGCATGCCTGTTTGATTGCTTGCATGCTGCATGCCTGTTTGATTGCTTGCATGCTGCATGCCTGCTTGATTGCTTGCATGCTGCATGCCTGCTTGCTGCATACATTGAGACTGAGGTTCATTAAGAAAAACAAATGTTTGATTAGAAAGATAATCTTACCTTTGGGATTTTGAACTTCGGTATACTAATTTTAGGTATCTGGGGGCACGGTAGTGCCCCCGCTAAGACGAGCCAAGCGAAGCGCACGGGCACTACCTACCTTTTCTCGAAGCGCTTCGTCGTTTTTTTGAACCCTCATAACTTGGGTTTGGATTATGCTAGATCAACAAAATTTTCGGGATATATTGTCAATAGCGGACTTATTGACCATATTAAGTTTTAATTACATTGGCTTTTATACTTCAGATTTTATTTATATCTAAAAAACGCTGATTTTGTCACTGACTCACTGATGATCATCAAAATTATTAAGGTATTTCCTTATGTCCTAGAAAGCTGAAATTTTGTATGTAAGCTAGTATTAGCACACAAACAACAAAAAAATTATAAAACTTGTAACTTTCATCCCCCAACCCCTTAAACTAGGGGATGGGAGTTTATATGAGACCTGTAATTTTAAATTAAATTTTGATGACGCTAGAGGTCTAATCTAATAATCTAAAACTTGGTGCCCCCAGATATATATATGTATAGGTACTCCTTGTTAAGAAAAAAAAGAAGAAAAAAATAAAAAATAAATTATTACAAACAACTTACAAAAAGAAATGAAATCCCACCAAAAACATTTTCATGTAAAATGTTGCCAAGACTAGCCCATATGACTCGCACTGTCAAAAAGTTATCAGATCTCATGAAGAGCCAAGCTTCTAACACTACACGCCCTAACTCTACAAGGCCTAACTTCACAAACTCTACACCTTAGTCAAAATATGTGGCTTGGCCGTTCGTTACTACAAGAACTATTGTATAACACAAAAGTAATGAACAGTGAATTGATTTTTCACCTTACGCCGATGTGAATGTAGCGAAATGGCCAAGCCACATATTTGGACTAAGGTGTAGAGTTTGTGAAGTTAGGCCTTGTAGAGTTAGGGCGTGTAGTGTTAGAAGCTTGGCTCTTCATGAGATCTGATAACTTTTTGACAGTGCGAGTCATATGGGCTAGTCTTGGCAACATTTTACATGAAAATGGTTTTTGGTGGGTATTAATCTTCGGGATTTTTAACATTCAGGATATGAACCTTCGGTATTTCAAACTTTCGGGATTTCGAACTTTCGGGATTTTGAACTTTTGGTTATTTGAAATTCGGCATATTGACCTTCGGTATATCGGGTGTAGGTATTTCATTTGTAGGTATTATGAACTTTCGGTATTATAATACGTACCCTATGGTTTTAAGGGTTCCATAGTACGACAAAGAACCCTTATAAGATCGTTCAGTCCGTCCTAGTCTGTCACAGCAGAATATCTTCTACGTTTATGGACTGATTTGCATGTAACTTGGTTCGAGGATATTTCACATATAGATCTCATTTATATAAATACGAAAAATTAAAATAACCCCTTTTTAAGGGTACCTCCCTATACATGTAAGCGGGGGTGAATTATTTTTTTGAGTACCCCTTGTGTGGTGTATCGTTAAAAAGGACTATGAAAATAAGATAGGATTTCCAGACAAAACTTTTTTATCAGCTTTACCATTTGCGAGTTATAGCCCGCCAAAGTCGTTTACACGGTGTCCCCCCTGTAATTTCTACTAAAGTCGTGGACCTATAAACTTCAAATCTGTCACGTAAAGAAACAGGCACGAAAACTCTTATTTAAAATTGTTTCGGATATCCTGTGATGAATACTTTCGAAATTATAAATAATATAAAAATATATACTTTTAAAGAAATGCAAAACAGCGCGTTGCCAAATTTGACTACGGAATTCTACTTTAAGCGTGAACCGACACGCACTTGTATTTACTTAAGTTATTTAATGCGTGTCGACGTTATCCAGCAAGCTAGATATCTACTAGGATATTAGACGCTTTCCGTTACATCAATCTCGTAATTAAAACGATATTTGGAGCGATTTGCATGATCAATGACCAGCTTCCAATCGCCATTTTGCGAAACTGGCCGCAGCATGCAATTTGTAATAAGTTAATGTGGCTGGGCTTCTAGAAAATTGCCGTCTGGCTTGGAGAAATTATCATCAACCCTAATCACTGCTGGCGACAACGATCGTTTTATTACTTTTGAGCGGGAAAAATGCTAGAAATGTTAAGATATACTTACTTTACATTAAAGAATATACTATTGGGTAGGTAGTTGTAAATATACTCCATCCATCAGTGACAGGCTTTTTATATGATTTAGCCTAAAAAAATAGATCAAAACAAAAAGACGCAGATACGGTCGTAAGATAGTCGCGCGTAGTCCTACTAACCTGACTGTAATGGACCTGCTCCGCTCCTAGTCGTTGTAAGTACTGCGAGTTGCTTACACATCCGTGCATGTGTTTGTGAGGGGTCCATCTTGAAGATGACGATGGCAAGAGTGTAACATATTGTTTGGTTTCATCTAAGCCTCTCTCTATTACTTTTTATGTACCTAGAGCATAGTTTAACAAATCTGAGGGCAATGACTTTGGCTGTCTTGACTACTTTTACTAAGTACCAAAAAAGGAAAACTGTTGTATGTTACTTACACACAATAGCAGCGCTGCTATTTCAGGAAAATGGTAGAAAATTGTGAGTTAACACAGCGCTTAACTTTAACATCGTAATATCATATACTTATTGGTGTAAGATTCTTCGGTTAGCCTTAGTGGCATAAGAAAATCACAAAAAATTAGAAGCCAAAATGTAATCTATAATTATCTAAGTTTATGTCAGGGCATAGGTATATCTAATGCTTGAAAACGAAACCACAAACTATAGATTATTTTGAACGATAAAACTTTATGAAGTCGGCCCTGCACAGGATATAACGCGATTGGCTCGGAATACTGATATAAATATTGTAACGACCATTAGGTTAATCATTGCACTGCTGACCTAATTATCGTAATTATAAATAACTGGTTTTCACTTAGGGTTATTTCAATAGACAGTTAAACTATGCGAAATTGATATTTGGCATAATAAAAGATAATATCCCAATTTATCTTACAAAAAAGTTGGTGTGGTGGAGCAATGAGCTGTTTCACAAAACTTTAAGGTTCAGCTTTGCTCTTGTCCTGCCTCCGCATGACACCGTGACCTTCAGGGGAAGTCTAAGGTTCGCCGCGTCCAAGTGCTGGAATGGTCTTTCATCTCCAGTTGCGATGTCTGGATAAAACAGTTTTCACGTTTAGAAAAACGTTAAAATTTTTTTTTGCTTACCGTACAAAAATAATAATAATTTACCATCTGGGTCTCGACATCCTTACAGCAATGGTATCTTCACAGCTATGGACACGGCACGGCTTGGACAAATAAAACTGGTCGACAACTAAGATAAGCTTCGCATAACTGTCATGCCATAGCGCATAAAGAGTACCTTGATCTAGAGAAACAAAATCAATGTCTAAATTTTAATTTTTGCATTACCACATTTGAACTGAGTAAGCATACTATATTATACTTGAAAACATTTTTGTTCAAGACCGTTCAGTCCGTCCTAGTCTGTCACAGCAGAATATCTTCTACGTTTATGGACTGATTTGCATGTAACTTGGTTCGAGGATACTTCACATATAGATCTCATTTTTAAAAATACGAAAAATTTAAGTTACTCTTTTTTAAGGGTACCTCCCTATACATGTAAAGGAGGGGGTGAATTATTTTTTTTAGTGCACCCCCTTGTATGGAGTATCGTTGAAAAGGACTATGAAAATAAGATGGGGTTTCCATACAACACTTTATTATCAGCTTTACCATTTGCGAGTTATAGCCCGCCAAAGTCGTTTACACGGTGTCCCCCCTGTAATTTCTAAAGTCGTGGACCTATAAACTTCAAATCTCTCACATAAAGAAACAGGCACGGAAACTCTTATTTAAAATTATTTCGGGTATCCTGTGATGAATACTTTCGAAATTATAAATAGTATAAAAATATTTACTTTACATTGACGGCTAGGAAGATGATGATGATGCAAGAAATGCAAAACAGCGCGATGCCAAAATTGACTACGGAACCCTACTTTATGCGTGGTCCGACATGCACTTGTTTTTGTTTCTTTTAAATTTGTCTTTTAGAGAAGTTTTTGACTTGTATCTGTTTCTACTTTTCATTTCATTCTGTGTATGTGATGTCCTAAATTAATAAACGCTTTTCTTTCTTTTTTCTTTCAATATTAGAAAGGTACTTATTAACTCGACGAGTATGGTTTAGCTTTATAAACAATTCCTTATTAATTTTATTACTTCCACCATGCTAAAGACATCACGATTCACGAATAACGATTCAAGAAGAATAAAAGTAAATAATTATCCCACAAGCCGTTGCAATGAAACTCCAATTTACCTTTCATAAGTTTTGATCACAAGATTGAATCTTGTTTTGCATTTTGTTTGATCAAATCAGGTAACAGCAAGTGATTGCAATAAGTGACAGCAATTACCTTTTCTTCGCGCACCATGTAGCGTCTACTATGTACTAACCAAATATTTTATATTTCTTTTATATAGAACTATGCGAAGAGTGGGCCCTAGCAGAGTGCGAAGGAGAAGGCTGGTGGCGTGATGCCAGAGAACCAGGTCGCGGTCAAATGGACGTGCGGTATGCGGGCGTCGCTCCCGTGGAACGAGCATCGTCCGCGCCCGCCACCGCGCTGGCCGTGCGGTCTGCGCTACACTCCGCTAAAGGTAACCACGAGCAGAGGTACCTACTTACCGAAAGCTTTTACCTCTGGTGGAAGGCTAGTATCAGATCTATTGCGCCTATATTGAATAAGCAATTGTTGTGCGAAGTAGTGCTCTCTCTCTGTTTGGGTGTCCACGGAAGACCAGCGTCGTGGCATTCCTGAGATGCTACGACACACGCTGAGTGGCCCACCTTTTCAGTATCTTGTGTATGTGCATTTGAATATGTGTTTTTCTATTTTGTAAAGTATGTGTACTGAATAAACATGTTTTCTTCCTTTCTTTCTTTCAAAATTGTCACAGCCCTGGCTGGTGTGGTGCTCTACGGTCTGATTTCAGTTCCTTTTATCTGGAGAATCAAATGCAAATCCTTGCTTGCGCCTGACTAAAACTATTTTTCGGGCCGATAGAGATTGTCGAGTTGGTGAGGTGACGTAGGTGTTGGTGGTGCAAGCAGAAGTAGCAGCATATTATGCTGTCATTTGCGTGGGGGTCGCCCTATTACTTGACAATGGCGCTTCTAACTAAATATTAGTCCAAGAAAATAGCAGTAAATTCGAAATAGAAACTCTGCTATTGAGCGGAAAAAATATTGCAGAAGAGGAGAGTCCCATGACCTGTTAAGAAGTTGTTGGTGATATAACTTTGCTATAATTTTTCAGCATTCAACAAAAAGCTGCAAAGAGTGAGCCTAGACATCAGCTCCAAGGGTATCGTCGTCAGTGACCTGGACTCTCAGGAAAACGTCCTGAGCATTTCCATTTATAGGTAAACTACATTAATAGATTCATTTTACACCACATCACGAAAGAGAGCGATTCTTAAAAATCTCACTCATTATAATAAAAATAAATTGTTTCTCTGTTGATGGAACTTAGATATCAAATGATTCATAACGTAATTTTCAATAAGAATGAAGTTGTTTTTGCAATAAATTTTAGTCAGCTGTCGACGAGTTCATTCATGATAAAATATTGTTTTAAGAGCAGGCACAAGCTGGTACAGATACCGAGAAGTTTTTTCTACGAGATAACTGTGATTTATCTTTGTTTATTAATATACCTTCTTATTTTTTATTCCAATCACTTTGAGTAACAGTCAGATATAAGTTCTTATTCAATTAGACTTTATCCACGCAAGACATTTATAACTTAGTATAGCTCCCTATCATTTCAAGATTTTGCTTTGCAGCCTGCTCAACACAACTTTTCAAAAACAGTATAGCATACCACCCAGTTGCTTTTATTGGATCGGAGAACACTAATTTTATAAACATTTTTCTTTTGAGTGAAAGCCGGCAAATTTACATACATTTATTTGCTTTCAGAATATCGTACTGCTCAGCGGACGCGGCCAATGCCCGAGTATTTGCCGTGGTGGAAGGCAAAGCCGGGGGTCCGAGCGAGTCACACGTCGTCCACGTGTTTGTCTGTGCGCGACGGAAGCAGGCGCGCGCGCTCGCTCTGTCGCTCGCGCATGCGTTCAATGATGCTTACCAGGTGAGTTTATGGTGTTACCAAACCCCCCCTACTCTCTAAGCTATTATCCGTAGTATAGGATTTAACACCCACCCTAAAGCTTGACAGTGAGAGAAAACTCTGGCTAAGCCCGAAAATACGAACGTAACATAAGGGAGTACGGCCTCACGGCATGTTAGGAGTTACCAGATCTCGTCAAATGGCAAAGGCTTCGTGCAAGGGGCTTGTCAAACCCGCCATATGAGTAGGCAGGCGCCGGCGGTGTCACGAAAGTCCAGGCTCTTGTCATTATCCATAACACCGTTACATCCTCCTGGCCGATTTCGACCACGGCGGCCAATCTCAACAGAGATCAGCCAACTACGCAGGAGATATTATAGTGCACAAGTGTGAGCGCCATACACAGGTGCACTCACTGTTCCATCGCTCTCAAAGTTCGGTGAGACGGCAATCCGACATGACCGGAGAGAGATCAGGCGCAGGACCAACGGCTTAACGTGCGCACCGAGGCACGGGAACACCGTTACATAGTAATGATAGAACCCTGCTAGGGTTTCGCTGGGTAATCCGTCCTTGTAGAACGACAGGCTTATGACTTCTGTACTTACGTAGTTGTCTGCTACCATCAACTTTATTACTTCCCTTCATCAGAATGTACGCAAGTAAATAATACAAAATCAAATCATATCCTTTACTAACAGAGTATGATTTACTTTCAGGAATGGCAAGCAAATCAAGGGGGCTCACTGCAGTCTTCTGGAATGCGCCTAGCACCATGGGTAAGACATTTTGATTAATACAGTTACCTTATTCTGGTGATAAGGCATAGGATACACCTGCAATTTTTCGTCGCCATGACACGCTTCTGACAAAGTTTCAACCAATCTGACAGTCGCGAGTCGCGGCGACAGTCTGCCGCAGGTGTGGCCTAAGCCTTATCCACCCTGCTAAAACTTAGAAACTCAACGGAAACTAAGGGCTACTTAAGGAAATACAATGTCTTTTAAAGCTTACTGTGCTTCAATTGATTTTGTTATCCTTAACTTTCCATTTCTTAGTATCTAGCTTGTTCATCTATGTTGTCAACGTTCCAGGTTCGATTCCCCGAGGAGTCAGACGAGGAAGCGGAAGCGGAAGCGGACAATGAGCAGTGGGAGTCGCCCGCTCCACTCGTGACTTTCGCCTGAGGCTTATGTATATTGACTGTTTACGATAATACCCATTTTGCCACCATCATGATATTACAGAGCCAGCCTTAGATCAAACAAAAAATAGGAAGATACGGGACGTCCTTACAATCGTCAACTTAAACATGGGCCGCTCACGCACTCGTAAATACGTGTAAATAAATCGTAGAACCGAGTTGCGAAATGGACCTGGCCGTTGGACTCAGCTTAATAGCTCATACTGTACTGCCTCTTTTTGGTTTGATCTAAGGAGCCAGCGCACATACGCGGCGTACTGACGTTACTGTCGCAGCGACTCGTGACCGTGACTGTCAGCGACTTACAGCGACATCAGTCGACTCGCGACGATTAGTTCACTCTCGATTAGCATCAATCGCAGCGACAATATCCCGCGTTTGTGCGCTGGGCGCAGTCTTTTGGATTGAGTTCTTGATATAAAAAGATTTGTTTGTATCTGGCTCTTTCAGTCGTTTGGAATAAGTTCTTGATATAAAAAGATTTGTGAGCATATCTTCTTATGTACTGTTGAAACGGTATGTAAGTGTAGACGGGAGCATGTGACCCGGATATGGTTAAATTGAGCCTTAATATGCTAAGTTTGTAATTAGTTTGTTGTATGAGAAAATACGCTTTAGTTTAATGGTAGTGTGTGGAAGAGTGACTGTTTAGTGTTAGGTAAGAAAAATATTGTAAGTTAAGTACCTATTTAGAGTGTTTATTTTAGACACTAGTGACGTTAACAATCAATAGTTTACTGAGATGTATCATATTTACTTACAAATTATACAAGATTACTTGTGACAAATAGTATAATTTTTTAATACGCTATTTTTAAATCTATACTTATTTCTTAACGATGAAAAAGCACAAACGTAGAACACATATTTTTTCAGTATAAAAAGTAGGTATCTGCTAACCCACCTAAACGGGAATTGTAGACAAAGGGTAATTAATGTAAACAGGTGGTACTGTTTCATATGTCTAAATTGTCTTATTCAAGATTGCGGTCCAAAACAAATTCACATTGTATAATCGACAACAAAATTCACTTCCTGTTTATTTAAAAACAGTCATAGCGGCCGTACTCCGTAACGTTTCTCTCGTATTGGGGTTCGTAGGGTCTAGCCAGTGCGATCGCTTGCACGGTCAAGCACGTCATCCGAAGCTACGGACGACGGCTTAGAAACTAGGGGGGCTCCTTTTGGTTGCAATTCATCTATCATCATCATATATTTAGTTAAAGTGCTCAAGTGTAGATAATTCGCTATATTTATTAAGAACTAGTGGCCCCCCGCGACTTCGTCCGCGTGGAATCCTTTTGTTTTCAAAATCGCGGTCGAACGGGATAAAAAGTATCCTATGTCCGTTTTCTGGTGCCAAGCTACCTCTCTACCAATTTTCAGAAAAATCGGTTCATCCGTTCTTGAGTTAATAGTGTAACTAACACCACTTTCTTTTCTATTTAGATATCGGCACTGCTTAAATTTGGCAAGCCAGTGGCGACCTTTATGGGGTTAGGTAGAGAGGGCCGACGTTCGCACGTAGCACGTCGTATTAAAATTTCTACGCTGCTTAAAGCAGGCAATTAAATTCAAATTGATTGGAGTTGTTCTTGGTGTCGTAAATATGTGGTAAGTAGTTTGTTGGCTATATTTTTTATGAGAATCGACTCACGAGTCAAAATCTTTCATAACGTCGTCCTTTTTTAACACGCTTTTATTATTAGATATTTTATTAGATCGGAGTGTATGTATGTATGTATGTAACGGAATTTTTGAGCTCAATTTTCACCAACTTCCAGAAATCAGATTAATTTGAAACTTGTGACACGTATTAAGTACCGATGACAATGCAATAATTTGATATGAGTTTTCCATTATTCTTATTAACTAAAAAAATAAAAATAAATAATAGTTTAAACAACTTAAAAAACACGCTTTTAATGGTAACTCAAAAAGAGAAAATAATTTCTGAGTACACGGAATTTATATTACAGTAGAGTAAAAAGCGTGGGGTTGTCATCCTATTATTGGCAACTCTAAAAAGAGAAGTATGAAAACGTCATAAAGTGCACACCACGCTTTTTACTCTACTGTAATATAAATTCCGTTTACTCAGAAAGTATTTTCTCTTTTTTAGTTAGCAAAAAAGCGTGAATTTTAGTTTTTTTAAAACTATTTCTTTACGCTCTTAAAACAGCCTTGGTTTAGTTGTAATTCGTCCATTCGTCCATCGTTATAGTTAAGGAGCTTGTAGTGGCAACGCTTTGGTAGTGATACTAAAAGTTAAGTAAATTAAGGCGCGGTCATGTTTGGGATGAGTGACCATTCTGACCATATATAAGTGCCTTTTTTTTACAAGCAGCTCCGTGCTTTGGAAGGTACGTTAAGCTGTTGGTCCTGGTTATTATCGATGGATATTAGTCGTAAAGCCTGGTCAGAGGCCTTTGGGCGGCTCAATAACATCTGAGAGTACCCACCAAACCGCACTGAGCCCGCGTGGTGGAGAGTGGCCCGTACCACCTCCTAGCTGAGGTGAAGCCTGTGCCCAGCAGTGGGACGTATATAAAATGATGAGATGATTATAGTTAAAAATGGGCTTAAGTGTATATAGCTATATTTATCATGAAAATCGGCACTGCGTAAACTTGGCGAGCCAGCGGCGGCCGTGCGCGGTCAGGAAGAGGGGGCCGGTGCACGCGCGCCCCCCGTGGTAGTTGATCATCATGTAGTCGAAGCAGTTCGTAACGCCGTCCTTGTTGCAGTCCTGGAAAATGACGATTCAATTATGGAATACACATAAAACAACACTTTCTCAACTTTCCTTGAAAGTTTGAGCCATGAAACAATACTACTACGACTTGTGCGCAATGACAACCTCAATTTTTTTCTACAACTGATACTGATTCTACAAAGATTTATTTAGAAAGTAAACAAGGAAATCACTAAGCATTGTATCTGCGGTTAGCTTTTTAGGGTTCCGTACCTCAAAAGAAAAAAACGGAACCCTTATAAGATCACTTTGTTGTCCGTCCGTCCGTCCGTCTGTCAAGACCGTTTTTCTCAGGAACGCGTGGAGGTATCAAACTGAAATTTCTTTATGATACTTAGGTTTACTGTCCCTGGAAGCTGTAGAAAAATCAACCTTCTAAGCCGCACTCGCACGGGAATCAAAACCTACAGGGTAAACTTAGAATCTTGAAATTTAGTACGAAGTCACGTCTTATAGTACAGATATAGGAAAAATTACGAAAACCGTAAATTTTCAGTTTCATCATATAAAAAAAATATTTTTGACAATTTCGAAAATTTCAAAGTTACTACTTCTTATCTACAGGTTTGTACGGAACCCTCGGTGCGCGAGTCCAACTCGCACTTGACCTCGACTTAGAATGAGGCGCATAAAATAAACTTTTCTATCAAACTCAAATAAGAACATACCCTTCCATATTTCGCCATGTAATTTTCAACTATCTTTATAGAGCAATAGTAGTCTCTGGCGCAGTCCTCGAAAGCTGAAAAAATCAAATCAATTCCTTAAATTTAGTTCTGTCATAAACAACATTAGGTACAATCTGAGGGGACATGGAAGGCTACTTTCAAGTTACTAGGAAATCAATCTACTCGTAGAACAATCAATATTTAAGTAGGTTGTTATTTAAAAAATCATACAAGGTGTGCAGAATGTGGTGAAATAACTTAATATACGTTTGTATTTTGTAATGTTGTTAGTCGAATTTTTTACAATAGTGACTTGTTAATTATCTTTTATATCTTGCATTTATCCAACCTGTTTCTACAGTGTAAACTTAATATAATTGAACTAACGTGAGTGGTACCAGAAAGAGTAAGTAGGCAATTTTTTATTTTATTGTGAAGTGAAATTCTATACCTCATTGTGAAAAAAAATCATCTCCGCTTCTTTCAAAAGTACCATGGTATGTTCATAATTTATACATCCTTGAATTAGTTGTAGTAGTATAGTAGTAGTTGTAGTAGTGTAGTAGCTGAGTTAAAGCTTTATGAAAACAATTTCAATGTAAGGGGTTGTCTCACGTGAGTGAAGCACTGCAACAAGTGCGATGCGATGCGATGCAACTACATAATACTTGTTTTAATATTAATTATAATCATGCTTCGTCGCGTAGGACATGATCATAAACGCATACATTTCATATTGTCGCGTGGCTTCGCGTCACGTTTATCGCGTTCTGTCGCTCACAGAAAACATTTGGTATTACCCGTTTTCCTACACAACGGGTAATACCAAATTGTTTCTGAGATTTTCTGTCATGAATTTCTCAAAAACAGCTCGGAGTCGGGAAGTTAGCGGTGTTACACCCTCGTGCCAGCCTGCCGTTGGTCCTGCGCCTGATTTCTCTCCGGTCATGTCGGATTGCCGTCCGAACTTTGAGAGTGATGGAACAGTAAGTGGACCTGTGTATTGCGCTTACACTTGTGCACTATCATATCTCCTGCGTAGTTGGCTGATCTCTGTTGAGAATGGCCGCCGTGGTCGAAATCGGCCAGATCACTATTATAATTCCAAATTCCATCCTCACCTTCCTTCCGTTCCGGGTCGTCTTCAGGCAGCGTGGGTCGGCCCGCGTCCACCCAGTACACCCTCGAGATGTAGAAGGGTCCGCAGTACCCATCCGTGCACCCGTGGGACATGTCGCATCCGGCCACGTGGCAGAGGCAACGCAAGCACGCCCCATTTAGGTTCGATATGTACACCCCTGGAATTGCAGAAGAGGCCGGTATGGTTAGTAGAAAGCGGTTCACTTAACTTCGCCTAATACTAGCAATAGGCAAATTTACAATACATCAAAATAAATGATACGATATACAATAGTAAAACGATATAGGAAATAGTAACGGTAAGAAATAAAAATGAAAAAATAACGTCAATGTAAAACAATATTTTTCACTTTTTATTATTAAAAAGTAATAAAAACTCACCATAAACAGAAGATAAACACAACAAAATAAGATATGGCACCCACATGATAATAAAAGTCTAAAATCAGCACTAATAAAAGTCAAGTCAACACACTTCATCTAAAATACCTTCAGAAACATGACATTAATAAACAAAAGTCTGATCACTGAGACCGAGGTCCAACCGGTTGGTCCATACATCAATAACTAAATGGTATTACAACTTGCTTGCTCATCATTCGGAGAATGAACCGAAAAAACTTAGGTAAAAAATTTAAAAATATGATTGACAGTTACTAAATAATTGTTACTCATACGCAGACGATAGTTAGAATTCAAAAGACTCTGTGGAGCTGAGATTGAAACAAATTAATTCAAACTCGTGCTATAAGTTTATTTTCTTAAGAGTCTCACGTAGATAATGTTATTATACCAACACTCGTAACTCATATTTAAAAAAAAAATACTATAACATCACATACATTGATCTGACTCGGTGGTAAGTAGCTAAAACACTTGTGTTACAGATATAAGTAGCCATTTTCTTCTGTATATAACACCCAGACCAGTACAAACAGACATGTTCATGCACACAAATATTTGTACAGTGCGGGGATCGAACACGCGACCTCTTGGTTAATAGCCAACTTTTTGACCATTACACCAAAGTGGTCGTCAATTCTAATATAAATAAATAAAAATATCATAAAATGGGACTTATATTACTTTTGTTGTGAAATTAAATTAACTGCCTGAAATAAATGAGTTATTGTTATTAAAATAGTTTTCCTAATTATATTTATTTTATCATCATAAATACCCTGTTATGCTCCCATCAGAATAAATTTTGTCCGTCACTTTCATGCCGATAAGAGGCAAAAAAATACTGTATGAAAATTACGGTCGACTCTTTACGGTTTGTCGTGTTGATTCCGGTACAGTGTTGTTGTATATAGTTTTATGTACATACGTATGACTACTTCCATTGTTGTCTTACTCGAAACGTATGACTATTCATAAATGCGCATGAACTTTGCAAGTATCCGGGAGCTTTCGTCATCTCTGCTGTACGCAACGACCTCTAATAAAATCACCTACTGCTTACTTATTCATCTTTATTACATGGGGATCGTTGCACATTATCGTATGATGTGTAAAAACTGACATATTTCATATTAACAGGTAAAAAGTTGTGTCTAAGGCTCTTCTTTCTAAATAACTGAATCATCATTGAAGACAGCTCTGGTCTAGTGGTCCGAAATCCGAGTGTCGCGGGTTCGAATTTTGTTAGGGCCAAATGTTTGTGTGGTGTGCGAGAGCGAGTTATGGGTGCTTATAAATGTATTCAAGTATTTTTATCCGTTATTCAAGCCAACATAGCACATGCTAATGTTTACTTAGGTAATGTACCTATGAGTTCGTTGAAGCAATTTATTAATTTATCATCATTCGCTCGCCCCTTTCCCAGGTTATCTGGGGTCGGCGCAGTATGTTTTCCTCTTATTTGTTTCTTCGATTTACGCGAACAGTAGACATTGAAATGAGACACTTTTACGGATTATTTCGCGATTTATTTACACAGTCTACCTGTGACCACAGAAGCTGAAAAGGGTCCGAAACGTCAGGTTAAAACAAAATGTAAATAAATCGCGAAATAATCCGTAAAAGTGTCTCATTTCAATGTTTTCCTCATCTATTACATCCTATCTTTCGTCCCTGAGTCACCCACTCCTTTCGCACATATACCTCTCTTCTTCTGAATAACTGCATGTTGTTCATATTTTTGATTGACATTTGATTGACATTGACGAACACTTTGGTGTAATGGTCAAGAAGATGACTATTAACCAAGGGCGCGACCCCTTGGTTAATAGTCATAGTCGACCCCACGTTCGATCCCCGCACTGTACAAACATTTGTGTGCATGAACATTTCTGTTTGTACTGGTCTGGGTGTTAAATGTATTACTTTAAGTTAATTTGTAATACCACGTTGATTCTGATATCTGTAACACAAGTGCTACTTACTACTGAGTCAGATATATATGTATGTGATGTTGTTGTATAATTATTTATTTATTTTAACCACACTTCAAATCTAAATAACATGAAAGGTACATAATAAGAAAATTAATTTAGCAATATGCCTTTAAATCTTCATAAGTGCACACTTTTTCACAGCAGTCTTCAACGATGCTTCTCTTGCTTCTATCGTTTGGATATCCGATACCATCTGTAAAATTGATTAGAAAATCTTATAGAAAATCTAGTACAGCTATTATTTTATGTAATAGTCCTCCTGGCCGATTTCGACCACGACGGCCAATCTCAACAGAGATCAGCCAACTACGCAGAATATATTATAGTGCTTTCCGAGGCACAGGGGTGTAACACCGCCAACATCCCGACTCCGACCTGTTTTTGAGAAATTCATGATAGAAAATTTAAAAAACAATTTTGGATTGACCTGGGATTCGAACCCAGGACCTCTCGGATGTAAGGCAGAAACTTTGCCTCTACACCAACGAGGCAGTCAATTATTTTATGTACTACGAGTAAGAACTACTAGCTAACTTGGGGTACGATTCTCATGCAATCGTACTTCTTCCGCACGGTAATTTGTATGAAACTAAGTAAACCTAGGTGTATTATTGTAACTTCAAATTACTGGTAACAGATACGTTTCATGACAGCTACAAGATATTTCGTATACGAATTTTAAACTTACGTTCATGTGGTTATCTATAGTTGAACTTTTAACGAATGTGAACTTTTTACGATTGCACGAGAATTAACCCAATGAACAACGTCTTCACGTCTTATTGTTGTATTGTTACTAAGTATTTAAACTTTAAAAAAGCTTAATCTTATCTCATAGCTTGACACCTGAATTTAAGAGCTCAGGTCTTAAAACATTCATTTACTTGATATTATACAGAATGGATAAATTATTAAAGTTTGCTTACAATCATTATAGCCGCACACTATAAACAAGATCCTCACTAGTTCTCTACCACAGAATAATGTTCCGGCTTCGCTGTTCATCGCCACAACGGTTAAAATCAGGATGGTCAATAGAAAAATGTGTGATCTCAACATTTTGTTTCCCTGTGAATAGAAAACACATTTGTTGGACGAATCTTTTTACATCTTCATTTTGAAGCCTGTTTAGAGGTTAACTGATTGTACTTTTTTAATTAATTAATGAGTCATCATCATCATCATATCAGCCTGTAACAGCCACTGCTGGACATAGGCAAGGAGCCCTAATTTATGAGTGAGTGATGGAATTTATGGATATTTATTTATACTCCCTTTAAGATTTGTAAGGGTAAAAATAACATAAAATAAAGCGACACTGGCTGAGAAGTGGGAAGTATGGCCTATGTTGTTAGTTTTTGTTATAATGTTTTAAAGATGCATTCGGAAAACTAGTATATATATATATATATATATATATATATATATATATATATATAGTAGAACTTCGTACATAAATCTGTATTCAGTTTGATGTTTTACAGTTTGGCATAGCTAATCACTATTAGACGCTATAACTAATCGCTTGGCGCAGTGGTCCGCATGTCGGACTTCTAAAACCAAGGGTCGCGGGTTCGATCCCCGCACAGTACAAGCATATGTGTGCATGAACATGTGTGTTTGTACTGGTCTGGGTGTTTTCTATGTATAATATGTATTTATTTACAAAAAAAAAGGACTTTAGTATGTTTATCCGTTGTCTAGTATCCATAACACAAGCCTCGTAGCTTAATTTGGGACTAGTAAATTGGTGTGATTGTTGTGAAAATATTATATTATATTAATAGTTATTTTATCTTTAAATTATTATAATTCATTCTTGCTTCGTTTCACATTCTGTCGCACCGTCCAATTAACATTTCTGCTTAGCCCAAAAGTAAGTAGAGAATGCCTTACGGCGTTAGGTCACCTTTAATCCAAACTTTTGTTATGCAATAATATAATGCTCAAATAAAATTAAATAAGTAATACATACCAAATTAGTATATCTAAAACCCACACCGAAGCAAAACACAACTAAAATGATAACTCTAGGCTTGGTACTGCAGTTAAATAGCAAACAAGTTAGGTATCCATGATACCACTAGCAAAAGTCCTATCTACACTGAATAATATGTTTGTTTGTTTGTTTGAAAATTCCTGGTTTTTGTTATCAAAGGATAATGTACAACCCTCTATAAACAAAAAACTCAAATTCAAATTTTGGTTGTAGCTATACAAGGTTAAATTTTAGTGTTATTAGTGGATGTTTTCCTGCTGCGGAACGAATTACTTTCTGTAATAATATCGAATCATGGTAGTTCTTTTTATTTTTAAATAGGTTCTTTTTTTGTTCTCCATACTGCAAGCGCTCCATGAAACGCGCCCGCCCATACATAATGTTGAAAAATTTTGTTGATTTTATTTAAAAATAACTTAAACAATCGATTTATCTACTGATATAGAATCAATTCACTGCGGGAAAACAACCACTAAAATTTCACCCTGTATAAATATGTACCTATAGTGGCTGGATGCAGAGGGCGAGATATCGTGCGCTATGGCGTTCCTTGGGGGAAACCTATGTCCAGTAGTGGACTGCAACAGGCTGATATGATGATATTAATATGAGCGAGCACTATTGCTATTTGTTGCTTTCATTAAGTACTTTAATTAAAACTATTACAGTACGAGTACAAGTGGTAGAAAGCTGTAATTTGTTACCAGTATGTATATTAACAAAGGAAAAAAATCGTAGAAAAGTTTTTGAGAATCTTCCATACAATTTTTTTTTCTTTACTAACCCATTGTGTGGGAACCCGTTGAATAGTTCTTTTAAAAACATTATGAAGTCTAAAACACCATGTCTCGACTTAAGGATCCGTTTCTGAAATATTTGGTTTTAATGTTTTTTTTTTTGTTAGGAGTAAGTATCCCCGTCTATCTGCTCAACTGCTATATGTGGATTCGTGGAAAAAATTACGGCAGTGGAATATACCAAAGTATAACGAAGTTAAAAGGAAAACTATCAGAGCTGAGTAGTAAATTAAAAGTAATAAGTTATTATAGGCAACTAACTTATAAAATGTACACGGAAAATAAAAGTTCATAAAAATTTGATTGAAAATTAATTGACAGTTGGTAGTTATGTAAAATAAGTGTATTTAGATATTTGCGAGTGTGAACGGAAAGTTGGCACTCGCATTCACGGAACCCTACATTGCACGTGGTCCGACAAGCACTTGTTTTAAGTTAAGTTAAGTTATTCTTGATTGAATATTCATAATATTTATTTAATAAATATATTGAACACCATAAGAAGATTACAAAATGAAATCAGTTTTACAGAAGACACTTTATACATATAGGAACACTGCAGTACCATTTCAAAATACAATTTTGATTATTCTTATTTTTAATATGTATAAAACCTATCAAATTTTTATTTTGACATTGTACATGGTTCTTAAGTGGAACTCTTCAATTTTATCGACCAATTAAGCATATTTACATATATTTTAATATGTACACTTTATGAAGACTTACACTGACACACACACACACACACATTGCTGACACAGAAGGTACAAGGGCAAGCATATCAGGCTACCCATTTTTGTTGCAAAACCACCCGAATCACAAGCGTATAAAATACCGCAGTGTTTATCGTGACGTGCTGGCCACCGTACTAGTGAGTCATTATTTGTCTAAGAATCAGTATATATCAGTGAACATGTTGTTATGTTAACCTATGTTTGATATAAGTGTTAACCCCCAGTTAGTCGAATATACGAGTATGCCGCGATTTATCTGTTTCTACGATAAACTGCGATGAAGATGTTGCATTTTACGATATTTAAATTAGTAGCCTAGAGTGCAATAAAGCTGAAATAAATAAAAACTGTAAAAAAACGGACTGTAAAATGATTCATTAAAGTATATTTACAGTCATATCATACTTAAAATGACACTAACCGCCTGGTTAATTAGCCGTGGGTAAAATTTGGTAAAATTGGCACTCAGCAACGTCCTCAAGCAATACTGACTGTTCTGAGACTGTTCTGTGGATATAAATTTTACATTTTTTTAAAGAGGGTATCAATGATTGAAAACATCATATGACGAAGAAAAAGCAAATTATAGCCGCAAAATCCATTGTAGAAAAAAATGTCAAATGTTTGCCCCATGCGTGTTCAGCTTTGAACATGCATGGGGCATACTTTTAACTAACAATATTAATAGAAACTCATACTTTAATTAACAACATTAGAAACAAGATAAAAAATCAATAGCAAGTATTCAGTTCAAACTTTTTATAAGGACATAACTTTTAATTGAAAAATGTTCATTCATTTTATTTGAACAGTAAATACTTCTATATCTACAGTCTTTATGACCTGCTAGTCAATTTCTTATTCAGTTTTATTTTTCAGCCACTTTTAGTACTGCCAACATGATAGTGTTCAATGGTGCTCCAGGGGCCAGATGCCCCTGGAGCACCATTGAACACTAAAAAAATAAAAACGATTTCTTTCCTAGTAAAAGTTTAAAAATGGTTTTACATCTGTAGTCCATTGCGTGCTATATGAAGTATTTTGACTAAAAGAGGGATTGGACGATCAAGATCATTACTCGCTTAGTTAAAAAAAACTCATCATTTGCATCCGAAATAGAAAACTCTTCCAAATTCAACGACATGCTGTCCAACGTCAGAAGTGACAACTGACAGTTGTGCAAGTTTGTGTCGCCACTACCCAAAAAAAACGACAAAATTAGCTTTAAAAATGAATAATGTTTGCTCCGTAAACTCAAATGTTCAAAGCTGCCCCTGTTCAAAGGTCCTCCCCTACTAACAAAAGCGCTTCGCCTACCTTCCTAACTAACACTAGCTTTTAAGAAATCAAGCATTAAACGTTCATTGCTCTTAAGATGGCAGGAAGCTTAACGAAAGCCTTTGTCTATGCTGATTGGCAAAAAATCGCAGACAATACTTTTACTAATTCGACGAGTCGACGGTGGCATTGTATGTAAATGTACTTGTAAACTTGAACTAACTGAGTCGGAATAACCAGATAATTTGACCTTGGATACTACCTCGAGAAAGGACGGAATCTCCAAGGATTGGCAAAAATGGCAAGACAAAAAAAAAGCGTTTAATAATTTAAATATTAAACGCAGTAATCCTAGCCAGCCATGTTTCAAGTTTAAAAGGGAAAACGCAAAAATCTTGATTTATAACGTTAACTGAATATTTAACATAAAAAAACAATACCTACATATCACAGACATCATTACGCACATACCTACAGCTAAAATATATATATATATTTCTTTATGTTTCGTTGTAAGGTTTTCCTTAAGTAACAAAACGCTGTCAATTTTTTAATTACTTTTTATTTTAATTTCTAATATTATCATTTCTTCAAACATTCCTTAAAATTTAAGACTAGTTTTAATCTAAATTTGACCAAACTGCGAGTATTGTTGACACATTCATTACTATGGCATATTTTATTGTTGTGCTGAAGTAGGTGTGATAATCTTGACCTTTTAAACTAGTAAGATTCAAGGTCTGTTGAATATCAATGTACTCGTAGTATTAAGTGATTTACATTAATGTAAATTATTGACTTATAAATATTTACCTAGGAAATGCTTATGCGTACTGCAACTTTTAAAAACTTAAACTTCACTTTTAAATAAATTGACATAGGTAATTGTGTCATTATGATCAGTATGCAGTCTATCTCTATTCTACTCAGTACATTTGGGTACCTATTCTTGTAGGTTTGATGTACAAATTCTCATTGCATTTGGTCAGTATTGGTCACATAGTTGAAAAGGGAACCTTAGATACTAAAATGGTTTTTCATCCGGTTTTTATGCAGTTTTAGATAATAACAAATAGGGGTTTGATGTTAAGAGTAACTTGTGAGTCTCTACGTCTGTTTTGAAATTGATGACAGTAAGGTTCCCAGCTGAGTTAAAGTATTTTTTAAATTATTTTTTATTAGCCTTGTTGCTGAGCGGCGACGGCGGCGACGCATTGGTTGAAGACGTTGACGTAGTCGAAGGGTAAGTCTCCGGTGCACCCGTACCCACCCTTCTTGTGTATGGCCATGTAGTCGTAGCAGTTCACCTGACCGTCCCCGTTGCAGTCCTGGAAAAGACGTAAATGTTAATCTTTGGTAAGTAAATTTCAAGTTGGGGCGGAAATGTTCTCGAATGGCGACCGTGTGCCGGATAGGGTTGCCAGATCGATTTTTCCTGTTATCGGGATCAATAACCGATTTTTCGGGATTTCAGGCCTTTGGTCGGGAGAAATAAATAATATATTAAGTAAACAAACATATTTTTGCATTGCACTGTAGATATATAAGTAAAAAAAGATTGTAGGTATTTGTGACACATAAGATAAGAACCGAATGAGCATATTTATTGTTTTTGTTCTTGCCATAGGTATTTGTCTTTTTTTACTGCATTTAACAACTTTTGGGCTTTATCGCTATTCAAAAAGGTCTTATATGTACTTGTTTTTCGGGAAATTATTTGAGTCGGGAGGACACACGAAAATTCGGGAGAATCCCGCCAATTCCCGACTGTCTGCCCCCCCCCCCCTCCCAACAAGGTGGACCGACGATCTGGTGAACATCGCGGGAAGCCACTGGATGCGGGAGAACAGGACCGTTCGCGGTGGAAATCCTTAGGGGAGGCTTATGCTCAGCAGTGGACGTCGAAAGGCTGATATGATGATGAGTAAATTTCCCTGGACACAGGTCTTGGTCAGTATTTGACTGATACCGCCAAGGCACATATGCAATTTTCAGTCGCCGCGACTCGCACACAAGTGACAGCGATTCATCCAAAGGCCGCGGATAAATACCGTATGCCGTACAAAGTGGTTTTCGGGGATTCAGTGTAATTCAGAGTTTTTTTAGGGGAAACAACGAAGTAAATATTTGTCACCGACTACTTTAGGTTTCAACTTTGCAACAATAAGAATACGGAATTCTTATTGTAATAAACTGCTAATAAACAAAATCGACCTTGTATTGAATCCGTGAATGAATCGGCTGGCAAATCGAATGATAACACGAGAGTAGGTAGTGTTTTGTTTTGCCCGATGACATTTAAGGCCATGCTTATTCTGATGATGTCAGAGTCCTAGCTTAGTATGGTAATGTGCGGTGAATACATTTGCATTTGTGAATATGACGATCGCATTTGAAACCTAATCAATAAATTTATTAGAAGCTTAATTTATAAATTATCTGCGTTTAAAGTATTTCCCCAAATACTTATCCCCATTAAGAAAATGGCATAATATGTATTACATTTACATTGGACACTTAGGCTTAAAGTGACTTAAGTCTTCCAAACAAGGTTGCATTACCCTTAAATGTTGGTGTCAATTTTTGTACAGTTTTCAGACACGTATGTATAAAATGACGACCGCTTGGTGCAGTGGTCCACAGGTCGGACTTCTAAACCAATGGTCGCGGGTTCGATCCCCGCACAGTACAGGCATAAGTGTGCGTGAACATGTGTGTTTGTACTGGTCTGGGTGTTTTCTATTATACATAGAAAACACCCAGACCAGTATGTATATGTATTTATTTACAATAAAAGTATTTAAGTATGTTTATCCGTTGTCTAGTACCCATAACACAAGCCTCGTAGTTTAATTTGTCACAAGAGAATTGGTGTGATTGTTGTGAAAATTCAAGTGTATGATTTTGTCGAACAAATAGTTTGAATGTTATTAGTATTGCCGCTATGGATGACATTTTGAGCCGTAATTGCTGTGTCCACCGACATACTTCTGATACAATGCTCAATCAAAATTGATTTGATTGCTTACATTAAAGTTCACGCTGAGTGAATTACTTACTGCAAACATTCAAGTCACTCAGTCACAAATTAAGTATTCAAAAACCTATAAGTACTAAGCTAAACTAGACAGCTGTTTTCAGACCGTCGAAAAATAGAAATGAGACTTTGTATGCGGATGGAAGAGACCTTACGACAACCTCAAGCATTATCCGATCCTATGATTTTTTTGCTGACCGTTTGCTGACGGATAGCAAAAAAAGGCGAAGGTTTCCCTCTAAATGCTTCTTCGCGCTGATATCGTCCCTTCAAGAGTTCTTGTACCTGACAGGTGTGGATCCACTGTTGAGATATTTTAAACTATGTTTATAGCTAAAAACTTATTTTAGCTATTGTTTCGTGATAATTACTTGTCCGAATCTGCTCATGTAGTTCTGGACGGTGGTAGCCGCGCAGTAGGGGTCGTTTGCACAGCTAGGGAACGCTGAAAAAGACCAAAGGGAAGTTTGATTGGTATTCATTCAGTAACAAGAATATAGGTAAGGGAGAGGGGGACACCTTTGAACACCTTTTAAAAATTCTGTCATATCTTCAGATTCTCAAATTCTGGACCAATTCACTGTTTCCTAATGCTTAGTAAATTACCCATTCTTATGTGATGAAGAATATGCAGATTATAGCCGCAATATCTAGAAGAATAGAAGTCAAATGTTCAAAGCTGTTCGTGTTCAAAGGTGCCCCCTTCTTCCCAACTAAAAAGATAAAGTTACTATTGTAAAGTACATATAAACATTATTTTCAAATTTTTCAGCTGTTTACTAAAGTTAGACTTATAAATCAACTAATGTTAAAATTATATTATGCTAAGTATATGAATAGGAGGACACAAAATTTGCATTTAGCTCAAGTGTAATAGGTATAGTTGTAGATTTATGGCTCAAATCAAAGTGTCTTAATAATCAAGTGTCTAAAGGAAATAATACTAATAAAAAGGCAAAGGTTGTGATTGTATCATTTTTGTACTTGTTGGTATTTTTCTCGACTACAATCTAGCTATAGCTTTGTCTTATGACTAAGCGCATAGCAGGATACATTCACAAGATAAAATAATAAAAAAGGTTACCTAGATTAATCAAGGGATATTATCTTAATTTTGTTTGCTTGTTTATACCAACAGAACCTACGTATACTCGGTATTTTATATTTTATCTCAACAGCCTTGAATAAGCATTATTTAATTCATGAATAATTTCACGGACAATAAAGTTTTTTAAACTTTATTTTATAATCCATGACTATAAAGCAGAATTATCGCAAAAGAGAACCTTTTGTACACAACATCATGATAACATGACCGTATTTGTTTTTCTTACTTATTCCTACTTTTCAGTGCTTAATTGCTTAGAATTCCAGTATAAGGATTACATTGGTAAAACATAATTTTGGCGAGAGCCTCTATTCGAATTCGAAGTCGGTAGCGGCCCAGTTAGAAAGATTCAAATTAGATCTGGGCTGATAACATTGCAACTTAATGAAGTCCGATCCGTGGGTCGAATACGTGTTGAGATAGAGTAAGGAGGGATTAAAACCTAAAATAACTTACCATCAGGGTGGTCAGACGGCAGACCGTTGATGGTCGGCTTGCCCCCATCAGCCCAGTAAGGCCAGGTGATGTGGAAGAGTCCGC
Source organism: Pyrausta despicata (assembly GCA_963921415.1). Lineage (NCBI taxonomy): Eukaryota > Metazoa > Arthropoda > Insecta > Lepidoptera > Crambidae > Pyrausta > Pyrausta despicata. Next base: position 3,939,484 of record OY992863.1, read on the forward strand.
AGTGATCTCCCTCGCACCTGGCTCCTTGCTTGCACCCAGAGACGGCCTGGCAGATGCAGCCGAGGCACACTTCTGTTACCGGTTGGGGGTTCGTTCTGGGTAGTTCGGCTGAAATTAAATAAATAATAAATAGATACCATACAACAACATCACGTAAATTTAATAAATAATAAATAAATATATAACAACATCACATACTATGATCTGACTCCGTGGTAAGTAGCTAAAGCACTTGTGTTACATATATCAGAATCAACAGTGGTATTACACAAACACTTAAATAAATACTATAACACCCAGACCAGTACAAACAGACATGTTCCTGCACACAAATGTTTGAAAAGTGCGGGGATCGAACCTGGGACCTCTTAGTTAATAGTCAACTTCTTGACCATTAAACCAAAGTGGTCGTCATTTTGAAAATAAACTTCGGTTAGTTGTTTTGAATTTCGAGGAATCTTATCTTGACATCGTGATACTAACGTGCAGATTGGCTTGCTGGTTGCGCCAGCAAGTACGAAGTTTTTTTACGTACACATTTTATGGTAGTAAAATTGCATATTGTTAAAGCATTGAGCACACAGCATTATGCTTTTAACATGAGATCTTTATCTATATCTCTTTGATCTGTGCCAATAAGCAACGAACATATGCATATGTGCCTTAATTGTAAGGCTTGTTGTGAAAGAAAATAAATAAAATGTATTATTTATTTATTATTATTATTATATTAGGGTTAATACGAGTAGCACTTACACCTAACTAGGGCCTATTTTCTAGCCTTCGTATAGACTATGTACGACTAAGAGTAAGAAGATCCGGTCGATGATTGAAATATTTACGCAAGCAATTCAACTCATCCCTTATTTTGACGACCACTTGGTGCTGTGGTCCACATGTCGGACTCCTAAACCAAGGGTCGCGGGTTCGATCCCCGCACAGTACAAGCATTAGAGTGCATGAAATTGTGTGTTTGTACTGGTCTGGGTGTTTTCTATTTATAATATGTATTTATTTACAAAAACACAAGCCTCGTAGCTTAATTTGGGACTAGAGAATTGGTGTGATTGTTGTGAAATATTTATTTATATACGAGTATAATATTTAAAACAAAACGCTACAATAACCGCCAGAGCCCTAAGATGAGGCTTTCAGCGTCACAACCAATGTCCGCGGCTATAGTGTATATATTGTAGTGGCACTTACTGACATAATTTGGAACATTTCTTTGTTTTATAGCGTACTAAAAATGTAGTTTCAAATTATTGTAAATTAGCCTATACCTTTTGTAATAAATAATATCTTTATTTTTTCTTTTTATTTAAGACAAAAAACAGTCTTACAATGCATTATTATTATGTACTACATTTCGCAAGTGCAAATGTTTTAACTTTACGACAGGAACGAAAAGAAGCATTTCTCGGAACTGAAGCCTGAATCTTTAGCCTGAGATACAGGTTTATATCTAACCTAGTTCGGGTAAAGAAAGTTATTACCCTGTAAGTTTGATCCTAAGCCCAAATTAATTGTAATTTATCTTTTGAAACTGAATAAAGTTTATTATTATTATATGACCGCGACTGTCAGCGATATCGCTGACAGTTGTAAGTAGCGGCGACTGCATCAGGTGTGTCTTGGTTATAAGGTGTGCAAAGGTGATTGCTCTTGAAAGTCTTTAGGCGGTCAATGTCATTGCAACGATAAAGTTTTAGTATTCAATGCGTGAGATGTTTGAGTATCAAATTCGGAATGTGCAAATCCGCATCCGATTTTATCTTTTCAATAAATTGTGGTTCTTGAGGCCAAAGAGCTTAACAGCTTATTACTCATAGGACCTTGTCCAGGTTTAGGTGATGACACACAAAATAAGCATTTTATTGTCGTCGTACTACCTCCTAAGTGTGTTATTACTTGTTCTAAGAACGCTGACCACCAACATTATTTTTAAATATTCAATATTTAAAATAATTGACTCTTTGTTAAATTAGAGAGATAAATAGATTAACACTTTATTGTACAACACAAAAAAATACAGATTAACAAAAAAAGATGTTCAATTTAGGCGGTCTTATTGCTTGTAGATTAACCTGGCATTTCTCTAAAAGATTAACTTCGTTACACTGTTTATCCTGATCCCCCCTCCCCCTGTATGATCTTATTACATTACGCTCTAACGTGATTATAACTTTGTGATCAAATAAACAACCATCTATTAATAAGTAGAAAATGGTAAAGACCATTAGCACTTGTGGAATTAAAATGTAAGTGCTTATTAATAACTTAGTAATTAGTTTTAAATTCTATCAGGATGCAATTACGGATACGCGAAAACGTGTATTTACGTTAGGAAGCAATTACGAAGGAAAAAACCTAATTATCGTACAGGGTATACCAGCGCCTTAAAAGTGCCTCCTGTCTGATTGTCTAGGAAGTGAGTTCTTTATTTGATAACAAATCTTTGTTGTTGCGTGCATATAGAAACACCAAATAGTTTTTAAAAAAAGTAAATTACTCGTAGTTTTTTATAGTTTAAATTTTTGTTTCCTTTTTTTGTTGAGCTGTTTTTATAATTTCTTTTAAGTATTATTTAATAAAATAACTCAGTTTTTGTATCATCAAAATTTTTATGTCCCCAACTTAACTATCAAGTGAAGTAGGGGACATAAAATACTCTTGACTTAGTAAGATATCAATAGAATTATTATGTTTCGGCCCTACTTAGTCCCTCCAAATATGCTTTTGAAAATACAGGGGGGGGGCGCGCCATTTTTTCTTACTTTAAACATCAACTCTACCAGTGGAGTGAGCATGAATATTAGCGTAACGTCTTCAAAAATTTATCGCTAATATGTCAGAAAATGTCAGATTCCTATACAAAATTACAAGTTAACGTGTAGTTAACGCCACGAATTACGTGACGATAGTTGTTCGTGCTTATCCCACGTATCAAGTTATAGTTTGTAAAGTGTGTAGTCTTTTACCATGGATTTACCATTGCGATGTAATCTCACTATTCCGAGTATTATTTATAATTTACGTAGCTTCCGTATGTTTTCGTGCCATTCGCTTACCGGTAATGATTTACAATGTATTGTTAAGATAATTGAGATGAAAGATAGATGATGACGAGCCGAGTTTATGTTAAGTATGGGTTATTTTTTAATGCAAATGGTATAAGTACTCGGTTTAAAAGGATTTAGGATAAGGAAATTTTGCAAAATTTCCTGAGCACTCTAAAAATATGTCTATTTTGTGTAAAGCGTAAAATATATGCAAATTTATAATTACGTATGTACTTATCAACAGAGTAGCAAGTACCTTTACAGATTAGTGACTCAATATAACCATAAACAACCATAGTTACAAAGTCACCGTTACCATTTAATTTTAACATATCCGTTACAAATATCAAGTTAGGAATCTGATTTATTAATTTGGTCCAGTTAGTTTAGTCTTAACTAATACGACCGTTATCACTAGCCTGCCTCTTTCCCATAACCTTGTTTTGAAATAGGCAAAATAAGAATACAGACCCACATTATGTAAAAAAAAGAACAAAACAGGAAAGTTAATCGTTTTTTTACTCGGTCATTCATAACTACAAAAAACAAAGAAAGTAAACATAATAGTCACAGGTTAATAAACTTAGTACTGATTTGACCACAGTAATTTAACCGACGGTTTAGTAAACAGCCAGTTAGTGTAATTTTTTGAGTCGAATCTGACAGTGGCACGGCAAAAAATCGTCTAATGAACACTTTGGAAGACACCCCGCCAGACACAATAGAAGTTTAACATTTGTAAGCTCAAACCAATATTTTTAAAGTCCCTCAACGTGGGCGTTGGTAAGTATAAAACATTAATTAAATAATTAATCAATAGCCACTCTTAAAGTTACTGGCTAGTTCAACCTGTCAAATTAGGTCAAAGATTAATATTTAAGAGAGATCAAAAAACTTGTTCATAATTACTATCTGAGGATTCATGTTTGTTAGCCTGTTGTATATTTAATTTTATTGGCTGAGAAGCATGTCGTCTGACGGGTCTGACTGAGGATATTTGTGTCCTAGACCGGTCTCGAACCGGAGACCATCAGGCAGCTAGTACCTTGTAAGGCGAAGGGTAGATCCTTGCAGGATATAAACTGTGTCATAAAGAAGGTTTGTTCGTATGTTTGTGGTTTGTCCAGGACAAATACATAATTCAATGAACTGTTAGTAATTGCTTCTGAATTAAGTGTTTTTATTATTATATTGCAAAGGGACTCCATATTTTAATGTTGTCAGGAAATGTGTTCGTTCACGAATCACATGCTCTTACTTAGCTTTAAAAGATAGAAGTTAATGTGGTGGTAAAAATCTAAGGGATTGCAATGTTTTGTTAAGCAAAACGTCTTATAAGTATAATTTCAAACTACTTGGTTCAATGAAAATACTACTTTACAAATTATTTACACGAGCACATTATGGAATTCGGAGAACTGTGAGTGGTCATACATATATTGGCCAGCTGGTTTGACACTCAAAACCGTTTGCAATATTTGAGGATACCACGAAATGTTTATTCATTGCGTAAATCTTCGAGGCAATGCAATGTCACGCACTTGACCGCTTCTCTGAAAGCATTCGATAAACAGATAGCGAGAAAATCACGCAAAATCGTCAAAGTATTATGTATAATCTCATTTAACTTTATTATACAGGGTGAAGGTACCATAAGGTGTTGTTTAAAAAAAATTGTTTTGCATTAGCCTGACTTCCTTCTGTAGCAGTTTGATTTACTACCTCTGGGATACCCTGTATGAAGTAGGGCTCATTCATTTTATAATAACGCTTGCAATATAGATGCACATAGATTACATATTAAAATAGTATAGTAGACTTGTGCATTTGACGCTAAGTAAAAGCTAAAGACAAACAACAAATACATGGTGTTTTAAACCTATTGAATATTAATTGCTATCCATTTTGCAACTATGTAAGAAACGCTTATAACTCGATCAATATCACTAGGTATGTCGCTATGATTGCTGTAATTATCCAATACAAAATTAATCCGTAATAAATACTCCATTAAACTGTCATCATAAACACGATATATCATTGAGATGTCATGTAAGTTCGATATTTACGATCATTATTAAGATAGCAATAATTCAACGTGTTGCGGAAATACAGATGACCATAAACAAGAGTTTTTCTTGTAGTCATCTGTTTTTTTATCACCATAAATGGACCTACTGAATTGTTTGTAGTTGGTATATAGGAATGTATTTTAACCAAAATCAGTTGACACAAAGTTGAACAAATATACAATTTTTATATTTACTAAGTATAACTAAAATTAAAACTCTTCTGTATCTCGGTAAACACAAAACAAGCCTTGCCTGATTAATGATCAATAACCTATCGGATGGAATTCTTCTCAGATAAAAAATGGTCACTTTTTCAAGAAAATATTTTGCGTTACTTATAAAGCCACTAAATCCTAATCAGAGAAGTACTTTGTTTAAAAGCTCGTGATGCACAAAAGCTTTTATCGATCTTATTTCTATAAAATAATATTTTAAAAAATATACTAACAGACATCAGCAGCACACACGGCGATTAACATAAGTATGGCACTGAACTTGATCACGGCTGACGCCATTGCGGCGAGTTTTAAAAATAAAAATTAAAAAAATAACTAAACGCTATATTTCGCGACTCCCGCGCAAGATCGACTGGCGTCCGGCGAGGTCGCGCTCGGCTTATATGCGAGACGAACTGTGAAATTTTATTGGAGCTCATAATATGCAAGTTTTCCTCTTGATGATGCTTTAAGTGATAAAGAATCTTATTTTAGTACATCAATAATCCCCGACAATAAAGAGCAGTGTTATGAGTTTGGCCCCTAGTGTCTGTGGCATTGTAGCCCCGAACGGTCCCGGAACGGAACGATTATTATTCAAAAGACAGTTTTTGTTGTTTTTCTTAGTTAAAAGCTATCAAAATCCGTCCAGTCGTTGAGGCTCACTAGTTGTTTTACTGGCTCATTTGGTTATTTTCTTACTGTAAAGTTTTTTTTGCAAGGTACAGAGAATTAGCGTAACCGCATTCAGAATCCGCATGACGTCCTTATTATACCCATCGTATTATTTCACAGGTGATTCCCAATCTCTTTGGATGGTTGTTTTTTTTTCTTTACGTTTGTTTTTTATCGTGAGCTCTACCCAAATAACTAGTTGCAAGGCAACAGGAAGTACTCTCATATCCTTATTCCTAATACAAAAAAAGTTTATTTATTTATTTACCTTCCTCATGATTTTTGAGTAGAAAGGATGTAGGTATCATAATTAGTTCGTATGTACAACTTCCTACAAAAAATTCGAAATTAATAGGAAATGCAATCGAATGTGTCCGGCTTAGGTACTACTACCTAATGAAATAACTAAGTCGCTCGTCATAACATAATAAATTGTGATGCATTGTGAGATATGCACTAGATTAGGTCAAGGATGTTCCTCATATGAATCAGTCAGATTCAGGACATATTAAATGCCAATAAGTTTCTATCACCACGCACAGTCACAGCGTGACAAACTCTGTAACAAAAGAAATTTTAGCAATATTACTACTCTTCCAAAAAGAAAAGCGAAATAAGCTTTAGATTGATTCAGGGTAGGAAATAGGTTTGGAAAACAAAAGATTTGGTATAAAATAATGCTTTTGGAATTATTTTATCTCAATACTTGTGCAATAAAGTTTTAAAAAAAATAGCCACTTATCCTATGAAATATTTTAGGCGTCTTTCAGCGCAGCGTTTCTGCCCTACTTTTCTAAGCATCCCTGGCCTATGTGGTCTTACAGAAATAGTTATGTTAAGTAGAATGTTTTGGTATTTCGGTGAGTAGTTTAAAAAATCTAATCTACTTACGTATAAAAATGAATTGTCGTTCGGTAGACTCGATAGAACTCGAGGACGGCTGAACTAATTTGACTATTATAGCCTTAAAACATTCGTAGGTCAAGTCTAGAGAAGGTTTAAGCGATTAGAAAATATGAAAAAAAAATCACGGAAGTTGTGTCCACTGAAAGTTTGATCTTGTTCGAAAGTAGAGGCCTCAAAACTGCGGATGTTTGGGCAAATAGTTGACTATTGGTTGTGTTCAAATTGCAAGTAAAAACTTACTTCTTTTTTACTGAGCCCGACGTATAGTCATTCGATATATATTTGGGTCTGTGTAACATAACTGTCAGCTGCTATCAAGCGTGAGCTTATCCAGTTTTAAAAATAAGAACACTAGGTTATAGTACGAGAGCCCACGACCAAAACCATGTCTCATAGCAATACGGCAAAAACCCTATAAAATCGTTAGATTGTATGATTCTGAACCCGACTAGGTGTGTAGTAACGGTCGAAAGTGTAGCAACTGCGTGGGAGGCCATTTCTGCTGTGTCAAAAAAAAAAGACAGTCGGTATTATAGCAATACGTCTGATAGTGAAAATGTACATAGATTTTATAATTGTATTACGAAAAAGTTTGTTTTCAGACATTTTGCGCGTAGCATATAGCCTGAGCGCATTTTTGAAAATGTCAACAAATTTAGCCGACCTGTATCATAGCAATACGGATAAATTTTTTTTTCAACTTTTCGTATTGCTGCCATGATTACCAATAACCTGTTTTCAGACACTTTAAGTGTAGCATATACTCCCAAAAACGAAAATAACGTTTCGGAGTCGCCTGGCCGACGCCTCTGTTAAATGTTTTTTTAAATTTACAGCCTTCATAGATATTCAAGAATCTCCCTTGTCTATTATATGTACTTTGACAGATGACAGATGTCATTACTTATTTCTTTTGTAAAAGTTACTCAAGTGTGCTTTAAATAAAACCAAAACTATCAAATCAATCAGTATTTAATTTCAACAGCCTCAGCGCTTGTTACGCTCCTGCCCCTTCCCTTCCCTTCATCCCAGTTTCCTTTTGTGCGATTTATTTCAGTCCTTCAACTTCAATGTTAAGGTTTCGGGTAAATTCTTTGTTAATTATCATCTAATAAATTCAGGGTCGCAACGTATTCATTGGTTTGTAACAGAAAATTCAAGATGCCTCAATACGATTTTTAAATGATATCTGAGTATCGAAAAGTTGTCTGATAGAGAAGGTGCTACACTTAATTTGTCTGATATAAATTTTTTGCACATGTGGACAACTTATTTTATCATGTCCAACAATTTTCAGACATATTGCTATGATACCGATCGGTAAAATTTGTTAACATTTTCAAAACGGTCTCAAAATTTAATGCGTTCACATTTCCGTCTGAAAATTGTTTTGTTCGCATCAAATAACCAAAATTTACTAATAAAAAAGATTTTCAGACGTATTGCTATGAGACATTTTTTTTGTCTCATTTTTAATTTTTTAAAGTGATTTTACGGGTTTGCGCTACACCACTAACGTCTGAAAAATATGTTTTCGGTATCTCAGAACTATCATTCAAATACAGTCTGCAAATCAGACATATTGCTATGATGCAGTTCGGTAAAATTCTTTGACAATTTTGAAAATTCGGTCAGATCAAACGCTACGCGGAAAATGTCTGATATTGGTATTTTAGAGTTCAGGATAATCGTATCTATAGATTTGATGCAGTTTTGGCCGTATTGCTATGAGACAAAAATTTTGGTCGTGGGCTCTCGTACTATTAGTATGTAAATAAAAGACGACATCTACAAAAGAAGATGGGTTTTAAAATCACTAAATTGTCACTTACATTAACTAATTTATTGGCAATGAAAAATAATTAGGATGTGGCATCTATTTTCTGCCACTGCTACACCCTCTCCACCACAATATTTCACGATCGTAAAATAATAAACTCTTAAAAATCCAGAAAATATCGGCTGCGGTTAGTATTCGTAAATTTTTTAACATTTAAATTGTGATGATGATGATCGTTGCTTAGCTAACAATTGCAGACGTTCAAGTGGCCTGGACCATCTCTGACTAACTTTTTCCCATATTTCCTCGTTTGACAGTTGGCTATTAAAAGAGCTTGAGTGCGTTTGGTGTAGGAGTTTCGCTTTTACGTAATTATTATGTATTCTTATGCCAGGTGGCTTCTTGAAATTAACGTTGTTTGAACGTTATCATTTTCAAAGAATTTCTAGAATGGGGTTGTATGTTTTTTACTGACAACCTTGATATTGGCAGCAAATTTCCCGTTCTCGTGGGAACTAATAGGCTGGAGATAGCGGTTCCAGGGCCCGTTTGACCCTTAAAAGGCATTGACGGGTGGTGATTATAAGATACGTCGGGCCCTTGATAACGAAGATCTGGTTCTCATGGAAAATTTTGTACTAGACGCTTTCTGATTTAAAAAGGCACATTCAATGAAATGAAAATAATATGTCCCAATGCACAAACATATGCACAATTAACTATTTAGTGCTTGGCTGCGTGTAAATTTATTATTAAAATCTTTTAAAGTGAAGATGCTTAATGCTTATATGAAGATCACTTCATATAAGCTTAAGAGATAAAGGTAATATTTAAATTTCTCTGTTCCTGTGCTAGACTTTAATGGTATTAATAACAGGTACTACTTAGCAGTTTGAACAAATTTTAAATGTATTAGCATTTTTGAATCGTTACAAGTAGCTAAACGTGCGGTTTGTCATCGTGTTGCCAGTACAGTACCATTATTTTTAGGCATAATTAAAAGTGAAGTGTTTTTTTCTAATCCCACAAGTGGCATTAGAAAACGCGCTAGCGCGTTGATGTCTTTTGTAGGGCTGCAAAGAAGTATTTTTTAACAAAATCATTTTATGTATTAAACTTATGTACTTTAACTTTATATGATTTTGTATTTAATTATAGGTCAGTGGTTACTACCACCATGCAAGTAGCGCAAATTGCCTTTTAATTCATTTCATAATTAGATTGTTGAGGTCTTCTAAGACCGGATGAGGCCTTTTATTATTATATTTTTTTTTACTTTATTTGGCCGCATTTCTTATGCGTCATCTAATGCTTTGATTAATTACATAATCATTTGATTTTAATGTTTCAGTTTAAATGAATGTTATTTTAAAGTGATGCCGATCAAATTAGGATAAGTCGTTATTGTTATTTAATCTGTACCTACATCCTCCTGATTTATAATTACAGTACGTTACGTAATATTTTATCATTCCTACGAATCAATGTGACTCTACTGGGATTGTAAAGAAAGTATTGAAATTGAAACATTAGAAGATATGTTTGTTTCTTCGGTTTACATTGAAATGAGTCTTGAAGAGGTATATTACACTTGACAGGTGGTAAAAATTGGTTGATCTTCTTCGGCGGCTTGAAGTAAGTTTTAATTGAAGCGCGCTTTAAGATGTTTCCAATTTTGTCAGTGACACCCTTCAACTATGGTAGTACGGCAGGTTGGCGGCCGACTATATGTCGTTATACGTTTCATAGTCATTATACCATTATGTATCGTTGCATGAAATAACAACAGATACATCGTCGGCAAAAAGTATACAATCATGTTGAGTCACATCTGGGAGATCATTTTTGTAGAGTAAAAATAATAATGGGCCCAGAATACTACCCTGTGGTACGCCAAATTTGTTAATCTGTATGGATGATTTATATTCATCAAGCTCCATCTTATTATTAAAGTTAGTAATTTCAACATATTGTTTCATATTATGAAGGTAGCTCTTGAGCCATCCGAAACGACAGGTTAAAATAAAATGTAAATAGATCGCGAAATAATCCGTAAAAAGTGTTTCATTTTAACATTAGAAGATAACTAAAAATATGTTCATTAACCATCTAGGTAGGATGCATAGTCAATATCCTTTACCGACAGCGCGCATCTGTGGCATACGCGCGTGTCAACCAATCGCTGACAGTCGCTAGTTGCGTTGCGACGAAAGCCGATGCCGAAGATGTGCCCTGGGCTTTAGTTAAATAATTACATTTTCAACACACTTGCTCATAAAATGGTTGTTATTTCATTGCAATTACACTAATAATGACACCTATAATCAAACTGTGACTTTGTCATTGCTATAACTCACTAGTGAGTTATAGATTTAAAAGAATCTATAAGTCACTAGTGAGTTATAGATTTAAAAATAAAAACTTTAAAGTCCCCATTTTGTACGTGGCAGAATAGGCGCAACCCCTATGCGCGGAAAATAAACTTTTTATCTACTAAATAAAATTAGATTTTATTGTTATTTTATTCACAAGTGTGTTGAAAAAAGTCGTATGATACACGTGTGTATTGATGATCACCAATGTTACACACTACGAGTAGTACCATAATGTACTATTAAGATACCTACCTAAAGTACAGGTTTAATAATGCTTGATTTGATAGATCGACTACAGGCAGTTAGCTAGCACAAATCAATGCAAATTGCAAATCCATCGTTGTTGGATGAATAATAAAAAAATATGTTTTGTATTGTTGTGTATGTAATCGTACTTCCATCTCAATCCTGCTGATGTATTTTAAATCTTTCAGTGGTATTGAATGATAATATTCAATGCGTGGGTATTCATATAAGTCATTGGACGCAGAATCCTAAAAAAAACAGTAGGATCACAAAGTTCATGACTTGCATGAAGCAAAATCGAAATGTATTCAGTAGTCCAAATCAGTGCAGGAGGCTGATCCTAAAGTTTTAGCTGCAGACTGCATGTGAAAGAGAGAGAAAGAGATATTGCAATACGAGTTTAGCGTTACCTTTAATACAGCAACGTGGCACACACAACAATTTTATTTAAAGTTTAGGCCGGCGCCACAAGGCCGGCAGTGCCAACTGCCAACGTTAGGATCTGCGATACACTCCGCGCATAAAATTAAACCTCATTAATAAAAAAATACGTGTTACTCGTTTTTCGGTTATATTAAAAGTTAGAAACCTCATGAGTGCCAAACATGCTGTACAATGCTCATTTCTTTTTTTTTCATTAATGTCATGTTTCCAAAAGCTAACAAACTTATAATTTCAAAAATTTTTGTAAGGTAGTCATGCACACTATAGTGAAGACTTTTTCATAAATACTCTCGCATCTTAGAGGTTATCAATATTTTAAGTTCCATTTTAGTCCAATTTGTAAATTAATTCGTAGCACTAATGTCTCATTGTATAAAAACATAATATCTTCATTTTAAACAAATAAAAAAAATAAGAAAACGTAACCTAGTCAGGTGATCTAGTGATTGACAGCCAAAACTTCAGTAATGAACATCCAATAATGAACACATCTCCAATAATGAACACCCAAAAGTGAACAGTCAAACCTGAATATAACGTGCTTTAGTAATTCGTTCGTTATGACGTAAAAGTAGCTAAGTGCTAAATTGTAGATAAACAAGAAGAAACACAGGTAAATGTTTTTTACATAATTATTTATTAAAAATTGTCTCCTTATCAATGAAATCAGTCTATTTGTCTCTCGCTGTCGTTAGGTTTTGAGATACTCTTAGTGTCAGTTCCGGGTGACGAGCAAGAAAAGCATTGAACCATTTCTTCCCAGGGCGATTGTCGGTAAATGGGGTTGCTCTCTGGTCTTCGTTAACAATTTTCTGAACACTGTCAAGGAGCTGGTCTTTTCCTATCGGACAATGCCGCTCCGACATTGCTATAATCCAATCCACCAATATTTTTTCTTCTGTGTCTCGAAGAACTGTGGGAGGTCCCATTGTGCTATGAATTTATTTCTTAATGTACACCGGGGCACACCATATTTTTTGGCCGCTGTCGCCACTGGTTCTCCTCGTCGAACCGCCTCTAAAGCACGGCCCATTTCTGGAGTGTAATCTTTTATCGGAGCCATTACTGTAAAGAGCGAGAAAACACTGAATGTAACCCAAAATGAACACCCCCAATAATGAACACCCATGTGCATAACTGGAACAGAGTGTCTTACGGTAATTTTACAAAGACCAATCTATTTTAAAATGTAAAAAGTATTCAATTTACATAAGAATAGCCGATTGTGGCCAAAAACCATTTATGAACACCAATGTTCATTATTGGATTTATGTCAGATTCAAGATCCAGTTATGAACACTACCATTTTAAGGTTTAGTTTCAATGAAAATAGTTCCAAATTAACGAGTAAATAGAAGACAAATGTATTTAAAAAGCAGTTGAAACAAGGACTGTTCTGAAAAACACACATTTTTTTAATAACAAACGTAACATTATGCTTACCTCACTAACGTTTTTCCTAAGAAAATGAGCGACGAAAGGTACTTGGTTCTTGCAACGTCCACCATTTCGAAAAAACAGAGTAGACAAACGTCAAACTGCACTCATTTGACAGATGAAAGTCTATAGTCTATGAATTAGTGTTGCCAATTAAAAATGCATCAAGTTAGTATTTATTTATTTAACATTTTTATTGCAAATATACATATAGCAGACTAATAATAGTACAGCATATTTGTGTATACACCCAGCAGGGCACAGCAACATAAGGTAGGTAATTAAAATAAAACATTCTTTTAAGTACACAAATGAGTATGAACTACAAATGAACTACTTCACTTAAATCATAGCTTCTTTTCAGCTTTAACAATGAGATATCTATAATTTATTTATAATACAATATAATTAGTAATTTAGAACCTAGTGAGAAAAAAAACTAGTAAACTTTCTAGACACAGACTTTACTCTTTTTAGAGTAAATACATAATAAAGTTATATCTACACCCACCATGCAACTATTGTCCGGGCAAGTAAGTGGCAATATTATGATTATTACCCATCCACTCACCCAAACAACAATTACATAATAAGTATTAAATAATTATATTAAACACTTACCTAAATCTATTTTATTTATTGTTATAACCAGAAAAATCATCCTCCATAAATTCTTCTATGTTATAATAGCCTTTATTAATGAGTAATTTTTTGAGTTTAATTTTAAATAGATGATTTTTTTCTACACTTTTAAGAGAGACTGGTAATTTATTAAAAATTTGTATACATCGATACATAGGACCATTTCTAAACATTTCAATTAAAGGTATTGGAAGTACGAGGTTCATTTTTCGTCTGGGATTACTATCAAAGTTAAATAGAGCAATATGGTTTCTTACAAACATAGCTATTTCCAATATATACATACTTGGCAGAGTGAGAACTTCCTCTTTAATGAAAAAGGGTTTGCAACTTGTTCTTGCTTTCAAATTAAAAATTATTCTTATACATTTCTTTTGTGATGTGAATAGTTCTGTAGCATCGCAGCTATGGCCCCACAAGATGATGCCATAGCGTAGCCACGCGTGAGCGTAGGCATGATACGCGGTTAAAGCTGCTACTTGAGAAGAGTTTGTTTTTAGCACGCTCAGAGCATAAAGGAACTGCGATATTTTAGACTTAGTTTTTTCTACATGTTTTTTCCAAGTACTTATTTGGTTGATTTTTGTTTGCTAGTGTTCATTACTGCTCCCATGTTCAAGACTGGTGCCATTACCTTATGTGAAATTACTTTATTGTCCTCTAAAAACATTTACAAATAAAAAAAATTGTTTATGTGGGTAATAATTCTAATGATTTTCATTTGACGCACTCACTTAGTGGGGGCTGTGAAAAGACTGAGTACCTACACCTACATCGCCAACATGTAGACGGCTTGCGAACGGCTATCGCGGAATCCTTTGAAGATACCAACACGGGAGGGCGTCAACCAATTCACGGGCCAACGATGGTTCGTCCGTTGGTATCGCCCGAACAAACATGTTGGGTGAGTATTGTTCGCCCAACATATGGATCGGGGGGAGATGGGATTCCTTACGAATTTTCCGGATTCCGATTCCAAAATTGGGAAAAAACGAGGAGACCTCTCGGGAAACTTTCCAAATGGTGGAAAAATAACATTCACGACAGCTACATATATATAATTAGTTTAATTATATTTATTAGTTATTTTATTATTATTATATTACAATATTTTATAAGTTTAGTTGCAAAATACATTTACAATAGACAATTTTATGAATTATCGAAATTTTAAAGTATTTATTAACCTATAATTAATAAAAATCTCTAGAAACCTTGTAAATATTTCAAAATTATTTAAAAGCTAAAGGTTACATTTTTCCTACCTATACTATTAAAATGTTTAAAATACGGTTCATGATATTATTTTCAACCTTTTGACGTGACAACGTCTTATAAATTGGTTTGCCGGGTGACACTTCAAGAAACTGCGTTACGCTCCGCTCACGTTCCGCGCTCACAATGAGAGCGAGTGAGAGGCACGCGTCCCTTCGACTCGGGCATGGTTAGCCCGCCTAAGAGCGAGTGAGACAGACATAAAAAGTGAAAGGCACGCGTCCCTTCCACTCGAGCACAGTTAACCCGCCTAAGAGCGAGAGAGACAGAGCGAGAGAGAGAGAGTGAGAGAGATAGGCATACACACTGGTTCATGTTATACGAATGAATATTCACATTAAAATTATTTTACCACTCAAAGTCGTTGTCACGTAAAACTTTCGCCCGTATACCGACTTTACAGGCAACCAATTTTTTTTTGGTATAGTAATTTTAGAGTTGAATGTTTGTATCCAATTTCGATACTACTATAAGCTGAAAATTTTGCATGTAGATTTTCACTAAGATAGAAAAAGCTGTGTATAGTGCATTTTTGAAGTTTATTCAATAAAAATAATTAATAAAGAGCTACTTGGTTACAAAACAACTTTTGAGGTTGTTCGTGTAGGATTTTTTGACCGTATTATACCAATTAGATAAGGTTCATTTCTTGGTATATTACGGTCAATACCCGTCCCGTTCACCTTACATAGTCAAATAATCGTTTTTGCCCATCTTCGAAAATTTCTGGGATCACTCCCGGAAGTTATTCAAATTGGAAACTTTCCAGAATTATTTCCGATGGGAATTTTTCCGTCGCTCATCTCTAATCGAGAGTTAGTTTAAGTCGTTTAGTTCCCAATTAGTTATGCCTAAGACTCAAATAATAATAAAAATGGTCGATTTTCCTGGCAACATTTTGCAGATATTGACAGATGTCTTGTGACGTGCCTCCATTGTCTGTTTCCATTTTCATGTTTTAAATCTGTCAAATCATCAAGTTTCTGATTGGTTAATACGAAACACATTGATTGCAATAGCCAATAATATCAACGTAACTGATACCCAAACCGATACTGATCCGAAACAGAAAACAAGTTGATCAGATCTCCGTTTTCTAGCATGAAATAGTCGCATTGAATTAGTTTTTTCACAAATTAATCTAATTATTAAGTTAATGAAGTGATTTAGTTAGTGTTAACGTAGTTTATACAGTCCAGGTAATACATTTTTGATGAAGTTCAATAGCACAGTTTCTAGATAATACTATAATGTGAACTCGTTTAGATTCGAATTTTCGTATTAAATTTGATACCCTCCTCAGAAACTATAAACAGCTTCTGATCTCTTTTAACATCAATATTGCTTAATTTTTATATTTCATCGGCGTAACTTACAGCTTCAAAATACTCAACTGCTATTTTTAAATTCAAGGCTGGCATAAGTTCAATCTTACTTCATGGTTCAGATTTGACCTTAGTGTGTTAACAGTTTTTAGTTGACTTTAGTTACAAACTTGTTCAATAACACCTCAGTAATACTCAGTTAC
This sequence comes from Pyrausta despicata, assembly GCA_963921415.1. Classification (NCBI taxonomy): domain Eukaryota; kingdom Metazoa; phylum Arthropoda; class Insecta; order Lepidoptera; family Crambidae; genus Pyrausta; species Pyrausta despicata. The sequence continues at coordinate 3,956,141 of OY992863.1, forward strand.
TTGAAGCCATACAATCCATGTCCTTACAATACCTTGAGATAAGATTAGGTTTATTTGAAGTTGAATTACCTCCCAAGACACAATGTCGGTTATCATTTGTTAAGTTTTCTAGTAACCAGGTTATCCTATCAAAGTGATGGATAAATAGTTGTGCTAATTTTGTTGATGGGGGTGACTGAGTTTTCAGCATCAGCCCTCAAATTGTGCCTAAGCTGGGGTAGAGTTTTTATGGGTCATGTATTAGTGGCCCCTGTGGGTCTATGTTCAGTTTTTTAAGACTTGAATTGACTTGTTGCAGCCAGGATGCGTGTGGTGGTGTTCTCCATAGCAGTGCTCCTATGCAGTGTGTATGTAGCGCAAGCATATGAAGATAATACTCTGGAAGACGATGATTTTGCAGAGTTTGAGCAGTTTGAAGCTGATGAAGAGGAAGCTGTGAATGGTAATTAGCTATCATTTCTGACTTTTTGTACAAAAAAAAAATAAAAACTATTATTGTGACACAGTAACTTCATAATTTTATAGACTTGTGTGAGACTATCTACAGACAAATATTAGTGAAAAAAAATTCAGGTAAATGGTAATCAGTCAACATATATGATTTTTTGTTCAAACAATAGTTATGAGTGTTATGACACAGCAACTCCATAATTTATTACTGACTGCAGACAAATATTGAAAAAAAGTACATTGAAAGAGTAAAGAATAAACCAAAAAGCTTGTGGAACTTTATTTGTTGCTGTTCTGTCATTACATTACAAGTTACATTTAAATCTTAATTTGTATTAAAAAAAGCATCTCAGTATACCTCTTATAAATAAAATCTGTTAAATATTATGAATATTTTTAATTTTGTTAGACTACTTGCATAACAAATATGTTTTCAAACATGATATTCTCTCAGTATGTTTCCTACTTAAAGTTCCAAGAACAGCTAACAAAATATAATTATTTGTGTTTCAAATATTGTCTGTTTATTTGAATTTCTAGAATTTGATGACAGCAAGGATGTTCCAGTACAAAAGATGAAAGAAAAAGATTTTGAAACCCAAAACGAAGTTGAGGATGAGATCATTGTAGAGGTGAGTGATGCAGGCACATTTTCATGTAAATTGTTATATGCATTATGAAGTGTCATTATGCATTATACATAATGTGCCATAAAGCATTCTAAAATGCCTACATGAACTAAAGTTAGTGAGTGACTGACATTGTTTGATATGTATGTATTTCAATTGTTAAGTCTGATATATTCAACTTTTATGGTAATTGGTCTATTTATATACTTAACTTGTTACTTACTTCTACTTTGCTGAAAAACCTAAAACTTTCTTAATGATGCTGATGCATGTTTATTTTTCTTAAATTTTATTGAATTTTGTCATCTTTAACAAGAAAAAACATTGACACACTGACCCACACAGATAACAATGTAAAATTGACTGTATGTTCTTCCTTATTCAAGGCTGATATGTTAGCAAGTAATACTCATTTGCAATTTTTTTTTCAGGATGAGGACAATGAATTTGAACACTTCCAAGATCCTGAAGAGTTTGAAGGACTACCAGACAGTGCTCCACAAACATCTGAACAACCAAAGATTACAATTTCTAAGGTATTATTTAAAAAAAAAATCATCATGATAATTTTCTCATCTACTTTTCGAATTAGTACTAATTCTTTTGACATCCTCTATATGTCGTCTAAAAGCGTGGGGTGCTTGGTATAGTAGTATGTGAAAATCATCCTATTATTGGCAACTATAAAAAGATAAGTATGAAAACGTCATAAAGTGCACCCCACGCTTTTTACTCTACTGTAATATAAATTCCGTGCACTCAGAAATAATTTTCTCTTTTCTAGTTAGCAATAAAAGCATGTTTTTTTTAGTTTTTTTTTTTATTATTGACTCTTATCAAACAGTCTAACAGATAAAGAGATAGAAATAAAATTTATTAATATTCGTCAACAAGACTTAGGCCTCACACACGATGCCCCGCACCATTCGGCTCCCAGTCTTGCTCATCCAGCCCCGACCAGCAATCTTGACTAGGTCGTCGGACCATTTAGCAGGGGGCCTCTTGCCGACGTGCGGTCTTATCAGTCCTTCGACACACTTGACCTGCCCATGCGCCACTACAGCCTGCTTGCTCTTACAAATTTGACCTGTTTATACTCCCCCCAGGTTCCTATAACAGTTCGCCCTCGGTGGGACGCATACTGGCTAGAAGGCATCCTGTGTTGCTTACTCGTGGCTTACGCGCTCGGCTACGCGCTCGGCCGCTCGAAGAACACGTCCATAGCGCTCAACTTCCTCAAGATGCATAAACCTTTGTTGGATGACAACTTCACTTTAGTGGGTGAGTGTGGTTCCTACAATGTAATACGAGTAATCGTGGTGGGACGCATACTGGCTGGAAGGCATCTTGTGTTGCTAGCTCGTGGCTTATGCACTCGGCTACTCGCTCGGCCGTTACAAGAATACCTCCATAGCGTTCAACTTTCTCAACATGTATAAACCTTTGTTGGATGACAACTTCACTTTAGTTGGTGAGTGTGATTCCTAAAATGTAATACTCGTTGTGGGACGCATACTGGCTGGAGGGCAGTCTGTGTTGCTAGCTCGTAGCTTATGCACTCGGCTACGCACACGGCTGTTAGAAGTACACCTCCATAGAGCTTTTATTTCTCAAGATGCATAAACCTTTGTTGAATGACAACTTGACTTTATTTGGTGAGTGAGAGTAGTCCAAATCTTGCATAAAATAAGACATCTGAATGAGCTACTAACTTTTTGTACTACAAAAGTCCAAAGAGACGTCTATCTATGTCAATGTTGTCTATGCTTTTTCTTTTGCTTAAAATGTGCTGAAATTATGGGCGTACTAAAATTAGCATACGCAAGGTTTTTTAAATTGTCGTCAGTTCTGTTTGAATGGTTATTAAAACAGTGATACTGTTTTTAAAAACAGTGCCTTGTGATTTATAACGGTCGTTATTCGTGGCTGCCCAAACCGTGGGTTAGACGGAGCAACAACACTTGATCCTTTACCTGTGTACGGCAGGCGAGACGGGCCTGGACGTGGTGGCGGCGCCGGACGAGCGCGGGTGGCGGCGCGAGGCGGAGCACTGCTTCACGATGTGGTGCAGCGGCCGCGTCTGCTGCGAGGGCATGCTGCTCACGCTCAAGCTGATCAAGGTATGCCACAACGAATGTAGTATATATAGTACTAGTGGACGCGGCATATGCTGTCCTGTTTTGCAATTTATTAATATTTTCTCATTGTTTACACCTTCCCTGAACTTCCACGAATATTTAAAGGCTAAAATTATTGAAATCGGTTCAGACGTTCTCTAGTTTTAGTGGGACTAACGAAGAGCAATTCATTTTTATATATAATCGGTCGATCGGCCCACCTGAACTTTCTTATTTCTGTATTTATAATATTAGTATCGAATTCATAATAAGAATAAAGGCTTACTACAAAATAACTATGCAGTGTTGAACGCTTGTCTTTTAGGTATATGTATTTTTTCCTGTCATTAACTTTCACTAAGCTGCCTTGTATTTAAATAACCGTTTAAATATTATTTTTTTGTAATACTTACGTCTATAAAGGTTTAGGTAATGCTAAGTGAACCTTGCTGATTTAAGAATGGCAACACTAAACTAATAAACACACTATCCATAGATAGTGTAATTTCATTTTAAAAGTAGTGTTTGATTAAAAAGTAAAGCTAATTTTTAGAATTTCTGTAGTTGTGTATTGTGTATGGATGTATGTGAATTAATAGTTTAATAATGTTATAAATATGATTTAGTTTATCTCATTTGTAGGAATACTAATTCTTAGCCAACCAAAAAAAATTAATTATCAAAATTGTTTATTCTTGCAAAATTTGAGGTTACAACACTAGTATAGATTTTTTCAGTAAGCCATATTGGACATCCCAAAATTCGTTAATGTGATGTCATAACATCCGATTGGCATATTTATAAAGATCACAACTTTTTTTAACAACATCACATACATTGATCGGACTCCGTGGTAAGTAGCTAAAGCACTTGTGTTACAGATATCAGAATCAACAGTGGTATTACAAATAAACTTAAATTAATATGTACATAATAACACCCAGACCAGTACAAACAGACATGTTCATGCACACAAACGTTTGTACAGTGCGGGGATCGAACCCGCGACCTCTTGGTTAATAGCCAACTTCTTGACCATTACACCAAAGTGGTCGTGTTTTTTAGGGTTCCGTACCTCAAAAGGGAAAAACGGAACCCTTATAGGATCACTTTGTTGTCCGTCTGTCCGTCCGTCCGTCTGTCAAGACCCTTTTTCTCAGGAACGCGTGGAGGTATGAAACTGAAATTTATATCAATTACTCAGGTCTACTGTCCCTTGAAGCTGTGAAAAAATCAAACTTCTAAGCCAACGCAATCAAAAGATACAGCCGTTTATGCCGCAAATTTTCGACACTTGCAAGGGAATCAAAACCTACAGGGTGCTTCCCGTGAACTCAGAATCTTGAAATTTGGTACGAAGCAACGTCTTATAGCATAGATAAAGGAAAAATTACGAAAACCTTAAATTTTTAGTTATATCACATAATATATATTTTTTTAATAATTTTAAACTTACTACCCATTTCCTCATAAATGCGTAGAGGTATTAAATTGAAATTCATACCAAATACTCAGGTCTATAATACCTATAAGCTGTAACAAAATCAAACTTCTATGTCAACGCAATTAAAAGAAACAGCAATTTAAGCTGCATATTTTGAAACTCGCAAGTACTCGCAAGGGAATCAAAACCTAAAGGGTACTTCCAGTCGACCTAGAATCTTGAAATTTGGCATGAAGCAACGTTTTATAGCACACATAAAGGAAAAATTCCGAAAACCTTAAATTTTTAGTTACATTACAAAATATATATTTTTTAATAAATATAAACTTATTACTTTTTTCCTCATGAACGCGTAGAGCTATCAAGTTGAAATTCATATCAAATACTTAGATCTAATTGCCTTTAACCCGTGAAAAAAAAATCTAATTCAACGCAAAAACGCAAAACGCTAAAGTACAACCATTGATACCGCATATTTTGAAACTCGCAACTACACGCAAGGGAATTAAAACCTAAAGACCACTTCCCGTTGACATAGAATCTCGAAATTTGGTAAGAAGCAATAGCTTACAGCACAGGTAACAGAAAAAATCCGAAAAGCTTAAAATTTTAAGTAGTTATACCACCAAAAAATTGTGATTGTAAACATAATTGTAGTTACAGCAATGACCGCGAGTTATTATACTATGTATGGGGAGGGCAACATTTTTCAAACGGCAAAGACGACCTCACTCATCGTCATTCAATCCCGATGCTTTGGTGAATGTAGCTGTATAATCTAAATGCGTCCTAACTGCTTAAAGTGTTATACTTATAATTAAATTCAATGACATTATTATAAACGATAAAGAGATCTTTGTCTTAAATTTATGCTCCTCCATCTTTCCCCATTGTAATGTTATGAATTTCATTTTGCAATAAAAATACCATAGTTATGACTCGATTGTCGTAATGAACGAACTTTGTAAACCTTGCAGGTTTGTACGGAACCCTCGGTGCGCGAGTCCGACTCGCACTTGGCCGGTTTTTTTTACTGTTTCTGATTCATCATCTTACTCCCAACAGCGCCAAGACTTAGTTCACGTACTCCTAGGCGTGGTACGGCCGACACCCGACACGTTGCTAATACGAGCAGAACTGGGGCGCGACGACAGCGACCCGTTCGTGCTGTGCGTCGCGCAGAAGAAACACGCCACACGCCTCGCGAAGGAGATGCAGGACCTGGTGAGTTGTATCATAGAGTCTAGAAAGTGGAGTAGCATTAAATTCAAACGCTATTGGTGTGAAGTGGGCTGCTCGTTGATGTTGAGAATTCAAAGGATAGGTTCGATTCCTCCCCGATGACCGGAGCCGAAAATATTTTTTAAGTGATTTCGAAATTAAAAATAGCGTTGTGAACGCAAAAAAATACTCAATAAATAAAATTTTAGCCACTTTCATCCTAACCGATTGTTAAATATTTATAAAAATATTTCTCTCGGGTGATTTGAAGGTGTCTCCCACAATCATTGATGAAACATACGCTGGCTCAAAGCGTTAAAAAGAACTTACAAAATTCAACGACTCCAATAAGGTTCTCGGTAGCTCAGTGGTTAGAGCATTAGACCGGACTTCCAAAGGTTGGGGGTTCGATTCCTCCCCGATTACCGGAGCCGAAAGGGTTTTTTTAAAGTGTTGTCTTTTCAAAAGATAGGCTTCGAAGTGACGTGATTATTTGTCCATGGTTTAAATACATCATCATCATCATATCAGCCTGTTACAGTCCACTGCTGGACATAGGCCTCCCCCAAAGAGCGCCACAGCGCACGATCTCCCGCCTTTTGCATCCAGTCACTGCCAGCTGCCCTCTGCAGATCGTCTGTCCATGTAGCCGGGGGGCTTCCCACACTACGTTTACCTAAGCGTGGTCTCCATTCGAGAACCTCTCGTTGGTTCTGCGACAGACATGGCCAGCCCACGGCCACTTTAGCTTGCTACATTTTTGAACAACATGGTTTAAATACAAGTACATTAAAATATCAGAAAACATTTATAACTATGTAGTTTAGCTTAATTACGCAATTAATTACCTTAATTACTTACTACTACTTAATTACTTTCTATGCCTTTATTTGCTATACGTAGCCATTTTATGTATTAGTCAATTAGTAAATAACTATGTCGCTGTTAGACACTTAAAATCGACATACTACAGGCGATTAACAATTTATTAGAAAAGCACTAACAAAGGCTCAATCCACGTTGAGGACAATGCTTTTTATTCACTCACTGGTTGATAGATTTAACGACCAACCTTGGCGCGATAGTGTGGACTCGGGGTTATAGTCAATGTAAGCTAGTTCAAGGTTCAAAGTGCTTGTGGCGCAGTGTGGTTGCAGCGTTTTGGTATTGATACCGAATGTGAAGAAACCTGAGGCGCGGTCGTGTGTGACCATTTCTCATCTCTCTCATCAGGCTGATGAGCACAGGCCTCACCTCAACTATGCGAAATGAGATGCATTTTAGTGACGTCTATTTAAAAGCATCTTCGTGCTTCGGAAGGCAAATTAAGCAGTTGGCTTAATATCGATAGATATCAGTTGTTTAGCCAAGTCAGAGGTCCTCGGGTGGCTTAATAACATTTTACAGTAAGGTTGGTCACTTACCTTACAAACACCTCTCCACCAATCCGCACTGGGCCCGCGTGGTGAAGTATGGCTCGGACCAACTCATAGTTGAAGTGTGGCCTGTGCCCAGCACTGCAGTGGGACGTATATAGGCTGATGAGAGAGGAACGAACTGATGGATCGATTTCAGGGCGGTTTTTTTATTCGATAGATAATTTAATCACGGTGGTTTCTCTTAGTTATGGCTAGCGTTGCCAGGCTTCCGGATAAAGCCGGACATAGTAAGGCTTTTTAATTGCATGTCCGGCCAAAATAAACAGTGTCCGTCTTGTCCGGCTTTTGTTAGGCTTTTTACATTTCGCAAACAAGCGAGCACTGCCGCCGCGCCGCCGAGCGTGGCCGAGCGTAGGCGACGAGAGTCGACTACCGAACCGAATTTTTTTTGTCGTACTTATTAATACTAGGACAAAATCCTCAATAATATAGGGTGTCCGGCTTTTTTAACCAAATGTCCGGCCAAACTGGCTGGTCTGTCCGGCTATTAGGTTTGGCGACCTGGCAACGCTAGTTATGGTTGGTCAAAATCCATCCAGTCTTTGAGCCACACCTCTGTTGTCACCAGTCTCACCAGCTGTTTTCAGAAAAGTTAGTGTTTTTAGGTTAGCTTTTCGTACGCTAAGTTATCTATGTTCATTCCAGAGCGTGTTCTGCCCCGAGCGGCGGCCGGGCGACAAGCACAACCTGCCCGCCGCCATGTCCGTCATGTCGGAGTGCGCCGAGGCCACGTCCGCCATCTTGGACACGCGCGTGTGTGCCGCCTTGGAACAGTACCATAAACACGTGCAGTACATACACATCTCCGACAGATACACGGGGCCCAAGCAGATGGAGTGAGTATTTTGTCATTGCAAACAAGGCTGCAATGGGCAGTAGCGGACAGGGGCACACATTGGATTTCTATGGAAGTAGGCACATACAAATTTTGAGTAACAGCTCTGTGAAATGACGGCGTAACACCATCAAAACAAAAAATGACTTACAAAGTTTTCTTGATCTGTGCAATTTATGGATGAAGCAGTGCAGTATGTTCTTTAATTGATGATTTAATTTACCACCACAGGCATCAAGGAAATGCATTAATAAATACAAAATGACATATCATTTAATTGATACACATAGCGGCTTTGAGAAAAGCCGTTGTTGATTGTTACTTTCTGCGCGTAACTTTTCAAGACAAACACTAGAATTGCCATCATAAACGGTACACTGCAGTTTCTCCATCGTTTCGAATGCAAAACAAAACTTAGAAACACTTTCCTACACTTGAAAAGCACCTAATAACCGAATCTTTAGTAAATTACAATGTTCTAAACACTCGCGGAGATGAAGTCGAAAGCATCTACATAGAAAAAAATGGCCGGCGAAAAAGTTTCTTTAAAAACCATTTTTGCATTACTTTTAAACAAAAAATCATACTAGCGCAACTTAATTTCACAAGAAAATGCTTAGGATTTAAATTATAAAATTATCATTTATTTTGATCATATAAATAATTCATTTGTGAAGTTTAATTTCATAAAAGTAAGAAACGTCTAGGCGCAGGAAACAGCTGCTGCGCCTACTATTATGGGGTAGTAACTATTAGCTCAATTACCCGATACTAGATGGTGGGACGTTTTCTATTTCCGCCTACACACACGATCTTCGTTTACAGATTTTTATTTCAAATTTTCAATATTTTATTGGTATGTCAATACAATATTAAGGTTTAAATAAAAACACGATTTACCAATTTGAAACCAATATTTGAACATAATTCAATCCAAAAGTATTAAGTAATAAGTTGTGTTTTGATAAGACTCCGAAATATTCTACGTCACTCTGCATGAGTAGGACAGAAATACTTCTCAATAGTGAACTGACCGAGAAAGAGGATAGTATGCATGCCTACTTTAGGTGTCTAAAATGCGTATGTCACCTGTCACCTTGAGTTGTATGAACAATGTGTAATTTTTAATTTATGCAGCTATATTGTAATATAAAATGGGCATAATGATGAGGTAGGCACTGCTTAACTGCCTTTATGGAATGCACGCCCTTGGTAGCGGAACCGGTTCGCGAAGCGAATGCTCGAGATTTTGGTCTACATTTAGAAGAGCACTGACGGATACACATTTTTACATAATTTAATTATTTGTATAAAACTTAACACTAACACTTATAAATTTATTAATCTATATAATACAATACACTTACATACTAAACTCATTTGTGATGCTTACACACTAATATTTACATTTAAACACAAAACATAGTTAAAATTAATTACACAAGCAAACCCGAGTGATACCTGTAGTATGCGGCGAGCGAACTACATTGCCGCGCGATAAAATGTCGGTACTGATCGAGAATGTTCGTGCGCGCTCGCGGCGAGCGTTCGCCAGTCGAGAGAACGCACTATTATAACACTTGACGACCCGTGTCGCTTGATGCGCCGCGGTCAGAACCTATCTACCGCACGCGGCTACGTAACCCTTATTGTGAATTTGTATACGTCCTTATCTGTTTTTATTGTTTCGTGTCTTGAACTTTCATTCTTCGTATGGCTCTGTGTCTCTTTTTTACTCCTGTTATTTTTGTGTAGTTGTTAAAGCTTCAGGCTTTTAGATCGTTCAGCACCATACGGTCGCGGCATTTATAAGTACTGCGGAGCGAGCGTTTCATAATCGGAACTTGAGCGTTTAGGAATTTAGTCACTCGAGAAACAGCCAACCAAAATCCAATGCTGTAGTTTTACTCAAAAACATATAATTTGCCACATGTATCCAGTTGTTTAACAAAATATGTCTAAGTCACTAGGCCCATATAGTGATGTGCTTATCGCTGAATACCAGAACGTAGATTTTGCATGTTCAGTACCCTAAGCACGAACAATTCACGTATTCGCAACGTAATAGAATCGAGCCAACGACACGATAACTTAAGTAGGCAGCACGAAGCACTTTCGTCGTCGTAAGGTAAACTCGATAGCCTTACGAAAGTGACGTCATCCTAACGTAAAAGAGCTGCCCCCTAGATTGAGCTATGAACGAATGATACGTTCGAAAACGCATCGAAGTTCAGTTTTGAATAATAAATAAAAGCAATTCATGGAGAAAATAAGTGAAATAATAGAGAAAACAAATTACACTAAAAAATGTGGTTTAAATAAATGTGGTGTAAACTTTGAAAATTTTTCAAATAGTGTTTCAAAAGATTACGATAAACGAGCAATTTACAATTTATGATAATTGTGGAGTTAATGGAAAGGCATGTACCTAAGTATATTGAAATTCTATGGCCTTGTTCTATTACCAAGAGTTTATACCTATTAATCACAGTGATTTTGTTCTTGTAAGAGTGTGTCGTATTATGGAAGATTTTCTGTTTCCCAGACATGGAGACCTATCCAAATTAAGCTTTTTGCTGTGACCATTGGACACATTACACCTTCACAATAAAAAAAAAAAGAAAGAAGACAGAGAGACCAATAGCTCACGTTACAAGCTTATTTTGAAAAGGATGACAAAATTTTATAAATCATTACATGGTATTAAAGCATACTCGCTTCCCGCGTTGGTGCCTATGTCTGTAATATGTATATATGTATGCTTAGATCTATCATGGTTTTAATAAGCATTTCTGAATAAAGTTAAACGTTATGTGTATTACATGTTATATAATAACAGGAAGGTCGTAAATGAAATCGCAAGTTGTATCTAAACATGTTTCTTTTATTTTTATCACATTATTACGAGTACAACACAATTTATTATTTTATATCTTTGCAATCAAGTCGTCAATCATAATAACAAACACGTCGCCGTAGTAAACTCTTTTCCTACGCAATAGTTTCTGTCACCAATATGGAGTTCTCCATCAATAAAATAAAAATCAATAAAATCAATTTATTTTTGTAATTAGGCTAACAAATTAGCACTTTTACACGTCCCAACATATAAATTGACCCTACCACCGCTTCGGGACAGTTTGGGCCAGTGCTGAGAAGAAGCGGCGCAAGAAACTCAGTCACTATTGTCATTGCCTCTTTTCAAAATTGATTTACAATAATTGTAATTGTTTGCATTTAAACATTTCCATATATCTTTGTCATTTATATAATCATCAATTTTATAATATCCTTTCGACATTAATACATCTTTTACAACTGTTTTAAATTTATCTAAAGGCAATGAAATTAAATTTTCAGGTAATTAATTAAAAAATATTACACATCTACCCATAAATGAGTGACCAACTTTATGAAGCCTAAAATGTGGAACGGCAAGCCTATTTTTTTGTCTTGTGTTGAAGTTATGCAAATCGCTATTTTTAGGAAATAAGTGTAAGTTTTTTCGAACGTAAATTAGGTTTTCGTAAATGTATTGCGAGTAAACTGTAAGTATTTTAACTTCTTTAAACAATTCTCTAAGTGTTTCATTTGATTTAAGTTTATAAATAGCCCGCACGGCTCGTTTCTGCAATACGAAAATTGTCTCTATATCTGCAGCTGAGCCCATAGTAAGATGCCGTATGACATGATACTGTGAAAATAACTAAAATAAACTAGTCTTGCCGTTTCAACATCAGTCAGAAACCTTATCTTTCTTACAGCGTATGCAGCGGAGCTTAGTCTCTTTGATAAGGTCATGATATGAGGACCCCACTGGAGCTTATCATCCAAAGTAATTCCCAAAAAAGTTGCAGTATTTGAAGTAACTAGTTGTTCATCCTTAACAACAACCCTTGTTGGAACTTGTCGGACATTGGGCATTGTAAACTTAATGCATTTAGTTTTGGTCGCGTTAAGCAATAAATTGTTAACGGTGAACCAATGAAGTACTCGCGAGAGAGTACCATTTACATCGTCAAACAATTCTTTACCCCTTGGAGTTTTAAAAAGTAGTGAAGTATCATCAGCAAATAACACTATCTCACAAGCACCGTCGACAAAGTATGGAAGGTCATTAATATATATTAGAAACAGTAACGGTCCCAATATCGAACCCTGGGGCACACCCATAGTGAGAGAAATTGAAATTTCCCTGTAATAATTAAAAAATAAGTATGTATCCTTTTAGCTTATTTTCGATTAATAGAAGCATAGAAATCTAATAAAAAGCATCGTAAAGATTCTAATTCTAACCTCGTTTCTCTTTATCCATTTCTCCTTTCGCCAATCAATTACGCTGCTAAATAATAGTGCAAAGTACGCCGGGACATATTTAAACAAGTTAAACCTCACCACAAAATCAAATAACGCTTATATTACAAGTGTTTTGCTTCGAATGAGCTCCGACGAAAGTTTTCTCACCGAAAATTTCAAGTGACAAAACATTCGTAAGCCAGCTATCGTTATTCACGAAACTATACGTCAAAAGGTGGTTCGTGCTCGCATTTTAGTATAAAAGTCTGACTTTTCGTTTACGTACGCTTACTATACGTTAACTTAAGTCATTCGTGCTCCCAAATTTAGTTAGTTTTACGTCCGATAGAGGCGCTGTCTGATTCCCATACAAAATGATTACGTTTACTATACGAAAACTTTTACGCAAATGGTTCGTGCTTAGGGCACTGTTCCTCGAAAAACGCGCACCCCGCAAGTCAATGTGGGCATATTTTTAAAGCTTATACGATTTTATGTGTCTTATTCCGACAATCGGTGCGACTATCCAAAACGTAATTATCTTTATCATAGTGCCAAAGTATCTTTGAAGCAATAGGGTGGATGACACCACCAATCGTTGACATACTTTTAATTATCTGTCAAACGGTCTGCCTCCATATAGTTTGTATGGGAATACAAGAACGTGACCTTACCGTCATGTATCAGAAATCGGAGGCGATTGACAATATATTGAGTTTTGTGTGTTTAAAAATTGGTTTCTACAGCTTTTTGAAAATATTGGTTGTATTAACTTCATAGGGGCTATGTTTTAAACGCCATGGTCTTGAAAATGTTTAAGATAGGTGTCATCATACCTATCCATGACAAAGACAGAAGTCGGTTGTTTTTCTTACATACTTACTCCACTTGCTCAGCGACCCGAAGAGGATCTGGACCTCAGACACCACTTTCCTAATCTTGGGCAGCATCTTGCAAGTTGTCAGGGTCCAAAAGCTCTCGAGAGGTCCTTATCGACTGCATCCTGCCAGCCGTACATAGGGTGCTCGACCGGCCTTCGCCCGCTGGGCACTTCCTTGTACGCGCGTTCACGTTTGTCGTTACCCTGTCTAACCATATTAATGTTGCAGGGAGACAGCCCAGACCAAGCCGCCAGAATACGAGCGCGTGATGCTGGTCAGCTTAGCACTAGGCCCGGATGGCGGCGGCCAAGAGCTGCGGCCTTTACTGCTATTGGTGTTCCACTTGCTGGAGAAAATAAAGCGACTTCGGCTCAGCAAGGAGGTAGGTCACTAAAAGCAAGCGTCCACAGGCCGGCATTGCACGCATCGTATGTCACGGTTTTAAGGTTGCCTTGTATGAAAACTCATACAACAGCTTCCACTGATCCGCGCCCTACCGATCGCTGATTGGCAATGCCTACGAATGCCGATCTATAAAACTCCGAAGTAAAGTGGCATCTGTATTCCGATTGCTCATAATCGCGTCGGCAATCCCATCCCTGCCGATACCATTGGACGCAGTGAAAACTAATCCGTTGCGTATGGTTTGTGCAAAGTTTGCAAAAGGATCGCGAAGTTGCACTTTTAAATAATACTACTTTAGTTTGTGAGATTAACGGACAGGAACAATATGTTTAACACAGTTTTTAAGTATTTATCCCGTGTTTTATTAATAATTAATGCTCCTTCGTGTTTTTGATTTTTTGCGCGTTTGTTTTGATGATTTTTCGTTATTATTTCGTGGTTAAAAATGATTCATTCTTGTTTAGGAGTTAACATAATCGGTAATTGGTTTATTTTATTTCACTGTGCCTTAACATTTTATTTTGTAACAAGTAGGTACGTAGTTTACGTTTGGGAAATAGATTTCTCATAGTTTTGTAAAGAGATGTCAATTGTAACAATCAGATTGAATGTATCACTGATTTCACTGATATATCGATCGATGAGCAAGCCAACGAATTGCCCCTTTACATCGTAATTACTACTTATAATTCCCTTCCAGGCATTGGCCAAGTGCGAGAAGCGGCGCTGGAAGGTGGCCGAGGCGTGGATGCGCGGCGCACACGCGGCGCGCCAGGAGCAGGCCGCGCAGCGCCGCGAGGAGAAGCGCAAGCAGGAGAAGGAGAGGATTCTCGCGGTGAGTAGCGCCTTGCACAAACCACTTGTTTCTTTTTTACAAATTGTACAAAATTTTGCCTAATCATCATCATTATTGATGATTCGGTCAGACGACCGCTTGGTGCAGTGGTCCACATGTCGGACTTCTAAAACCAAGGGTCGCGGGTTCGATCCCCGCACAGTACAAGCATAGGTGTGCATGAACATGTGTGTTTGTACTGGTCTGGGTGTTTTATATGTATTTATTTACAAAAAAAAGTATTTAAGTATGTTTATCCATTGTCTAGTACCCATAACACAAGCCTTGTAGCTTACTTTGGGACTAGAAATTGGTGTGATTGTTGTGAAATATTTATTTTATTATTTGTGTCATCATTTATGTCATCATCATTATCAGCCAAAGGACCACAGGCCTCCCCCACAGTTTTCCACAACGACTAATCACAAGCGGCTGCATCCAGTGTGATCCTGCAATCTTTACAAGGTCGTCTGTCCATCTTGTCGGTGGACGTCCTACGCTGCGCTTTTGGTCGAAGGGTCTCCAATCCAGAACTTTTCTGCCCCAACCAACGGCCATCAGTTCTTCGCGCTATGTGCCCTGCCCATTGCCACGTGAGCTTATTGATTCTCAAGGCTATGTCCTTATTTCCTTTTTCTATTTATATACCTTAGTTCCTCTACGTATCTCCTCATTTCTGATTCGATCTCGTAGAGAAATACCGAGCATAGCCCTTTCCATCGCTCCTTGTATTATGTTATGGTATAATACGGTAGTTGACACCACCAATCGTTGACGTACTTTTTATCAACTGTCAAAACGCTTTTCTTCATAGAGCTTGTATGGGAATAACACACTTTGACGTCACCGCGTGCAATGCCGACTGAGTGACTAATTATCATTTGAATTCCAATTAAAAATCAAATAATACGAACTGCAGAAAAATATTAGTGTAAAGGCATCTGAAATTATGAATTATTTTAGAGAAAATCAGTTTTTGAATATTTATTTCATAGTGGAAACAAGCCTATTGTTTGAAAATATATTTATTTTTCGTTCTATTTTTAAGGAAACACTGTATTTGTGTTTATTTGAGGGCACAACTTTTGAGTAGTTATAATGGTTACCAAAAAGAAAGTGTCATAAAAGACTTACAATACGTCGTTGTTAATTATTTGTTCTTTATTTGATACAGGAGGATGACCCCGAAAAGCAGCGCCGCTGGGAGCTGAAGGAACAAAAACGTGAGAAGAAACGCAAAACTCCCAAAATGAAGCAGTTGAAAGTCAAAGCTATGTGAACAATAGTCATATTCAGTCAGATGCAATACATTATTTACAGTGGATTTTGTTATTTATATTAAGTGTTACATACTCAGTGGATGCAAATAAATGATTTTAAGTTTATTCTGCTTTTGATTAAAATCCATATTCTATGTCAATGGAAAATCATAGATTTTACTGGTGATGTGAAAGAAGATTACTTAGATGGTTTTAAATTATTTGTATCCTTCTTTTCATGCGGCATGTATTAAGAACAAGTGGCCGGCCGCCTTTATCTTTATCTGATGGTATATTTTTGTAAAATTTCATTAAAATCCATACAGTAGTTTTCATGTGAAAGATCTAAATTGTTTTTTGTTATTATCATTTGAGAATTCTGGGAATCCCATGTGCTATCATACAATCAAAAGGTAAATTCAAAGAATAAAAACAAAACTTGTATAATTTATCAAAGCAATATTTATTTCTATATTTGTTATTTATTAAATAAGATAAAATAACAAAATATGTTTAACAAACATAAGTATCTTTTACTAAGTCACAAAAGCAATTGAGGTGTATTGGCGTGTAGCTGAAAAAAATATAAAGCGCAAATGTTATTCAAATAATAATGAGATCTTTTGACAGTCTTTGAGTGAGATAATATTCTTATTTAATGACGGTGGATGAATTATTTATCTATTTAAATGCTTAACTATAAATTAAAACATTTGTGATTAAAAACAAATTGTGATCATGTTAAAATACCTATTAATTAACAGAATTTCAAATTTGATTGCCTTAAATAACATAGGTTTACAAACACCTGTAAAAATGTTCAAACGAAATTGAATTAGAAGACTTCAAAATAATATTTTTCCATGAACATGCCTAGGTTGCAATGTGACTTAGTTAAAACAAAGTAATTTGTTCTTAATATTAAACACTTATGAGGTACTTATTTTAGGTAACCATAAAAATCATTAAAATTCTCACAGTTCAAACAAACTCATCAATCAAACATTGCATAAATGAGAATACTTAATATTTTTCCTCATCAACCATTGAAATTTTAAAGATCCTGCATCTGTTTCCCAAGTGTGTGTGTAAACTTGACTTTATATGGCAGGTTGGTACCATTAAAATATTCTTCAACCAGGAAGTACAAACACAAAATGTTTTCTCAAGATCATTTAAGAAATAAGTAATTGAAAATCTCACCACACCTATTTTAAGCAGAATTAAAAGCCTTAAAATTTCAATGTTTGTTCTCAATCTAAATAATTTTGAGCAAAATTTGCTTACCACAAATATACACACAGCTGCACTGAGATTTTGGGAAAATATGGGTTACACATTCAAATTTGTTTATGCCAAGGAACTAGGAACATCAACAATAATCAATACTACTCCCCACCCTTACTAACAACAACTGAAAACAAAATCTTTCAAGAGAAAATAATATTTTAAATCATCTGAGAATGGCAATTCATGGGTAAAAATCTTAATAAATACCAACTTGTTAACACAGTTATTTAGTACAAAACTAAAATTAACACTCTTAAAAGATATTAGTGACTGGTACCAGATAAGTTAGTAATTTGTACTGAAGTACTTAGAACTTAGGTAAATATGTCATTCCTATTTCATAAAATTATGCACTTATATTGCATAGATGAGTCTTATTTATAAATTTTGAAACACATTATTTCTTGTTAAATATAATGAGGTCCATGGAAGCTCCAGAAAGAAATCTTATGAACATAATAACAAACAAAATAAAAAGCTTATTTTTCATTAGTAAGGGGGTCCAAATCCTTGATACAAATACATTAAAAATATTTTTATAAACATCCACAGAATACTACCACTACATTTCTTTGCTATGACCATGACAAAACTATAGTTTTGCTGTCATTCATCAACATGTAGTTTTTGGATTCTTGTTGAAACCCCATCCATATCAGGTGATACGTCGGGATTAGGCTGGTCTAGTGAGAGGTTAAGGTTCTCTAGAGATTGACATCTCTTTGCGGGGTTTTTGGCGCACTCGTGCTTACCAGATCCACTCGTAGATGGTTCTAATATACTTTTGAACTCGCTTCCACCGTCTTTCACGTCACTGGTGACCGCGTCGGAGTTCTCACTCTTAGTTCTATGTCGGACGGGCAGAACGTATGGGCAGAGTCTGTTTTTGTTTGTCGATCGCCTCATGCAATACCCGACGGTCACGTTGGAAACAAACCGCGTGTTCAGCCGCATCATACCGAGAGTGGTGTGCGTTTCACGTAAATACTCGCGACGCGCTTCCGTAATAGCACTTAACATGCCCAAATCGTGCAGGGCCTTGTCCAGATTATCTAAATTCTTCGAGTGACGAGGTTTCTGCAAACAACGTAATAGGATGATCACACAAACTGTTGATGACTAAGGTTATTAATTTATTTGACAAAAACTAATTTGCTTACACTCATTTCGAATTCATTGCATTTCATGCTGAAATACAAAGGGGAAAATTTAAGAAATGTGCAAAAACAGTGAAAATAAACATAACAAAAAAGTCATAATAATGAATGACAGCTAAAGTCGGTGTTGCCCTTACCTAAATTTATTTTGGCTTAGAAAGCGCAGAATGGTAGAAAATGTTTTCTTCCATTTTATAAAAGGAAAGAAAAAGAGGGTATGTATTACCGAGGCTATGTATAATAGTATTATTATTATTATTATTTTCTATTTATTATATACATTAATTGAGCGATACGCAATACACAATCACACATCGCACAACTAAGCGACACGTAAGGTAGAGAGGTACCCTATCCTTACTCGTACAAACTTATTTCGGTTTTATACCTACTTTGAGTACTTTTGTTACATTATGTCAATGTAACAGCATGAAATTCACGTCAATGACAATCAATGACAGCCTGAAACCTAAGCAATTTGTACATAATTTAACATCAGAAAATGGCTGAAATATTAAAAGAATGGCTGACAGAACGACTACAAAGGCCAATAAAATGGGAACCCGAAGAGTTTGGCGAAATGATGAAGAACGGATACATTATTGCCAGCGTGCTACTAAGCTACAACGTTATCAACGAAGAAAAGCACTTCCTCATCAGATCTAGTAATGCACCCGAAGATCTAAAAAACAACTGGATTTACTTGAACGAGTGGTTAAAAGAATTAGAGGTCAATTTAAGTGATACAGACCTCGCTAGTGTTAAAGAAGGAAAAGGTACTGCCTTGCTCAGATTATTTTACCAACTATTCTTACACTTGGACAAGCGGGACCGCACAAATTTCATCAAGCGCGAAAGAAAAATGGTTTCCAGTGTTGTCGATAAAATGAAAAACCGATTCAAAGTAGAACAAATACCAGATGAAGAAGATTCTTTTGTTGATAATCTTTCCAAACCTTTGCTTGATGAGAAACAATTTATCGATTGGCAGAGAAAGAAGACAGAGCAAGTGAAAGACACTTATGATTATATTCGACATAAATATTCAAAAATGTTAGGAAAAATAGAGGAATCTAAAACGCCATTGCAATTTGAAATTCGTAAGCTCCAAGAAATCCCGAACTACACAAGAAAAGAAATGGAAAGATTTTCTCTAAGATATCCTTGTCAATTCAGAAATTACACATATGAAGAGCTTCTCGAAATGGAAGAGCAAGCTGTGCAAAGAAAAAAGTCGTTTGTAGATTCTGAGTGGGCGAAAGACTACATGGACAACTTGCACCTTCGAATGCGTAAAAAGTCTGACTCCAAGGAATTTCAAAAGCAGGTTAGAAACGTTCTAAGCGGATCCTTATGGGATCTCTCAGTTGCCGAAGAAGAAGGTAAACTCGATAAGGAACTAGCAAAAAAAGTGATGAAGCTATCTCAATTCGAAAAACAGATGTGTACAAAAATCATGGAGTCTAAACAACAGGCCCGCAACTTAGTAAAAAACAGAGTTCAAGCTGAAAGAGAGTTTGCCGATCAAAGAGAACAACAATTCAACCAATTCCTGGATAATATTAAGGAACAAATTAATTTGGAGATAACAGAAATAGATTTTGAGAAGAAAAGACAAAATATGTTGCACCAGAAATTGTATGCTGAAAAGATGAAGAGAAAACGACAACACTACTATGAAATATGCTATGATACGATGCTTTCCATTGTTGATTACGCTACAAAATATGCCTACTACACAAAGCTGATTGGCGACGATATACCAAATCATTTCATCCATGAATGGAAGACCTTGTACTTTAGACAACAGCCTATTTTTGATATATTAGATCCAATGGAAAATATACTGAAAGAACCAGGTTTGGAGGAAGAACCTGCACCTGAGGAAGAAGAGATTATTAGGTTGGAGCTTACTCGTCAAGAAACGTTGAATGACTCGGAGTTTAAGGAATATCATAACTACTCTTATCCGTGGACATTGGATTTGCTAATACCTAATTATGACCCTGAATCAGAAGAAAGAAAGTACGAATATTTGGGCACAAGGATTCTCGGACACGTTGTTTACACCTTACTTGAAATCAAATATCCTTATCCTCCCCCAAGACCTCCAGCTGTCTTGCCTCAATACTCAGCCAAAGCTCTTGTGCGTGGTCTTCCTGACAGATCGATAACAGTAGCAATGCAGGCATTACTCAAAATGCGAAGGATTCACGTTGTTTGCTTGGAGGCTGCTATAAACTTCTGTTTAAAAAGATTCAAAGCTGAATTGATAGGTTGTACTGATATTGAACTATCATTTGATAAGTTTATCGCTGCAGCTTTATTGGATGAGGACAAAGAACTAATAAAGCTTATGAAAGTTGAAGAAGAAAGTGCTAGTAAAAGTAGTGAACCCAACATTTCTCAAATATTGGGGGCGGTTCCTCCCAATTGTAAACAAACACAAACACCCAAGACTATTCCGGAAGAGGAGATAGTACTGTCAGCAGCAGCCGAATTGGGAAGATATGCTTACGAAACCCTCAACTTTGGTGATACATTGACGGATCATTTGTTAGCTGCAATGATAGTAGAATATCTAAAAGATCAAGATGACATTGATGGTTTTGTTATTATAAATTATCCAAATTCATACCGTGAAGCCCAAATACTCGAAGAAACCTTTTCTGGGCGGGCTCCACCAGACGAAGGTACGTTGGAAGATAGAGATGATATTTATCTAGAAGAAAGTATTAGAAAGCATAGAAAAAAAGAAACGGATCAATATAAAGAAATAAGAGTATCAAACCTGGTTAACGATCCCCATAAAAAGAGAATAGAAAAACCATTTGAAAGTTACTTTTCTTGCTACATTAAACTAAAAGAAACTGAAGATATACTGCAAGAACTTGTTATTTGGGATTTGAATGAAGATAATTCTGAGCTGATTGATCGATTTTATGCAGTGTTAGGCATAAACTATAGTATGTATTATGAACTGATAGAAAAAGATTTTCTGGCTCAAATATGTAAATACATAATTGGAGATTATTTGATGCCCTTAAAATCTAGTGATAGATTATTTGGTGAGAATGTTTTGAGCATGCTTGATTTTCCAAGTTCAGATGATAAAAGAACAAAATCGAAAATAGTCAAACCTGACGTTTCTACGAACGGAGGAAGATCAAAAGATAAACTTCGAAGATCTTCAAAAAGCAAAATGTCATTGACGAATGAACTTGAAATAGTGAAACCTCCAGATTCACAAGAAGATTTACATGAGGAAAACATGATAATGATTGCTGAGGAAGTTTACGAAGAACACGTGGAAAGCAAAACGTCATATACCTCAGACGAACTCAAATTATTGCCAGGAGAGGAAGATTGGGACTACGGGGAGATCCCTATTGCAGAAATAATAGGAGTGGCTCTGGCTTCATGCTGGGAAGAAATTGAGAAGACGTACCTCAATGACATGCAAAACTTATTCTTTGCCAAGCGTTTGCAAATGAATTGCTTAGTCCCATATGCAAGGTTCATCAAGGATAAAATGGAGCAAATAATAACGCTGCCATCTCACAAACAAGACATAGTCGCGCGATTTCAAAAGGAGTATAACGATTTTGAAAACGATTGGAGATGTATTTATTTGACTAAGAACGAATGGCATTGTAGAGTGAAAGAACTGCAAAACAGGCTTTACCACATCTGTGATGAACGAAAATTGTATGCCGAAAGCCAAAGACAGGCACTTATATGTGAAAACTGGGCTATGGATGAATTGACAACAATGGTCAATACGTACATTTCTTGTATGCAAACAGAATTGAACCGGTAAGTAGAAATCATATTGTTGATTACAAATTGTAGGTATGTTTCTTGTGTGTGACCCAGCTTTGTGAGCATTTTCTTTTTATTTCAGGTCAATCTTGACGTTCCAGTCATTGCACGATTTTTATTTTGCAATGATAAAGAAAATGCCTCCAAACGACAGACTGTCATCTAAAGATTTAACCAAGATCTTTAGGGAATCTGACGAGACATCTGGGAGCAAGAAAGGAGGTGAAGACAAAGTTTACAGACAATTGAAAGCCGCTTTCCAAGATTTGCAACTGAAAAATATTGAGATTGATTACAGCAACAACCCGTTCAATCTGATAATAGAAAATAACGTCAAGTTTGCACTCAAAGTCATAAAAGAAACAAACGATTCTTACCGTTCTCTTATAAGTAGAGAATACAGCGAAATCGCTAAAATTGTGCCACCTACTAAGAGAAAGGACGAGAACACATCTGAAGAGTCCATCAATCTCGAAGAGATTTTTAAAATGAATGCTCTAAAGTGCATAGATGAATGGATAATGGGAATCAACGGAGAAATGTATCGAGCAAGTCTAAGAATGCTTGCTCTCCAATACAAGTGTTATCGCGACATGAAGCTTTTTAACGATCATATTTATAAGACTTTCATGGAAGTGCAAAACGATATAAATAGTTATTACATGAATGAAATAAAATCAGTAGATAGACTGTGCAAGTATCTCCAAATGGCGGTTGAAGGTGGAAGGAGAATTCCAGAGACTCTGATTTTAGAACACGATACATTTGTCATTGATCCAAATCTACTGCAATTTGCGCCACCGGAGCCACCGTCGACGACAGGTAACATCAAGGAAATGGTAATGGAATACGAGTTCAAAATAAGCCAGTTAGCGAGATTAAGATCTCAGTTCAAGATTGTGGCTCCGACTGGCATTGCCCTGCAGCAGGCGTTCATATACATGCTTCAAGATTTCATATTTTTCGGCAAAGAGTCGTGTGATGGTCCTCTAATTCCCGAAGTATGGAAGCGCGTAGATCCCGAGCAGATTCCTAAATTAGTATTTCTGATATTTGGCGACACTGCCTACATCGATTGGAGAGATTTTCTCATTTACTGCCTGAACTTACGCTATCCCACGGTTGAGGAATTGCTGGATGCCCGTAAAAGATTTCGTTGTAAAGATCTGGAATCAACAGAACTTATATTTAGAGATGATTTCATAAATGAAGAGCTTTGGTTTGAGCAAGACTTTGATTCTGACGAAAAATACATGATGCTGAGAAAGAATCTAATCAAACACTTTCTGTTTGAATTGTTTGAAGTGGCACAAAACAAAATGAATTATTCAGCATTTTTATTAGCATTTTGTAAAAACATCGATCCTATCGAAGGGTTTGTTACAGCACTTTCGATGGCGGTGGGCAAGAAAACTTGCTTCTCACTCGATGATTGCGAAGAGGTTGTTTGTAAAATGATAAAAGATAAGCAATACAGAGATGCTTGTTTAGCTTGTGCTCTAAAATGTACAAACCAGTTTTTGGACAAAGTTATTGCTGCTGTCGTGAATATTTGTGAAGGGACATCTATAATTGAGTTGGAGTATACAGAACCTCCGCCTGATAAGGATGAGAAGGGTAAAGGCAAGAAGGGTAAGGGTGGGACAGGAGGAAAGGCGAAGAAACTGGACAGTTCTCAGAGCGCTCGTATGCCGAAATCTCAGAGTCGCCTCGCTGAGTCACGAAGCAAGCAGGCACAGTCTGAGACAGATGTGAAAACTACATTTATATGTAGACCGTGCGTGGAGGATGCTGAGGTGGTGGACGAGAAGCCACCTGATAAAGAGGAAGTGGAAGAAGAACACAAGAGTGAGCCTCAGGAAGACCCCAATTTGGCCTACGCTGTGAGCCAAGCCTCAATATGGAACGTCCTCAAGATCTGCTTGCCATGGCATTTCCAACTTATACCAGAAGAAAAAGCGACTCCTTACGTTGACCAGGTGACGGCAACTCTAAAGCGTTTGGAAGTGGATACAGACAATGGAGATATCTACGTGTGTAAATTCGTGTCAGATCCTAATATTTGCAAATTGCTTTACAAAGTCAAAAAGTTTACTGCTTTGAACTTGGCGGAGGAAGTGCGTAAGGTGCTCATGTAGTTTTATGATTAGCCCCCGACTAAAAGGACGGGTGTTATTAGTTTGACCCCTATGGCTGTGTGTATGCATGTGTATGTGTTGTTGTGTGTGTCTGTCTGTGGAATCGTAGCTTACGAACAAATGTACCGATTTTAAAACAGTTTTTTATTCGAAAGAAAATTTAAATACGGTGGTTCTTGCCTACGGCTGGTCATAATATTTCTAGCAGTTGAAGCTCATCCAGGGGTTTTTTAATTAGAAAGTTAGTTTTTATGGTATATCTTTTGAAATTACTGTTTCGTTACGTACATGTGTTGTTGCGCAGATTAAAACAATTGTTTTTTCACAAATCGTCTGATTATTAAACAGTATAGTTGAACGGGTTTACATTGACTAGGATGTGCGTGAACAATTTCCTCTTGATTATTGCGATCAATCTGTACTCGAGACTTCTTAGACCTTCCGTTTTAAACCGCTTCTTGGCTGTTTCCAGTAACTTGTACCTAATTGAAGGAATTGTTAGATTAGGGTCAGAAAACAGTTCTATAGATTACTAGCGGACCCCGCAGACGTAGGAGGGACAGGAAGTTGCGTACAGTTTAAAAATTCATACAAAACCGGTAAGCGGAGCGGGCGCGGGGAAGCTGATCGGGGTTGTGGAGCGGGGTAGTGGAGCGGGGTAGCGGAGCGGGGTAGAAAAACGGGTTAGCGGAGCGGGGAAGCTAAGGGCGGTAGTGGAGCAGGGAAGCATAGAAGTGTAGGGGATGCTGTAGTGAGAACGAAATTAGCCCGCGTACTCGCCTACTTTCGTGCAGCGGCTCAACTTGCTAAGGCGATGTGCGTGGTTTCGAATGTAGCTCATGTAGCCGTCCCTGACACTCCTACAAGCTTGACCGTGCCAGCGAATGGGCTAGACCCGAAAGATATGGACGTAACTTTACAGACGGAGCGTCACATTATCGGTTGCAGGCCCAATTTTGGCACCGATACTGCGTCTCCCCCTTTTGCCTTTCAACTCTTTTACGGAGGAGACGTTCGCGCATAAAGTTTGCAAACTGTATAGTCACACACAGTTAATTTTTGGTTTTTTATTTTATTTACAACTGATTTAGTAATGCCAATAGATGAACGTACAGAACTTCGTACCTACGAGGATTATAGACCCCTTTTGGGTGGGGCAGGCAAGCGTAACGAGCTATCGACATGTTGTACCTCCATACGGTCAACTTCGATGCGTGTATCCTGTAATTAAATGAGCAGAAGGTATTAACTTTTGAGACACGTAAAACAAGATTAAAGGGATTATCACGTATATATGGAAAAATGGCTGTATCAAAAAGCTATCTGTGCCATGCGTCCCGTTTATGCGGCCATGTCCTTCCAGTCATAATTTACTATTAAAACCGCCACACAGCGAGCGGTGGCGATGACGGGCACGAAAATATAAAACATACTAGCTGACCCGGCAATCGTAGTTTTGCTATCTTCTCTCTCTTACCCTTATCACTAAGGGATATGAAAAATAGATGTTGGCCGATTCTCAGACCAACTCAATATGCTCACAAAGTTTCATTAGAATCAGTCAAGTCGTTTCAGAGGAGTATATATATATATATACACTGCTCAACAAAGTCTAGGGAACAGGAGGTTTTTAGGGAATATTTTTATTTTTATATATTTTTGTTTTAAAGTTTATATACCAATCGATGCGCAATTTAATGCTTAATTAGTTGCGTATATAAATAAAGGATTCAGTTTTTGAATTACGAGGTAATTTTAATGAAAAACAAAGAAAGTGTATTACAGAACTAAACAAAGAAATTTAATTTAATAAAATTTCTTAAAAATTAAAACATTACAGTTAAGAACAAATATGCGGGGACTTTTTTAATAATCAGTTGGACCCCCTAAGGCATTAACAACAGCTTGACATCGTCGTGGCATACTGATTATGAGACTATCGATTGTCTCTTGTGGAAGAAGACTCCATTCTCTGGAGAGATGTGAAAAAAGTTCATCTGCTGTGTTCAAATTTTGAGGGAGATTTCTAAAAGCCCTTCTCTTTAGTAAATCCCACGCGTGTTCAATGGGATTGAGGTCCGCGGACTGCGCAGGCCACTCCAGCACTTCGATGTTGTACTCGCGGAACACATCCATCACCTGACTCGCAGTATGTGGTCGTGCATTATCTTGCATAAAAATAAAATCTGCGCCCAGATTTTGTCGGTGCGGGATAACCACGGATTGGACTACCTGTTCGCAGTATCGCTCTGCATTTAAATTTCCCCTGATCAAAACGAGATCCGTCCGTCCACCCAGGCGGATTCCAGCCCACACCATGATTGTACCACCTTGGTAGGGATGCACCTCCTGTGGGTTTTGAAGCCGACTCTGCCGACCAGGAATCCGCCAAACACGCACTCTTCTTGAATCTGGATGAAATCCGAAGCGAGATTCATCGGAGAACAGTACATGTGCCCACTGATCTACGGTCCACTGCAAATGTTCACGTGCCCACAATAATCGACGTCCTCGATTTCCATGACGCAGCGCGGGCACTCTTAGTGGTCTGCGAGCACGAAGATTAGCTTCATGGAGTCTCCTCCGAGCAGCCTGGTCACTGATAGCAACCTGGTGCTGCGACTGGAGGTCTTCTACCAACTGACGAGCCGTAATGGTGGGTTGCCTCCTTGCGACATTTTGCAAAAAACGGTCTTGCCTTTCCGTAGTAACCCTATACTTGCCTCTGTGCCTTTCGGCTACATCGCCAGTAAGTCTGTAACGTGCCTACAGTCTGCAGATAACGCTCGCGTGAGAATTCAGAGCAGCTGCAACTTCGCGTTGGGGTAGCCCAGCTTCCAACATTCCTACAGCTCGAACCATTTCTTCCCGCGTGAAATGACGTCGTGACATAATGGCCGTAGTCGCAAAAGTTACGAATAACAACAGTTAATTTTGTTTTTCAATAAAATCATAAAACAATAAAACAAATTTTTATCTTTAAAATTCTCATACAGTAAAAAAAAAAAAAAAAAACTAACACGGGTTGCACTCCGGGAGTGCCGGCAGAAGTGAAAACTTAACAACCGTCTTACGGTTTTTCGATCAGCATCACGTGACCTGACGCGAGTTTCACAGTTTTTACCCATGCCACAAAAGTGTTCAACGCCGCTAAAGAAGTTTTCAAGTGAAAACTTCTTTAGCGGCGTTGAGCACTTTTGTGGCATGGGTAGAAACTGTGAAACTCGCGTCAGGTCACGTGATGCTGATCGAAAAACCGTAAGACGGTTCAAATAAATCAAAAATGCACAACGTTAATAATCAAATTTTCACTTCTGCCGGCACTCCCGGAGTGCAACCCGTGTTTTTGAAGTGAAAACTTCTTTAGCGGCGTTGAGCACTTTTGTGGCATGGGTAGAAACTGTGAAACTCGCGTCAGGTCACGTGATGCTGATCGAAAAACCGTAAGACGGTTGTTAAGTTTTCACTTCTGCCGGCACTCCCGGAGTGCAACCCGTGGTAGTTTGAATAGACAGCAATCAAAGTGAAAGATTCCCGCCTTTTACGAAAATTCTTTTGTTTCTAATTTTTTTTTTTAAATTCGAACAACATTTGATAAACATTCAGCCTACCTGTTTACCTAAAAGAGATCAGTACTTTTTTAAAGAAGATTTTACAAATGAAGTCATACAGTTGGCTTGTTCCCTAGACTTTGTTGAGCAGTGTATATAGAAATTTATATATACAGAGATGTAGCGACTAATTCGCTCGCCACGCCAGCCTAGGCCCCAGTCACCGCGCTATCAGTGTGGACGCACACTTAAAGCTTACCGTATAAACATGTCGTCATCTTCTGCACCCCAATTCCAGTACTCGTTGGAGTATCCGTTGATGCGTTCATACATCTCTGTCGTCATCGATGTTACTCCGCCGAAACACTCTGTGTATGGATACCTAGAAATTAAAAAAATATGGTATAGGCCATCAAGTATACGCGATATGCTCAAGCTAAAAAAGACACTTATCTGGCGTGGAATTATATATTAAGAGTGCCAACGCGGAGTGGAGACAAGGAGAAATAATAGCAAATAAGATTGCACCAAATCTCCGATCCTCTTCCGTGGATAGAGACTTACGTACTATATAGTTTAAGAATTCATACAAAACCGGTAAGCGGAGCGGAGAAACGAAGCGGTGCGAGCGCGTCAAATCGTACGCCAACCAGAAGTCAGAAAGGCGCGTTTCATATGTTTAGTAATTAAGTTTAAAAAATGTCGAGGAATCACTGTCATTGAAGATACAGTTTTTACTAGTCTCATTGTCAGGGATATAAATGTTATGATGCAAAATGTTTAAATTAACCCTGTACTAACCCAAGAAAAATCTGTAAACCTGAGTTTATGAATAAATGATAATTATTATTATTTGTTGCACCCTCAAGAATATCACAGCACAAGGACGGTCCTTTTGGAAGGCATACGTGGGGATATGGATCCAACATGAAGAGGCCCTTTAGCGATACATTAATGTGTAGGGATGTGTACACCAAGCGGATACAATCTCTGTCTGCACTATTGAGTAGATACAACCAAAGACAGCACCCGCTAGATGCAAGGACTATTGCAGAGAAGATGGGACCTATAATGGGTTTATGGAGGGGTAATTGCTGGGCTGGTTATTAATATTATTATAATGTTTGAATTTCCGCGCTCGCTTTGCAGTGTTGTCCTACACTCACGCATAATCCCAGCACTCCAAAGCCGGGCACATGTGGGTCGGTCTCCGCGGGCAGCTGTACAGGATCCTCTCGTCCATCGGCAGCAGGTCTACGTCGTGGAAGACCAGGCAGTCCCACTTGCCGAACCTCTGCGTTTCTAAGTACGCTATGTTGTAGAGAGCACCTTTGTTGAACTTGCAGTTGTCTAGAAACGTATGTTTCTGATAAAAAAAGATTTTTTAAGTAAGTATAAATAAACAAATATAAACAAATAAATATATATACTATAACATTACACACATTGATCTGACTGCTCCGTGGTAAGTAGCTTAAGCACTTGTGTTACAGATATCAGAATCAACAGTGGTATTACATATAAACTTAAATAAATACAGACCAGTAAATAAATAAATAAATAAGTAGTAACCAGTACAAACAGACATGTTCATGCACACAAATGTTTGTACAGTGCGAGGATCGAACCTGCGATCGGTTGGTTAATTGTCAACTTCTTAACCATTACACCAAAGTGGTCGTCAAATAAATTAATGGTGATCGTGAAGCCGTTCCTATGTACACCTGTTTTTGAACAATCTGTTGTTTTGTTGTAAAATCTTGGTTGTTTTTAGTACCACAACTCAGCCCGTACATTCAATAAAAAAGTGCTTAAGCATTTCTGTACTTATCAATTAACGAGCTCATTATAGACATAAACTAGGAATCATGAGGATTGACGATAAACGATCTACCCTTAAAATGGGGATAATCTTCTTATCGACAGCGAGGTGAAAGAACCTAAGGCGTTGTATTACGTCATCGACAAGAGCGAAGCGATGCGACGAGACGCGATAATATGTAACTGAAGAAGTGCGATTGACATTGAAACAAGTATTGGTAAGTTTATCCTTCACGTAGGCAACGGGTAAGCCTTCCTTCTCATTTCTGCGTAGTTGCTTTGACGTATGAACATTCAATACTGTGTCTAAAGCCAAACAAGCTAAACAATGACGACCACTTTGGTGTAATGGTTAAGAAGTTGACTATTAACCAAGAGGTCGCGGGTTCGATCTCCGCACTGTACAAACACTTGTGTGCATGCACATGTCTGTTTGTACTGGTCTGGGTGTTATATGTATTTGTTTAAGTTTATTTGTAATACCACTGTTGATTCTGATATCTATAACACAAGTGCTTAAGCTACTTACCACGGAGTCAGATCAATGTATGTGATGTATTTGTAAAAAAAAGATGTTTTTGCATACCTAATTGTTCAATCACAAAGACTCGGTACTGCAACAGTTGCTTTTGTAAAAACGGATGCATGTGTCGCAAAAATTTAGCTAAATTGGTCGATCGATTTCTAGAAAAAAACAAAGAGATTAATATCTACTTTGAATCAAAATCAACACCGTATTTTTGAGCCTGCTGTAAAAAGGTGCTTTAAAATAATTGAAGGATTTATATTCCAATACCCTATTTTGCCGGCATAAGAAGAAAAGGCGCAACTAACAATTTTGTCCAAATTGAGTTAGTACATAATTATTTGAAATCAGTAAAAAAACGCATTTCCTAGTATATTTTTTTATTTCATAATTGTGGCCTGCTGAAAAATTCTGGCTGTTGAATAGACGCATCTGCTTTAAAGCACCAATGTTTACAAAGAAGAATCTCTTGAATCTGCCTAGTTGAATGGGTAGATGCGTCTTTTCATTTTAATATTAAAAAAAGTTTTTTTATTTGTGGGGTAATTTAGTGAATTCGAAATTTAAACAAAGGAAAAACTTAAAATAACATACATTGTATTATTTTAGTCAAGTTAAAGCGTCCTGTCTTTCTATGATCAGACTTATCATGGAAAGAAGGACGCTTCTGCGTAAATACGTCTTTTCTTCGTGGTATCATTATTTTACTTACATTCATTTTATTTTATAAGTAAAATCAATGTAATTTTAACTTGCATAAGTCATAGGATAAGTCATATATAGTCAAAGATAGTCAAAGTAGATAAGATAGAATGCTTACAAAAATTGATAAAACATGACTCGTTACACAGCGAATTATTTTCGGTAAAGAATACAAAAGGATTTTTTTTCTCGGTTTGTGTTTATTGTGGCGTCCGTTTTCCTTATGACGGCAGTGCATTAAGGCCGAATTTACCGACTTTTTAAACGGCAGGACCATCATCCATCATTGTCACTTTGCTTGTCTAACAAGCTGATGAGTTGATCGGTCAGTTAACTCGTACGCAAATAAAGTACGCGCCTTCAACTTACCTGAAAGGAACTAAGATAGCAACTTTGTGCCTAGGCCGGCAATATGGCGGCGAGTAGAACCCTCCAAGACGAACGCCGAGATGCAGTTGTTCCACTTGTTTTGGGGATATGTAAGACCGATTGACGTAGATTGGACCTGAAAAGAATATTTAATTATTTAAACTCTATTGCACAACAAACTTCTAACCACTAATCATTTCTGCTTAGCCCAAAGGTATGACTGGTAGAGAATGCCCTACGGCGTTAAGTCCACCTTTTGTACAAAGTATTGTTGTGCAATAAAGCTTAAATAAATAAACTTTGTACAAAAGGTGGACGTAACGCCTTCGTGCTTTCTCTATTAGACATACCTTAGGGCTAAGCAGAAATAAATATCTTTGTTTCATAAACTTTATGTGATTCAACTGAAGATATGATTATGTGACTATGGACTATTGGACATGGCGAAACTGCCTCTTTAGACAGTGATGGTTGCTTGTGGGCGTAAAGAAATATAAAATAATGTTGACATGGCCACTAAGAAGGTATATTTTTTAAAATAAAAAGTTGAACTACCTTCATAAAGTTTTAAACAAGGAATTTTACTGTCTTAATTATTCTGAAGTCTGAAACAGTAAAATTCCTTGTTCTTCTTTTTTATTAAATTCTTAAATTCTTTTTAAGGAAGTTAATTTTTTTATATATATAAAAAAAATTGAACAAATACTTACCCAAATTAGACTTATTTAAAAAACATGTTGGTGTATGAGCGTGATATCTCGGCATTTCTGAAGTGTCTGCAAAATAGTAATGTATAGCGTACACTAGTATTTTGTAAATTTACAAAATGGCACATCCATTGAATTTGTAGTTACTTTAATAAGTTTTTGAACGGAAATAAAATTCTTTATTCTTACTAACCTATATTCTTGAACGCCAATTTCATAGCATTGAATCTTGCGTAAGACATCAACCGCTGGCGGGGGTAAGAATACCCTGGAACTAAAATTAACTCTAAATAAAATTATTTTACCACTTCAGAGTTAAAGTGTGGTTATAGAGTTAATTATAACTAACGGAACTATAGACTGATACACATTTTTGCAAGGGAACGTTTAAATATTTATGAGTGATGGTAGTTTACAATTTTTTAAACTATGTAATGACAACTAACACTGTCTACCTGTGACCACAGACGCTGAAAAGGATCCGAAACTTCAGATTAAAATAAAATGGAAATAAATCGCTAAATAATCCAAAAAGTGTATCATTCTAATGTCTATTGTTCGCGTAAACCGAAGACACAAATATGTAACGACACCGTCTTTTAACCTCGTACCCCGTTGCATGTGTGTCTTTTAGTGAACCGTTTTCGACGAACCTTGGTACTATTAGAACTCTGAAACTGGTGTAGACTGTGTCAAAGGTGACTTCTACCTGACCTTGAGACGCCTCTATTCCCTTTGCAATAATAACTATTTTCGCAGTTGACTAGGGTAACTTGACGTGATGTCGACCATACTTTTATTGTTCAATGCACAACAACAAAACCTTATAATAGTCGTCCTGGCCGATTTCGACCACGGCGGCCAATCTCAACAGATACCAGCCAACTACGCAGGAGATATGCGATATAGGCGCTCACACTTGTGCACTATAGTGCACAAGTGTGAGCGCCATTCACAGGTGCACACACTGTTCCACCACTCTCAAAGTTCGGTAAGACGGCAATCCGAAATTACCGGAGAGAGATCGTAGGACCACCGGATTAACGTTTTTCCGAGGCACAGGGGTGTAACTCCACCTACGTTCCCGACTCCAAGCTGTTTTTAAGAAATTCATGACAAAAATCTCAGAAACACTTTCAACCTGGGATTCAAACCCAGGACCTCTCGGATGTAAAGCAGAAACTTTGCCACTACACCAACGAGGCAGTCAACAGAACTTTATAACAAAATTGAAAAAGAAAAACTGTTTACACTATTGTCATTGTACAGGAAACAAGACCCTTCTTCCGTCAAGTCGCTAAAATTAAGAATAACTCACATCGCCTGATCTTCATTTCTTTCAGAGTTTTACGCGTTTCAGACACGTTTTTCTTCCACAACTTTTCAACGGTTTTCTCATTGTATTCTGAAGTATACTGGTATTGAATATAAATAACAACGATGCCAATCATGAACAACCACTGAAATAAATTCCTAATATTTGAAGGTGCCATGTCCTCACCGGCAACAAAACACTGGAAGTTAAAACTAAATCCAATTCTGCTTGTGTTATTATTTAGACTCGATTTTCTTGGCATTTTAAAATTACAGAAACCTGTTATTACTAACGATGTGACTACGTTAATGAAAGAAGAAGCTATGTTTTCGTAAATTCCTTTTTTGTTTACTGAAATCGAGCCGCCTAACATTTTTTTGTTGTTGATTTAATGTTAACTACTACGCGTCGCTAGCATATGGATAGAGGTGGATGTAATCAATTTTTGATTATGATTAAAAATTGAGCACCGTCCCCACCCACCAACAGACATCAAATTCAAAACATTTATTACAAGGAAATATATTTTTATTCCGGTAAATACACAATCCGGTAAGTAACATTTGAAACAAAGAAAACAATCGTATACGTGTGCCTTTACTTACCTACTTAAAAACTTTAAGCAATAACGACATCGATGTATTTAATATAATATCAATATTTAAGAATTTTTCAAATCGTAAATTATACCTACCTCATCTTTTCCGAATCAACTCGAGTGATCTGTCTGTATATTTATTAAGTCTGTCTGTTTATTAAGGTTATCATCAAATGCCCCCATGATCTCCTAAATTGTAGCAAAATCTTAGCGATTAAGTATTTCACATTTCTTTCAAAACAGTTTACCAAGAATGCAAACATCCCAATGTTTTTGCGTAATATCCCTTCTTGAATCAACCAAATAATGAATAAGACAGTCAATTACATAGTGGCGGCACATTCGGTTACATCTGACGGAGTATGTTTCGGTGCATTCTCGCTAGAAAGTTGCTGAAAAGTGTTAAAACGCGCTACCTTGGCTCAAGTAAGTAAGTTACGTGTAATTATTTTACGGAAACGAAATATTAAAACATTTTATTAGGTCGATAAGGTAATTTGCTTGGGAGTCTTAAATTTTGCGTTTGTTAGCTTCCCTTAGCTTGGCTTGTGCTTCGGATGGGAATTTGATAAGTTTTCAGTTAAGTTGCAACTGATGTCTTCCGCCATAATCATGCATAATAATATGCATTTTTTTATTACACTTTAATTTTTATAACCGTCACTGAAGCATGTTGGTAACAATTTTTTTGGGAAAAAGTGACTTACTTTATTATCATTACTTTAAATGAATAATTAATTGCTGATATTCGCTTTTCACAGAACATGAACGAAATCCGTCGTCTCTACACGAGTACCTGGAGGTACCAACTCAAAATAAAGGGATATGGAGGAGTTGGTACCCAATACTGATAGTGGCTCCACTAGTCTACTACTTGCTGGTTGCCGCCACTACTGGGGACGCATTACATACCAATGAAAGCGAGTATGTCATAATCCGATAAGGTGGTGTGCTACCGCCTTGCACGGCGACGACAAACGTTGGCAATGTGTGCCAGATGTTAGAAGGCGGGTAGAGCCCCAGGCTTAAAGCAGCGTAGCGCGAATTTTACGTCTATTTATTATTTATTTGTTTTGCATAAAAGGTGTTTGATGGGCTTACAAAGGTGTTTGTAGGGCTAAGAAATAACAGTCGCCCTCGACCGTCTGTCACCTCGGTATTGGGCAGGCAAAGTCATGCATGAATTTGCTGGACTATAAAAAATATTCCATAGAACTAAAGCATCGACAAATTCGTGCGGACCCTTCCTGCGGGATGTAGGAACGGATGCGGCACGTAGTAATTAAATTTAAATGTTGATGTTTAACGTAAAGTTGCATGACATCGTTGCGTCATCAAGATTTGTCTCAAGATATCTCATGCACAAATCTCTACTGATAAAGCGGTCTTCTCAATTGTCGAGCTACCTCGCCCCCCGCTTCGTCTGTAGCCTCGCAGGAACTTCCGAACAAGTTTGTCCCACTATATGTTGTGTTGTCATTGTAAATTTTGTCAAAAAGGTTGGTTTTACAGCCCTGAAATGGATCAAGAAAAGGAATCGTTCAAACCCCTGCCCATACATTTTAATTCGGCTGTGTTTTTGCTGCATAATGATACTTGTAAGTTTTTAAACACATCTCACAAATAATGGGAATTGTTGTTACAATAAAAAAAATAAGTAAATGTATTATTAACGTAGCAACGATTTCCACTTACATCCACGAGTACTTTCGTAGCACTGCGTAGGTTGCGTAGGCAATATTCGTAGCTACGACTATAGCTAGACATTTGTTTAAGTTTATTTGTAATACCACTGTTGATTCTGATATCTATAACACAAGTGCTTAAGCTACTTACCACGGAGTCAGATCAATGTATGTGATGTATTTGTAAAAAAAAGATGTTTTTGCATACCTAATTGTTCAATCACAAAGACTCGGTACTGCAACAGTTGCTTTTGTAAAAACGGATGCATGTGTCGCAAAAATTTAGCTAAATTGGTCGATCGATTTCTAGAAAAAAACAAAGAGATTAATATCTACTTTGAATCAAAATCAACACCGTATTTTTGAGCCTGCTGTAAAAAGGTGCTTTAAAATAATTGAAGGATTTATATTCCAATACCCTATTTTGCCGGCATAAGAAGAAAAGGCGCAACTAACAATTTTGTCCAAATTGAGTTAGTACATAATTATTTGAAATCAGTAAAAAAACGCATTTCCTAGTATATTTTTTTATTTCATAATTGTGGCCTGCTGAAAAATTCTGGCTGTTGAATAGACGCATCTGCTTTAAAGCACCAATGTTTACAAAGAAGAATCTCTTGAATCTGCCTAGTTGAATGGGTAGATGCGTCTTTTCATTTTAATATTAAAAAAAGTTTTTTTATTTGTGGGGTAATTTAGTGAATTCGAAATTTAAACAAAGGAAAAACTTAAAATAACATACATTGTATTATTTTAGTCAAGTTTAAGCGTCCTGTCTTTCTATGATCAGACTTATCATGGAAAGAAGGACGCTTCTGCGTAAATACGTCTTTTCTTCGTGGTATCATTATTTTACTTACATTCATTTTATTTTATAAGTAAAATCAATGTAATTTTAACTTGCATAAGTCATAGGATAAGTCATATATAGTCAAAGATAGTCAAAGTAGATAAGATAGAATGCTTACAAAAATTGATAAAACATGACTCGTTACACAGCGAATTATTTTCGGTAAAGAATACAAAAGGATTTTTTTTCTCGGTTTGTGTTTATTGTGGCGTCCGTTTTCCTTATGACGGCAGTGCATTAAGGCCGAATTTACCGACTTTTTAAACGGCAGGACCATCATCCATCATTGTCACTTTGCTTGTCTAACAAGCTGATGAGTTGATCGGTCAGTTAACTCGTACGCAAATAAAGTACGCGCCTTCAACTTACCTGAAAGGAACTAAGATAGCAACTTTGTGCCTAGGCCGGCAATATGGCGGCGAGTAGAACCCTCCAAGACGAACGCCGAGATGCAGTTGTTCCACTTGTTTTGGGGATATGTAAGACCGATTGACGTAGATTGGACCTGAAAAGAATATTTAATTATTTAAACTCTATTGCACAACAAACTTCTAACCACTAATCATTTCTGCTTAGCCCAAAGGTATGA
The DNA here is from genome assembly GCA_963921415.1 of Pyrausta despicata. Lineage (NCBI taxonomy): Eukaryota > Metazoa > Arthropoda > Insecta > Lepidoptera > Crambidae > Pyrausta > Pyrausta despicata. Next base: position 3,993,072 of record OY992863.1, read on the forward strand.
CTGGTAGAGAATGCCCTACGGCGTTAAGTCCACCTTTTGTACAAAGTATTGTTGTGCAATAAAGCTTAAATAAATAAACTTTGTACAAAAGGTGGACGTAACGCCTTCGTGCTTTCTCTATTAGACATACCTTAGGGCTAAGCAGAAATAAATATCTTTGTTTCATAAACTTTATGTGATTCAACTGAAGATATGATTATGTGACTATGGACTATTGGACATGGCGAAACTGCCTCTTTAGACAGTGATGGTTGCTTGTGGGCGTAAAGAAATATAAAATAATGTTGACATGGCCACTAAGAAGGTATATTTTTTAAAATAAAAAGTTGAACTACCTTCATAAAGTTTTAAACAAGGAATTTTACTGTCTTAATTATTCTGAAGTCTGAAACAGTAAAATTCCTTGTTCTTCTTTTTTATTAAATTCTTAAATTCTTTTTAAGGAAGTTAATTTTTTTATATATATAAAAAAAATTGAACAAATACTTACCCAAATTAGACTTATTTAAAAAACATGTTGGTGTATGAGCGTGATATCTCGGCATTTCTGAAGTGTCTGCAAAATAGTAATGTATAGCGTACACTAGTATTTTGTAAATTTACAAAATGGCACATCCATTGAATTTGTAGTTACTTTAATAAGTTTTTGAACGGAAATAAAATTCTTTATTCTTACTAACCTATATTCTTGAACGCCAATTTCATAGCATTGAATCTTGCGTAAGACATCAACCGCTGGCGGGGGTAAGAATACCCTGGAACTAAAATTAACTCTAAATAAAATTATTTTACCACTTCAGAGTTAAAGTGTGGTTATAGAGTTAATTATAACTAACGGAACTATAGACTGATACACATTTTTGCAAGGGAACGTTTAAATATTTATGAGTGATGGTAGTTTACAATTTTTTAAACTATGTAATGACAACTAACACTGTCTACCTGTGACCACAGACGCTGAAAAGGATCCGAAACTTCAGATTAAAATAAAATGGAAATAAATCGCTAAATAATCCAAAAAGTGTATCATTCTAATGTCTATTGTTCGCGTAAACCGAAGACACAAATATGTAACGACACCGTCTTTTAACCTCGTACCCCGTTGCATGTGTGTCTTTTAGTGAACCGTTTTCCACGAACCTTGGTACTATTAGAACTCTGAAACTGGTGTAGACTGTGTCAAAGGTGACTTCTACCTGACCTTGAGACGCCTCTATTCCCTTTGCAATAATAACTATTTTCGCAGTTGACTAGGGTAACTTGACGTGATGTCGACCATACTTTTATTGTTCAATGCACAACAACAAAACCTTATAATAGTCGTCCTGGCCGATTTCGACCACGGCGGCCAATCTCAACAGATACCAGCCAACTACGCAGGAGATATGCGATATAGGCGCTCACACTTGTGCACTATAGTGCACAAGTGTGAGCGCCATTCACAGGTGCACACACTGTTCCACCACTCTCAAAGTTCGGTAAGACGGCAATCCGAAATTACCGGAGAGAGATCGTAGGACCACCGGATTAACGTTTTTCCGAGGCACAGGGGTGTAACTCCACCTACGTTCCCGACTCCAAGCTGTTTTTAAGAAATTCATGACAAAAATCTCAGAAACACTTTCAACCTGGGATTCAAACCCAGGACCTCTCGGATGTAAAGCAGAAACTTTGCCACTACACCAACGAGGCAGTCAACAGAACTTTATAACAAAATTGAAAAAGAAAAACTGTTTACACTATTGTCATTGTACAGGAAACAAGACCCTTCTTCCGTCAAGTCGCTAAAATTAAGAATAACTCACATCGCCTGATCTTCATTTCTTTCAGAGTTTTACGCGTTTCAGACACGTTTTTCTTCCACAACTTTTCAACGGTTTTCTCATTGTATTCTGAAGTATACTGGTATTGAATATAAATAACAACGATGCCAATCATGAACAACCACTGAAATAAATTCCTAATATTTGAAGGTGCCATGTCCTCACCGGCAACAAAACACTGGAAGTTAAAACTAAATCCAATTCTGCTTGTGTTATTATTTAGACTCGATTTTCTTGGCATTTTAAAATTACAGAAACCTGTTATTACTAACGATGTGACTACGTTAATGAAAGAAGAAGCTATGTTTTCGTAAATTCCTTTTTTGTTTACTGAAATCGAGCCGCCTAACATTTTTTTGTTGTTGATTTAATGTTAACTACTACGCGTCGCTAGCATATGGATAGAGGTGGATGTAATCAATTTTTGATTATGATTAAAAATTGAGCACCGTCCCCACCCACCAACAGACATCAAATTCAAAACATTTATTACAAGGAAATATATTTTTATTCCGGTAAATACACAATCCGGTAAGTAACATTTGAAACAAAGAAAACAATCGTATACGTGTGCCTTTACTTACCTACTTAAAAACTTTAAGCAATAACGACATCGATGTATTTAATATAATATCAATATTTAAGAATTTTTCAAATCGTAAATTATACCTACCTCATCTTTTCCGAATCAACTCGAGTGATCTGTCTGTATATTTATTAAGTCTGTCTGTTTATTAAGGTTATCATCAAATGCCCCCATGATCTCCTAAATTGTAGCAAAATCTTAGCGATTAAGTATTTCACATTTCTTTCAAAACAGTTTACCAAGAATGCAAACATCCCAATGTTTTTGCGTAATATCCCTTCTTGAATCAACCAAATAATGAATAAGACAGTCAATTACATAGTGGCGGCACATTCGGTTACATCTGACGGAGTATGTTTCGGTGCATTCTCGCTAGAAAGTTGCTGAAAAGTGTTAAAACGCGCTACCTTGGCTCAAGTAAGTAAGTTACGTGTAATTATTTTACGGAAACGAAATATTAAAACATTTTATTAGGTCGATAAGGTAATTTGCTTGGGAGTCTTAAATTTTGCGTTTGTTAGCTTCCCTTAGCTTGGCTTGTGCTTCGGATGGGAATTTGATAAGTTTTCAGTTAAGTTGCAACTGATGTCTTCCGCCATAATCATGCATAATAATATGCATTTTTTTATTACACTTTAATTTTTATAACCGTCACTGAAGCATGTTGGTAACAATTTTTTTGGGAAAAAGTGACTTACTTTATTATCATTACTTTAAATGAATAATTAATTGCTGATATTCGCTTTTCACAGAACATGAACGAAATCCGTCGTCTCTACACGAGTACCTGGAGGTACCAACTCAAAATAAAGGGATATGGAGGAGTTGGTACCCAATACTGATAGTGGCTCCACTAGTCTACTACTTGCTGGTTGCCGCCACTACTGGGGACGCATTACATACCAATGAAAGCGAGTATGTCATAATCCGATAAGGTGGTGTGCTACCGCCTTGCACGGCGACGACAAACGTTGGCAATGTGTGCCAGATGTTAGAAGGCGGGTAGAGCCCCAGGCTTAAAGCAGCGTAGCGCGAATTTTACGTCTATTTATTATTTATTTGTTTTGCATAAAAGGTGTTTGATGGGCTTACAAAGGTGTTTGTAGGGCTAAGAAATAACAGTCGCCCTCGACCGTCTGTCACCTCGGTATTGGGCAGGCAAAGTCATGCATGAATTTGCTGGACTATAAAAAATATTCCATAGAACTAAAGCATCGACAAATTCGTGCGGACCCTTCCTGCGGGATGTAGGAACGGATGCGGCACGTAGTAATTAAATTTAAATGTTGATGTTTAACGTAAAGTTGCATGACATCGTTGCGTCATCAAGATTTGTCTCAAGATATCTCATGCACAAATCTCTACTGATAAAGCGGTCTTCTCAATTGTCGAGCTACCTCGCCCCCCGCTTCGTCTGTAGCCTCGCAGGAACTTCCGAACAAGTTTGTCCCACTATATGTTGTGTTGTCATTGTAAATTTTGTCAAAAAGGTTGGTTTTACAGCCCTGAAATGGATCAAGAAAAGGAATCGTTCAAACCCCTGCCCATACATTTTAATTCGGCTGTGTTTTTGCTGCATAATGATACTTGTAAGTTTTTAAACACATCTCACAAATAATGGGAATTGTTGTTACAATAAAAAAAATAAGTAAATGTATTATTAACGTAGCAACGATTTCCACTTACATCCACGAGTACTTTCGTAGCACTGCGTAGGTTGCGTAGGCAATATTCGTAGCTACGACTATAGCTAGACATTTGTTTAAGTTTATTTGTAATACCACTGTTGATTCTGATATCTATAACACAAGTGCTTAAGCTACTTACCACGGAGTCAGATCAATGTATGTGATGTATTTGTAAAAAAAAGATGTTTTTGCATACCTAATTGTTCAATCACAAAGACTCGGTACTGCAACAGTTGCTTTTGTAAAAACGGATGCATGTGTCGCAAAAATTTAGCTAAATTGGTCGATCGATTTCTAGAAAAAAACAAAGAGATTAATATCTACTTTGAATCAAAATCAACACCGTATTTTTGAGCCTGCTGTAAAAAGGTGCTTTAAAATAATTGAAGGATTTATATTCCAATACCCTATTTTGCCGGCATAAGAAGAAAAGGCGCAACTAACAATTTTGTCCAAATTGAGTTAGTACATAATTATTTGAAATCAGTAAAAAAACGCATTTCCTAGTATATTTTTTTATTTCATAATTGTGGCCTGCTGAAAAATTCTGGCTGTTGAATAGACGCATCTGCTTTAAAGCACCAATGTTTACAAAGAAGAATCTCTTGAATCTGCCTAGTTGAATGGGTAGATGCGTCTTTTCATTTTAATATTAAAAAAAGTTTTTTTATTTGTGGGGTAATTTAGTGAATTCGAAATTTAAACAAAGGAAAAACTTAAAATAACATACATTGTATTATTTTAGTCAAGTTAAAGCGTCCTGTCTTTCTATGATCAGACTTATCATGGAAAGAAGGACGCTTCTGCGTAAATACGTCTTTTCTTCGTGGTATCATTATTTTACTTACATTCATTTTATTTTATAAGTAAAATCAATGTAATTTTAACTTGCATAAGTCATAGGATAAGTCATATATAGTCAAAGATAGTCAAAGTAGATAAGATAGAATGCTTACAAAAATTGATAAAACATGACTCGTTACACAGCGAATTATTTTCGGTAAAGAATACAAAAGGATTTTTTTTCTCGGTTTGTGTTTATTGTGGCGTCCGTTTTCCTTATGACGGCAGTGCATTAAGGCCGAATTTACCGACTTTTTAAACGGCAGGACCATCATCCATCATTGTCACTTTGCTTGTCTAACAAGCTGATGAGTTGATCGGTCAGTTAACTCGTACGCAAATAAAGTACGCGCCTTCAACTTACCTGAAAGGAACTAAGATAGCAACTTTGTGCCTAGGCCGGCAATATGGCGGCGAGTAGAACCCTCCAAGACGAACGCCGAGATGCAGTTGTTCCACTTGTTTTGGGGATATGTAAGACCGATTGACGTAGATTGGACCTGAAAAGAATATTTAATTATTTAAACTCTATTGCACAACAAACTTCTAACCACTAATCATTTCTGCTTAGCCCAAAGGTATGACTGGTAGAGAATGCCCTACGGCGTTAAGTCCACCTTTTGTACAAAGTATTGTTGTGCAATAAAGCTTAAATAAATAAACTTTGTACAAAAGGTGGACGTAACGCCTTCGTGCTTTCTCTATTAGACATACCTTAGGGCTAAGCAGAAATAAATATCTTTGTTTCATAAACTTTATGTGATTCAACTGAAGATATGATTATGTGACTATGGACTATTGGACATGGCGAAACTGCCTCTTTAGACAGTGATGGTTGCTTGTGGGCGTAAAGAAATATAAAATAATGTTGACATGGCCACTAAGAAGGTATATTTTTTAAAATAAAAAGTTGAACTACCTTCATAAAGTTTTAAACAAGGAATTTTACTGTCTTAATTATTCTGAAGTCTGAAACAGTAAAATTCCTTGTTCTTCTTTTTTATTAAATTCTTAAATTCTTTTTAAGGAAGTTAATTTTTTTATATATATAAAAAAAATTGAACAAATACTTACCCAAATTAGACTTATTTAAAAAACATGTTGGTGTATGAGCGTGATATCTCGGCATTTCTGAAGTGTCTGCAAAATAGTAATGTATAGCGTACACTAGTATTTTGTAAATTTACAAAATGGCACATCCATTGAATTTGTAGTTACTTTAATAAGTTTTTGAACGGAAATAAAATTCTTTATTCTTACTAACCTATATTCTTGAACGCCAATTTCATAGCATTGAATCTTGCGTAAGACATCAACCGCTGGCGGGGGTAAGAATACCCTGGAACTAAAATTAACTCTAAATAAAATTATTTTACCACTTCAGAGTTAAAGTGTGGTTATAGAGTTAATTATAACTAACGGAACTATAGACTGATACACATTTTTGCAAGGGAACGTTTAAATATTTATGAGTGATGGTAGTTTACAATTTTTTAAACTATGTAATGACAACTAACACTGTCTACCTGTGACCACAGACGCTGAAAAGGATCCGAAACTTCAGATTAAAATAAAATGGAAATAAATCGCTAAATAATCCAAAAAGTGTATCATTCTAATGTCTATTGTTCGCGTAAACCGAAGACACAAATATGTAACGACACCGTCTTTTAACCTCGTACCCCGTTGCATGTGTGTCTTTTAGTGAACCGTTTTCCACGAACCTTGGTACTATTAGAACTCTGAAACTGGTGTAGACTGTGTCAAAGGTGACTTCTACCTGACCTTGAGACGCCTCTATTCCCTTTGCAATAATAACTATTTTCGCAGTTGACTAGGGTAACTTGACGTGATGTCGACCATACTTTTATTGTTCAATGCACAACAACAAAACCTTATAATAGTCGTCCTGGCCGATTTCGACCACGGCGGCCAATCTCAACAGATACCAGCCAACTACGCAGGAGATATGCGATATAGGCGCTCACACTTGTGCACTATAGTGCACAAGTGTGAGCGCCATTCACAGGTGCACACACTGTTCCACCACTCTCAAAGTTCGGTAAGACGGCAATCCGAAATTACCGGAGAGAGATCGTAGGACCACCGGATTAACGTTTTTCCGAGGCACAGGGGTGTAACTCCACCTACGTTCCCGACTCCAAGCTGTTTTTAAGAAATTCATGACAAAAATCTCAGAAACACTTTCAACCTGGGATTCAAACCCAGGACCTCTCGGATGTAAAGCAGAAACTTTGCCACTACACCAACGAGGCAGTCAACAGAACTTTATAACAAAATTGAAAAAGAAAAACTGTTTACACTATTGTCATTGTACAGGAAACAAGACCCTTCTTCCGTCAAGTCGCTAAAATTAAGAATAACTCACATCGCCTGATCTTCATTTCTTTCAGAGTTTTACGCGTTTCAGACACGTTTTTCTTCCACAACTTTTCAACGGTTTTCTCATTGTATTCTGAAGTATACTGGTATTGAATATAAATAACAACGATGCCAATCATGAACAACCACTGAAATAAATTCCTAATATTTGAAGGTGCCATGTCCTCACCGGCAACAAAACACTGGAAGTTAAAACTAAATCCAATTCTGCTTGTGTTATTATTTAGACTCGATTTTCTTGGCATTTTAAAATTACAGAAACCTGTTATTACTAACGATGTGACTACGTTAATGAAAGAAGAAGCTATGTTTTCGTAAATTCCTTTTTTGTTTACTGAAATCGAGCCGCCTAACATTTTTTTGTTGTTGATTTAATGTTAACTACTACGCGTCGCTAGCATATGGATAGAGGTGGATGTAATCAATTTTTGATTATGATTAAAAATTGAGCACCGTCCCCACCCACCAACAGACATCAAATTCAAAACATTTATTACAAGGAAATATATTTTTATTCCGGTAAATACACAATCCGGTAAGTAACATTTGAAACAAAGAAAACAATCGTATACGTGTGCCTTTACTTACCTACTTAAAAACTTTAAGCAATAACGACATCGATGTATTTAATATAATATCAATATTTAAGAATTTTTCAAATCGTAAATTATACCTACCTCATCTTTTCCGAATCAACTCGAGTGATCTGTCTGTATATTTATTAAGTCTGTCTGTTTATTAAGGTTATCATCAAATGCCCCCATGATCTCCTAAATTGTAGCAAAATCTTAGCGATTAAGTATTTCACATTTCTTTCAAAACAGTTTACCAAGAATGCAAACATCCCAATGTTTTTGCGTAATATCCCTTCTTGAATCAACCAAATAATGAATAAGACAGTCAATTACATAGTGGCGGCACATTCGGTTACATCTGACGGAGTATGTTTCGGTGCATTCTCGCTAGAAAGTTGCTGAAAAGTGTTAAAACGCGCTACCTTGGCTCAAGTAAGTAAGTTACGTGTAATTATTTTACGGAAACGAAATATTAAAACATTTTATTAGGTCGATAAGGTAATTTGCTTGGGAGTCTTAAATTTTGCGTTTGTTAGCTTCCCTTAGCTTGGCTTGTGCTTCGGATGGGAATTTGATAAGTTTTCAGTTAAGTTGCAACTGATGTCTTCCGCCATAATCATGCATAATAATATGCATTTTTTTATTACACTTTAATTTTTATAACCGTCACTGAAGCATGTTGGTAACAATTTTTTTGGGAAAAAGTGACTTACTTTATTATCATTACTTTAAATGAATAATTAATTGCTGATATTCGCTTTTCACAGAACATGAACGAAATCCGTCGTCTCTACACGAGTACCTGGAGGTACCAACTCAAAATAAAGGGATATGGAGGAGTTGGTACCCAATACTGATAGTGGCTCCACTAGTCTACTACTTGCTGGTTGCCGCCACTACTGGGGACGCATTACATACCAATGAAAGCGAGTATGTCATAATCCGATAAGGTGGTGTGCTACCGCCTTGCACGGCGACGACAAACGTTGGCAATGTGTGCCAGATGTTAGAAGGCGGGTAGAGCCCCAGGCTTAAAGCAGCGTAGCGCGAATTTTACGTCTATTTATTATTTATTTGTTTTGCATAAAAGGTGTTTGATGGGCTTACAAAGGTGTTTGTAGGGCTAAGAAATAACAGTCGCCCTCGACCGTCTGTCACCTCGGTATTGGGCAGGCAAAGTCATGCATGAATTTGCTGGACTATAAAAAATATTCCATAGAACTAAAGCATCGACAAATTCGTGCGGACCCTTCCTGCGGGATGTAGGAACGGATGCGGCACGTAGTAATTAAATTTAAATGTTGATGTTTAACGTAAAGTTGCATGACATCGTTGCGTCATCAAGATTTGTCTCAAGATATCTCATGCACAAATCTCTACTGATAAAGCGGTCTTCTCAATTGTCGAGCTACCTCGCCCCCCGCTTCGTCTGTAGCCTCGCAGGAACTTCCGAACAAGTTTGTCCCACTATATGTTGTGTTGTCATTGTAAATTTTGTCAAAAAGGTTGGTTTTACAGCCCTGAAATGGATCAAGAAAAGGAATCGTTCAAACCCCTGCCCATACATTTTAATTCGGCTGTGTTTTTGCTGCATAATGATACTTGTAAGTTTTTAAACACATCTCACAAATAATGGGAATTGTTGTTACAATAAAAAAAATAAGTAAATGTATTATTAACGTAGCAACGATTTCCACTTACATCCACGAGTACTTTCGTAGCACTGCGTAGGTTGCGTAGGCAATATTCGTAGCTACGACTATAGCTAGACTCTGCTGCGCCCACGCTACACTGTAGCAAGTGAGGTTTCGTAGCAATTTAAAAAATAGTTTGGAGCGACAAACAGTATACAAATGATATGGAGTTGGGAATGACACAAAGTTTAAGACTTATACATTAAATTATTATTTCATGTATAAGTCTTAAACTATATATATATTATATTTTCAGACGACTTAAAACTTCCAGTAAAGAATGACGTCGAAAGTAGCCGTAATGAAAAAAATGAATACTATTCTTATGGTCAGTATTACAAGTGCTGATTAGATATAAAACATATTCATGTGGCAACATAAAGAAATATATCTTAAGGTTAATTTTTCGCTTTACAGACAAAAGAGAGGGGTCTAAGAAATTTCACCCATTCTGTCATACACATCGGGCCCCCTTAAACGTGGAAAACAAATGGAAAAACCATTTATCAAGTAGGTATAAAAACGAAAATGTGTGATTAATCAATCGATTTAAGTGTTATCTTATAAGTAGCCATGACTTGATACCCACAACGATATAATTTTCCTATGATTATTTCTCTACTTGCTCTTTCGACGTAACTTTCCGGTGCCGGGGTCAGATTCTGAGCCTGTAAAGCAAAAAAAGGGTCGTTCTGATCTGATTGATCTGTCTACCAGCAAACAAGAGGAATTCTGTGTAACACAGACTGCTGCTTTTGGAAATAGTTTGCGAGACCTATTTCAGATGACGTCTTGAGTCTGATTAAGATGATAATAATAAAACATTTCATTATGACTTATCTCTTTCTTCTTATTGCAGACCCCGAATCTCAATATGTATATAATTACTACGATCTGAAAACTGTCGTTGAGTACAGGAACCTTCTTTCAAAAGGCGGATACTACGAATCAGCAATATGTCGAGCTAGGCACAGGGTTGCCATTATTGTGCCTTATAGGTATGTGGTTCTTTTGCATTATTTTGGTAAGCCCGCTCCACAAGTTCGGCGAACAGTTGGCCCTAAAATCTGACGCTATTGGCCATTAGAGGATAGCACCAAGAAAGCACCACTAAACTTTGAGTCAAACGCTTTTGTCTAGGTCTACTTAGTGGGTGATGGTTTTTGAGCCAACGTTGGCGCCATAGTGTGGACCCGGGGTAAAGCATTTTCTATATTACTGTAAATAATATTTAAGGTATGATGAAAGTTCTAATCAAAAGTGATCCAGTGTAGTGGCGGTAAATTAGGCTTAAGATAATATTTTGCAATAGTAAAAATCAACTGTCTGAGACTGAAGCCCGCCCGTATGCGTTAACCACTTCGCCACCCAGACAGCATTGACAAAGCCTGTCGAAAGGTTTAGGTAGATTTACCAACTGCAAATCTGACCAAACTACTTTTGAACAGCCTTATCTTCGTTACTTAGTAAGTTAATTAAGTTGTACTGCAAATATTTCTTCAAGCAATTTTTTTCAACTTATAGAAACCGAGAGAGGAATCTAGCAGTGTTCCTTTATGTCATGCATCCATTCCTGATTGAACAAGGACTTGAATACAGGATATTTGTAATAGAACAGAGTGGTAAGTTAACACAGCACGAGCAACATATACATATAATTTGCACTTCGATTGTTTTCTGCTCCTTGTTGAAATGGGCGGCCCATTTGTAGTCGAACTTAAGCAAATGCACAGCCAGTCATATTTCTTTCTAAACAGTCACGTAACAAGGCCTTTTTGTTAAAGCGTACACCGATGCTTTAATTGTGCATGTGCCAAACGTGTCACGTCACCTACCCTGGGTTATTGTTGAGATGCCTTGTAGAGACGTGTGTCTCTCTCTGTGTGTGTGTGTGTCATTTCGAGCATTTGGTCTTAGCTTCCTTACTGTGTCAAGGTGTCCGTGCACCTACTATTGCATTTTTTTTTAAATTAACTTTCGTGAATTTTCTTTTAGAGTTTATGAGATCAGTCCGCTACAGCAATAAGGACGAACCAGGCAAAAAATAGCAAAGGGGTCTTAAGCACCAGAGTTTGAGCTCTTTTAAAACAGACATTCCTAGAATCATCAAATAAAACAGGGGACGACTTTTAAATAATTTATAGTGATGGTTCTTCCTTAATGAACTAAGGCACTAATACGTTCCATTTTTTCAGGCAACGATCTCTTCAACCGGGGTCGCCTGCTCAACGTAGGTTTCCTGGAGGCTAAGAAGCACGGCTCCTGGGGCTGCATGGCGTTCCACGATGTGGATCTTCTGCCCACCACTAACAAGATCAAGTACACCTGTCCTACTTGGCCAAGGCATATGTGCGGGGCCATCGTGGGGAGACCAGAAACGTGGGTACCCTAAGGGAGAGTGGACGCATTTTTTCATAATAATAATAATAATAGTCCTCCTGGCCGATTTCGACCACGATGGCCAATCTCAACAGAGATCAGCCAACTGCGCAGGAGATATTATAGTGCACAAGTGTGACGTAATACACAGGTGCATTCACTGTTCCATCACTCTCAAAGTTCGGTGAGACGGCAATCCGACATGACCGGAGTGAGATCAGGCGCAGGACCAACAGCGTAACTTGCTTTCCGAGGCACGGGGGTGTAACACCGCCAACTTCCCGACTCCGAGCTGTTTTTGAGAAGTGCATGACAGAAAATCTTAGAAATAATTTTAGCTCGACCTGGGATTCGAACCCAGGACCTCTCGGATACTAGAAATAATAGAAATAAAAGGTCAGCAGTGACCACCTGCACCGAATCACATAAAAGTAGGCGCACGACATCGCCAAAACTAAAATAATTTGCAGACTGGAAGTGATCGGATGCGTAAATATTATAAGCACGTAGCTACTCTCCAGAAAGGAAGGTACTACCTTCCTTTCTGGAGAGTAACTGACATTGTAACGTAAAATGCTCGGAAAGCATAAGCAAATGGGAGTCCTTAAAAAATCACACCCCAAACATTACAAATAAACGAAATATTTCAGTGTCTACTATTGGATCGTTTAAGATCAAGATATCTTTGCAGGAACAAATACAAGAGTCATTACGGCGGCGTGACCATGATGACTCCGAGCCAATATGAGAAGGTGAATGGTTACTCCAACTGGTATTGGGGGTGGGGAGGAGAAGACACTGATATGTTTTGGAGGTAGGAAGTAATTCTTCTACTAAGATTAAATTCTGTTAAAACGGCGATAGTTGTTGGAGAAGAAGCAATCCAGATTGAATCGCATGCTTCCTCGCCCTCCAATCATCTGATACCCTGGTTTGCGGTAGGGATGGTTAGAGAGATAATGTTGAAGAAAGTGACCTGCCTTAATTAAGCCATAGCCGCATCTAGGCCAGTTACTAATATGCAAATTGTTTGCAACAAGCATAGGTACAGCGTGCTTACTCAACTTTTTTAGCCTAAGACAGGATAGATACGAACTGAGAGTACCTAAAGAAAAATGGTAACTTTGATAAAAACGTTCCTAACCATTTTTCAGAATCAAAACCTCGGGTCTTGCCCTAACAAGGTACAGCAAAACTGTTGCAATATACAAGGCCATGCCGCATAAGAAGAACCCGGAAAATCCCATTAGGTAAGTTAATATCAGTTTTTACTTCCCTATCCCCAGGTAAGTTAATATCATTACCTACCTTAGTGCTTATAATAAAAATCTTTCATTACAGGGACAAGCTAATGAAGACAGCAACCGATAGATACAAAACAGATGGCTTATCCAACTGCAGGTACAAAATCGTTTCTAAAACTATGTATCACACATACACACATATTTTGGTGGACATCAACCCTGATAAAGAAAACATTACAGAATTTCAATTGCAGTGGCAATAAAATAATAAAATTGGATAAATGTTGAAGTTTTTTCTTTTTTTCCTTTTAAAATCTTATTTTTATCAAAAACATCACCAATCAATTAACTTAAAGATAAAATACTAAATTAAACCATCATCCAAAACACCAGACTTGCACTCTGTACTTTAATATTTTTCTTTTCTGAGATAAGTACGAAATTTATCTACGTTGACTATGATTTGAACAATGCGTAGAACGGAACGAATTTTAGTTAGTTACCACATCATTCATGATTCCCCTAAAATTGGGAAAAGTAAAAGTAGAACGCTCAATAACTATACAATTGTATAAATATTCAAGACTGCGCCTCCTGCTGGACTTGATTATTGGTAATTTAGAATCGTCTCGAATCTATTTAAGTGCTACCACACACATTTCTGATATATCACATAAGGAAAAAATATTAATGTATCTCAAAAAACACGTTTTGTTTTCATGAATATTGTAAAAATCATTCCAAATTCAATCAGTATTGAGATATTTTTAAAAGATTTTTTCAAATTTTTCTTAAGTTTCACATTGAAGATTATGGTAATTTTCCTATTATAACTTGGCAACACCAAATCTGTCCGGCTGTCAGTCGATTAGAAATGACATAAGACTGTCAGTTGATATTGCGGTTTGCGGCACAGATGGTGACATTTTCCGTCGGAATATTCTGTGCAATTCTTGAGTGATTTCTCGTACTTTCACCGATTATTGCAGTTTAAATTGTGCAGTTTACTGCGGAAAAGTGTTTTTTTTTAATCTAACATTTGTGATCGCCGACGTTGTAAGATTCTAAATTGATAAACAGTGCAATTTCCTTGACCAGACTTGTTTTTTGTGTGTAATTCGCATCGTTTTTAGACCAGTGGCTACATAATTTCCTGGTAGATGGCATAAAGGTAAGATAATATAAAATATCATCACTAGCCAACTAACACCTGAACATAATAAGTATGAGAACATGTGTTCTAAATTTAGAAAACGATTGCAGGATCAAGTAGACAATTTTGTTTTTATACTAGATACTTTATTTTTTAGCATTAACCATGCAAATTTATTTACCTTCTTTTGATTTTCTTTACCTTTGTCCATTCCAGGCAGTCCATTTTTCTTTAGGTGTTTCAATTTCACATTGTTTTTAAACCTTTTCTGCATCATTCATCTTTTTATAATAATTCGGAACACTTAGCTAAAAAAATCATTAGCCAAAATACTTTTCTTCTTTTTCTCAAACTGGTAAAATTTGTGGTATTAATGTATAGTAAGATTCTGTTGTTTTTTTCAAACAGAATTTTTGGTTTTTCATTTTTAGTGCTGAAAAATAACTTAACCCACTCTGAAGCTCCTAAAGATTATTAAAATTAAAAAGTTAAAACAAAGTCGCAATTAGGATCAGAAGGTATTTATCAAAAATTGTGATAAACAATGTTTGATTTATGAAATAATTATGTAATTTCTAGTGTGCATAAGTCCATCATGCCTAATAACTTAGTCAGTAAGCTTTGCAAACAAAGAAGTAGTTATTATTTGAATCAATTAAAATTCAATCTAGAAAAGTTGCCCATGAAACAGGAAAATTAAATACTGTGATTTGCTGATAAAAATAAAGTCATTTTTTCCTCTTACATGTAAATTAAACCTATAGTTCATAACTATGCTCTAAACAAAAAAATTAAAAACCCAACATGTGCCAGGAATACAGCCAGTGGACTGATTTTGACCAGCCATAGCTTAGAACAATCATGATAACATTTTCTTTCAAAAAATACATGGAAGCTACAATACCATAGACAGACACACAAAAAGAAAAGTTGTCAAACATATAACAATCCTCTTTTCCGTCGGGTGATAAAAATGACAAGACCTATTCAAACATATTCAACTCTTGTTAAGCCAGGTTCGTCAGTTAGCCACCTAAAAACCCCAAACAGTAAAAGTGTTTTACTGCATTAAGTAAATTATTTAGTTATAATAATAATAGTCTTCCTGGCCAATTTCGACCACAGCGGCCAATTTCAACAGAGTTTAGCCAACTATGCAGAAGGAGAGGAGATATTATAGTGCACAAGTGTGAGCACAATACACAGGTGCACTCACTGTTCTATCACTCACAAAGAGGAATTCATGACAAAAAATCTTAGAAATAATTTTGGCTCGACCTGGGATTTGAACCAAACTAAACTTGACTCATTCTGTACTAAAACTATGTATCAATATTAGTTTAATTTATCCATTCTTTCATGTTAACAATCAGATTAAATGAGTAAAGTAGTTTTGTACACATGGCAGCGCAGCAAAGTCAGCACTGTAGCATTTAATGTGCTTGTAAAAAGGGTGACTTTGTAACAAATATTGTAGCTTAACATGCGGTCATCTGTACTGACAATTATTGCCATTATTTTCACGCAATCTTTTACTAAAACAAAATAATAAAAGTTTTTGTCTTGTTGTGGACATGTGTACAAGGTCAGAGTAGATTTTATTGAAGTGACCTTAAAACAAACACTTGCTCACCTAATGCTTGAGGATGCTTCCTATTACATTCGCTGCTAGGATCTATTTTAACTCTTAGAATATGTTTAGAAGTTTGTGTTGTTACTGCATATGCCTTTGATCTTTTATTTTTGAACACAACTTGGATTGTTACTACACCAATCAAATGACCAGACCATTACACTTCCGTGAAGAGAATGAATCTATCAACAATAAAATATAGTTTTAACATTTATCTAATACTTATAGTAGAAAAATATGCTGCCCCATATGAGGTCTCATTTAATCATCAGGAAGCTTTAATTATTTACCTACTCCTTGATAATTATTATAAGGATGATAGGTATTTTTGAAACAACCTACAAAAATACAAGATAGTTACATATAATATTATATTGGGACAGAATCAATAAAAAAAATATAGTTTCTGCTAATTGTAATCATGACTGCACTATTTCACATAGATGTAACCAGTCATAATTACAATTAGCAAAACTAATGATTTTTTTAAAAATAAAATCAATTTCTCCCAATATAATATTATTGTAAGTTTCTTATATTTCTATGTTAAGGTGCATTCGGTTAATTCCGAAAATCGGGTTATTCCGATAATTACTAATTTCTACTAAACGCTGCGACTTTTATTGCTCTGGTATCATTCACCTAGACGCCATCTTACCGCGCTCCCCCGCTTCAGTTGCGTCAGGCTGCTATGAGCGAGTAAGCGTGTCCTACATCGACACTTCTGCAAACGAGTGCTATTTCCCGCGTTTTTGGATTACCAGAATTACCCGAACATCTGTAATTCAGAAGTCTGGTAAGTTATTACACTGATTGTTTTTAAATCTGATAGATTATCGTTTTAGTGCACTACAAAGTTGGTTTAGAAAACTGTAGCTCAAGGTTTTTTGTTATTTTCGGATTTAGCCGACAAGGGCAAATCCGAATTCGGATTTACCCGATGTTGATTTTACATAGTACTGGTCAGTGGTTCTCAATATTTATATTTTTAATTGTGGAACAAATTAATTTGTTTTCAAATCGTAATTTTTGTTTCAGGTACGCTTTTTTTAAATAGCTACAAAAGTGCACCCATTACAAATCACCTGATTGTTGCTTGTCAAATGGAAGGATATGGTTACAACCAAAGATAAACAACTACCTGATAATATGTATGTATACAAAATAGAAGGAGCGATTGATGAAGAGAAAGAAGACTACATGATTAATGAAGGTGGAGCAATTAATGAAGAGAAAGAAGACTACATGATTAATGAAGAAGGAGCGATTAATAAAGAAAAAGAAGACTACGTGATTTATGAAGAAGGAGCGATTGATAGAGAGAAAGAAGACTACATGACCAATGATGCAGTACTTGTAAGGTATTTCAGCAGAAAAAAATGGACCTATTACATTGGGTTTATTGAGAATGTATTTCAAAAAAATAACGAGACATATTACACCGTTGATTTCTTGAGAACAATTAAAAGGCCACATCTTACATTTATCCAGCCGAAAAGAAAAGATCGCGACGAAATAACGAAACTATTAATCATAAAAAAAGAGGATTTAGAAAGAAACAATGAAAATTTCAGAGAATTTAGCTTGTTGGATGAAAGTGACAAAGTGTATTTTTAATAATAATATATTGCAATCCTCGTTTCGGACGGATTTTTGATAAGTAACTTATTGATTGATTGGTAATTTTATAAGTTTCACAAATATGGTCCAAGAATATATCAATAAAAAAAATTTGATCTGTTTTAACTCAATTTAATTGAAATTTAATGTTGTGTTTTTGAATAAAACTTTTATTAGATTTGCAATTTTTTCCTTTTATTTAAACACCTTTTCTGAACCGTATACAAATAAACAAAAAGTTTGAGATCCGTAGACTACATTTCGGGTAATTCCGAAATATAAATATCACGTATTGATTGATATGATATTCAATGGCAATTATGGAGAAAATAATGTTGCGAGGGTAAATATGGACGAAAAATTAATATACACCTTATTTTATACTTCAATAAAACCCACTTTTAAACGTCTTTCGGAATTACCCGACCATACTTCGGAATTGCACTCAAGTAAACCAAAACGAATTAGGTTTTTGACAAGATTTTTTTTACAGATGCCGAAGATATATGTTAAAGTCCTTGAAATAGACGTTTAGGCTGTGCATTAAAGTAGACAAAGTGACCTACGACAGTAGCATTAACTGCACCATTCTAACAGGGTTACTAAAAATACAAACATCCCGCCAACTCTTCAAAAATCCTTTCGTATTTACCCGAATGCACCTTATATTATATTTTTATGTTATGTATGTTCTCTTTAAATTTAAACAAACAATATGAATAAAGGCAAATAGCTCCATTTGAATTGAAAGCAAAAACATAAGTTTTTTGTCTTTGACAATTACAAAATTGCAATGTTATCTTGATATCTCTGCCTTATCTTTGCGCATTGTATCACATTTACGATTTATGTGCTTAGGTAATGATTTCGCGCAATCATAGAATGAAGGACGGTGGCCAGCACGTCACAATAAGCACTGCGGTATCTTTTGCGCATTTGATGCGCGTGCGACTGTGCAACAAAAATGGGTAGCCTGATGTGCTAGGCACTGTACTTATAGTCCGGCAAGTTTATTCGTGACAGTCCTGCTACAGGGGGAAGGACTTCGGGTATTTAATGATTTAAATTGTAACTTTACTACATAATTTACTAATAATATAAATGTACTTATTGTTGTTGTTGTATAATATTTTATAAATGTATTGTTTCAACAAACACACTAATTACCTAGCCGCAAAATAAGCGTAACCTTGTATTTTGGTGACTAGGATAACGGTATGCTTGAATATTCCTTCGCGTAAAAAATAAATTAGTTAAGCTGAGCTGTTTCCGCACTCGATTGGGCCTGAGTGCGCATTTTTGTATCATTGCTTACTCCAAACAGCCTCCCTACTCCAAAGTTTCGGATGTAGCCATCCCTGTCACTCTTGTAAGCTTGAACGTGCGAGCGAGCGACCCGATAATACGAACGAAACACAAAATACAAACTTTAGGGAAAGCAGAAAGCTAATAGTTTTTCTAGACTGTCGCAGGTTTTCAATACGCTACAAGCAGGTGTAGTGCGTACGAGCTCGTTAAACCTAAAAGCCCCTTACATACTTCGACTTTAGCATCGATGCGTCAGCGTCGATGCCAACGCGCGTCTGCTGCATCGATCGATGAAGCTGCATTGCTACTGCATCGATCGATGATGCTGCGTCGATACTGCACCGTTACTGTACAGTTCAATGAACAGTATGCATTGCAATAATATTGATGATAAAAGTAGCCCAAGTGTGTTTTTGTTTTTAAATATAAATGTACAACAACATCACATACATTTTTTTAAGACTCCGAGGTTAGTAGCAATCAACTTAAATAAATACATGTAACACCCAGACCGGTACAAATAGACATGTTCATGTACACAAATTTTTGTACAGTGCGGGGATCGAACCCGCGACCTCTTGGTTAATAGTCAACTTCTTGACCATCACACCAAAGTGGTCGTCAAATTTGTATTGCATCGCGACGTAATTGTATTCAATTTTGCTTATCAATCGTAACAAACTCGTAATTGAATCGTCTGGTTTTTGACAGTTCTAGTATGGACGAAATGTCAAAATCTGACAATTTAATTACCATTTCAGTACGAATGATTAGGGAAATAAGGCCACTGAATCGCAGTTTGTATCTGTCTGGTTTTGACTAGGATTTATACTGTTTTTTTGCATCATTTCCTCAACAATTTGTACGTTTTCGGTACTAATAACGCTAATGAAATGCTGAAATGAAAATACGACCGATATTTGACGACCGCTTGGTGCAGTGGTCCACATGTCGGACTTCTAAAACCAAAGGTCGCGGGTTCGATCCCCGCACAGTACAAGCATAAGTGTGCATGAACATGTGTGTACTGGTCTGGGTGTTTTCTATGTATAATATGTATTTATTTAAAAAAAAAGTATTTAAGTATGTTTATCCGTTGTCTAGTACCCATAACACAAGCCTCGTAGCTTACTTTGGGACTAGATAATTGGTGTGATTGTTGTAAAATATTTATTTATTTATTTAAAATATTGTTAGGATCCTCGCTCAGCCGCCTCGGTGTTTGATGTAAATACCTACTGGATTTCACCTGCAAGGTAGGTTAAGCCCCCAACTTACTCGTATGATATCCATATCAAAGATTAAATAGAGCGGGTAGGAATTGTAGGTAGGTATGATAGGAATGACCTCAGCGCATACAAGTTATAATCTAACGGCAATGCAAACATTGCTATCAATATGTAATGGAGGACAATGCCAGATTGTGTCAATGCAATTGAACTCTTTATGAGTTTTTGTCGCATTTAAACCATCATTAAAAAGTACTAGCAAACCCGGAAGACGTCGTCCTGCCCGCTGTTTTCGCATATAATTTTTATTATTCTTTCACCGTTTGAACCTTACCTAAACTTCCGCAAATAATTCAAAACCTAAATTAGAAAAATCGGTAGAGCCGTTCTCGAGTTTTCTCTATACTCAAGGCTTATTTAAAGTATTTAACTCCCGACATATCGGCGCGACACTCCTGGCTTCTATGTGTTTGTATGTAACACCCTCCATGGCTAGCGACGTGATTCATATAAACACATAGAAACCAGAAGTGTCGCGAGACGCGTATTTTTTTAAATAAATACCACCGAATATTCTAGACTCCTATTAATAAATTATAAGCATTTATTAAAAAAATACCTTAATGTCTGAAGGTACACAATTAACGATTATTTGACTGATAAACTGGCTCGAAGAAACACAATTCATGTACTTTATCCAATAAGCTATTTTTTTAAAAAATGCAATGATAATGGTGACTGAGTTTCTTGCGCAGCTTCTTAGCACCAGCCGACAAATTGTCCCGAAGCTGTGGTGGGAATGGGACGCGTGAAAGTGCTCCCTGTGGGTATCCTCCCTATTTGTAAAAATAAATGACTTTTATGCCTTTTTCTATTGTCGACTGCTGCTGCTTAATGTACTAAGAGAAAACCAAAAAGACGCAGAGTATGAGCCAGTCGCGCGTGGTCCTACTAAACCGAGTTTATCGGACCTGCTCCGCTCCTAGTCGTCGTCAGTACTGCGAGTTGTTTACACGGCGTGCGATGTGGTGGTGTATGCAGAAGGCCTATTCCGAAAAACGAAATCCCTGGCAAACGATAATTGTTTTTCGTAAAATGACACACGTACACATGACAGCATGTCAAAGGTAAAACTCATCTTATGCGCGTTTAATAAGGTCGATAAATTATGGAGCTATGGCTCCTTATGTGCTGTCGTCAACGATATTAAATAATTCGTTGGCTGTCGTCTGTAAAAGTTATTTTTTGACGGATTTCGCAGATCCATTTTTAAGTTGACGGTTCTAAAGACGTACCTACAGTTCTTTTTGGTTTGATCTAATCAATACATCCCCATCAATACACTACTTAACAAGCAGCAGCCGGCTTGTTCAAAAGTCACTTTGATCCTAATTTCCTGTCCTTTTTTCCAGGCGAACCCTGACCTATCCCACTCGAGATCCTCTACCAAGCCGTACCCTCTTTGAAGCTCCAAATTTCTGTCCGCCAAGAACTCAGTCTTCAAGTGTAGTGTTAAACTTTAACCCAATAATGGCCGGATTCAAATACAAAGTGTCATGCATTTTTTTATTCTTTGCATCGTGTCTAATCACTTACAGCATGTATTTATACATATTTGAGCGGTTTAACAAGAATCAACACTTCCTTATGGTCGGAAATATATTTACATTTACCTAAAACTTATGTAGTAAAAATTTGTATCCACTTGTGTTTTGTTTTCGGTTAACTTGGACCAAATTTAGGAATAATGTGTGAAAAAGCTCCGTTTTGATTTTCTGTCAAAGAATACAAGATGAGTCAATAAAAAAATAAAAGGACCTAAGCACACGCAGCGGCGAATTCAAAACGTGCAGAGATCGCCTCTATGCTGAGTTGCGTCCAAAATAGACGCAAGTTTGAATGCAAACAATACATTACACACGAGCCTACAAGTAATCAAGTAACCAACGCCTACAAGGCTTACAAGGCAAGGCTACAGTATTGAGTGTTACGTGCGTTTTATAAAACGCTCAATGTGGTCCGACATTATATTCGAAATTTAGAATCATGTTTAAAGTTTCCTCTGCGCGTTTAAAATACGCCATGTGCTCAGGCCTTAAAGAAATTAGTACAAGTTTTAAAAATATTTTGAAATGTGAAGGCACGTGTTCAGTAAAGTCTATGTATGAATTACTATGACACTAACGTCGGGTTTAAACTGCACGGTCTTATCATTGCACGACAATTTTCCTACCCTGTATGTAAATTAGCAATTTTATGTAGTTAGGTTTCGAAATACTAATAAACAATTAATTTTCTTCCGAGCGTTTACTTATTTGTTGGCGTCATATTTTGCTAAATCGAATGCTAATTATTTTGTAAACCTGAAATTGTCAGGAATAACGGAATATATCTGAAGATATCTCGAAATAAGGAAAAGATTTTCTTACAAACGCTTTACGTTTATTTGAAAATCAAATGCGAAATAGCAAAAAATAATAGACAATGACCGATCACGCCCCGTGTGTGTGTGTGTGTGTGTGGGGGGGGAAGGGGGGAGGTGGGTAAATACAGCTTGATAAAATTCACGATAACTTAATTAAAAAAAGATTGCAGACAACATTTTTGTTTAATATTCCTATGATGTAGCGTAAACAAAAGCAGAAGTTAAATCCGTAAAGCAATATGCGTCTAAACAAGTCGAGGTGTCATATTTGTTCCACCTCCGACAAAACTATTAAAAATGACAGGGACGAGACTGTTTTGCATTAAATTTTCATAACAATGTGTACGAAACAACTGTTCGGTATTAAGTTGGATTTTGTAATGTCATTTAGTCGCGTGAAGGATGCCATACATTCGTTTAGGGGTGACAAAATTGACAATCGTTGGAATTTGTCAAGAAGTAGACTATTAACCAAGGTCGCGGGTTCGATCCCTGCACTGTACAAACGTTTGTGTGCATGAACGTGTGTTTGTACTGGTCTGGGTGTAACATGTATTTATTTATGTTTATTTGTAATACCACTGTTGATCCTGATATCAGCTAAGCTATATAGGCTAAGCTATATATAAATCACACAAAAATCATACGCTTTTAGATTTGATACTAGTGTTCTTTTCTGATGATCATGTTACCTACAGGTGAATGCCATGACTTATAGTGCAGCGTATGTCGTCTATCGGTCAGAAAATACCCATGAAAATATCGCACGATGCAGGCCGCATGTGGGTGTTTAGCAGTAAACGTTTAGTGTTCAATGATTATAATATAATACTTAATAATGAGACTATCATAATATGAGGCAGTCATCATTATTTACCAGTCCTAATTTCGTTAGTAAAAGGCGCAATTTTTTGATAAACCATTAACCCACATTGTTGATGCCAATTACTTCCATTATAACACCATTTGTTCTGTGCCGACGCTATTCTAACACTGTGATTGTGTGACACCCCTGATGTTAGTGCTAACTAGCTTATCCTGGAAACCGTGTCAGTTGCAGTTATCACCTCCGACTAAAAATGTTACTCTACAATCGCCCTTGTAACAGTTGCATAAGTGCCAACAGTTACCTTAAGCAGTGTCAACCCTGATAGATGTAGCGTATTCACACAATACTGGAACATACCTAATAGTTTGGACAAGATGAGAATGTGACCTTGTGCTCAACGCAGAGAGATTGGTCATGTCACGAGAACAGTTCTGTATGAGTTTGTGCAAAAATTTGACGTGATTGTCACACACACACTTAAGATGTAAGCTATAAAGATTTAGTATAATTATTATTATTTTGTCTTTTTTTTCTTCATCTTTTCTTATAGTTTTTATAGTTATTATATTTGTTTTGCGGGTACTTACCAGTCGATTTTTTTAAATTTTTCCCTCCGTAAGAAAGAACTATCCTCGTACTTCAAGGAGTATCACTATATAGTATACAGTAAAATCGCTTCCCGTGACTGTCACTATGTATGTATGTAAACTTAGATCTTTAAAACTTTTTTTTAATAGATAAGGTGATTCAAGAAGAATGTTTACATGCATAATATAATAACATGCTCAATATATTACAAAACCGAATTCCACGCAGGCGAAGCCTCTGGCGAAAAGCTAGTAGTCAATAAATAGATTAGCGAAATCGGTTTAGCCGTTCTCGAGATTTGCGCTTACCAAAACATTTTGCGATTCATTTTAATTAATTTAAATATCTACAGTATAGACTGTGGCATCGGAATCAAGAATATGCAAATCACGCAATCAATGAAGCGCAATGTTTCACGGAATGCATGCGCCAATAAATACCGATATTGAAATCGGTTTTGCTTCGCCGGAATATTAAATCGAGTCTGAAATAAAACTGAAGCGAGGCAAAGAGATTTGTATCGTTCAAAGCGATTCGTACGGCTTCAAGTGTTCTCTCGATTTTTGAACGCACAGAGCGGTTATTGGCAATATTTTCCATGGAAGATCCCTTAGTAGTTTTTTTTTTAATTTGACGACGCCTGTTACTTAAGTGGGCACTGTTATGATTTGAGTCAATCTTAAGGTGCTCTCAGCTCGATTTGGATCAACCCTGAAAAGATTTGTACTTGTGTAATAATAGTTCTCAATCCAAGTTCTGATTTCATGATGTGCATGTCATATCGGCTGGCAAATAATTTGATTAGTTTATGATTTATTGACGGTGGGTCAGTAACAAAAAACATGGTATCATTATTGTAAAAGTTCTCATTAAAAAAAAAGTCGTGTCGCACTCGGGGACTGCCGAGGTAAAGCTATTGCAAGAATACAAGCATACGCTTAGTCACACGCACACAAACATAGTGCCGAAGTTTACCGAACTGAAACGACTTTAGACGATGTGTTAGGTTTTTTTCGTTACGGAATTTCTTGATTGATCCGCACTAACCAATTTTTGAGAGACAAAGAATTAAAAGCTTTCATAACTTTATGTCGTTCAGTAGAAACTGACAGCCACTGCAAAGATATTGAATTATGAAAAAGGCTTGTTTCAACTGTAAAAAAAAAAAAAACAACTGTTTCAGAATAATCGCTTGCAAAACCGCGTCACTATTTCAGAATAGTGCTACGTAAACTATACCTAATTTAGGGTAAGCACGAACATTATCTTTCTCCATACAAATTGACAAGTTAACGATAGGTAAACGCTACGAATACGTTACGATAGTTGTAAGTGCTCAACCCACAGTGGGGTAAGCACAAACATTATCGTAACGAACTCGTGTCGCCCAAACGTCACAAACGGACAGCTTCGCCAAACAAATTGACAATTTAGCGATAGGTTAACGCTACGAATACGTTACGATAGTTGTTCGTGCTCACCCCACAGTGGGGTAAGGACAAACATTATCGTAACGAACTCGTGTCGCCCAAACGTCACAAACGGACAGTTTCGCCAAACAAATTGACAATTAAGCGATAGGTTAACGCTACGAATACGTTACGATAGTTGTTCGTGCTCACCCCACAGTGGGGTAAGGACAAACATTATCGTAACGAACTCGTGTCGCCCAAACGTCACAAACGGACAGCTTCGCCAAACAAATTGACAATTTAGCGATAGGTTAACGCTACGAATACGTTACGATAGTTGTTCGTGCTCACCCCACAGTGGGGTAAGGACAAACATTATCGTAACGAACTCGTGTCGCCCAAACGTCACAAACGGACAGTTTCGCCAAACAAATTGACAATTAAGCGATAGGTTAACGCTACGAATACGTTACGATAGTTGTTCGTGCTCACCCCACAGTGGGGTAAGGACAAACATTATCGTAACGAACTCGTGTCGCCCAAACGTCACAAACGGACAGTTTCGCCAAACAAATTGACAATTAAGCGATAGGTTAACGCTACGAATACGTTACGATAGTTGTTCGTGCTCACCCCACAGTGGAGTAAGGACAAACATTATCGTAACGAACTCGTGTCGCCCAAACGTCACAAACGGACAGCTTCGCCAAACAAATTGACAATTTAGCGATAGGTTAACGCTACGAATACTTAACAATAGTTGTTCGTGCTCAGCCCACAGTATGTTATTTTATTATTTTTTATTTTATTCGTTGCGTATAGTTACATCCGACAGTATCAAGTTGTGTGCGTATAGCTAGATCGCACTTGGCCGAGGACGCGTAGGCGTGCGTTGCTGAAGTGATAATCGATGGTCGATAACTTGATAACATATTAGGTGATAGACAGGTCTTTAACGACCTTCTGATTTGAAGCTAAGCAGAGCAGAATGGTGGAGTAAGCGTTAGTACGAAGGCGCCCCGATGGTTTGCTAAATGACGCGGAAATTGTTTTGGTCGCTCTTGCATGCTTGTCTTAGTAGACTTTAAGATGAAAATTTTGGCAGAATAGGCGTGATGACACCTGTCGTAAATATGTTCAAGACCGTGGTGTTTTAAAAACGTAACCTCTATGAAGCTAGTAAAACAAATTTATTTCCAAAAAGTTGTAGAAACCAATTTTTAAATAGAAATAAATATTCAGTCAATTGACTTCGATTTCTGATACTATCTTAAGACGTTAAATTATAGTGTTCCCATACAAAATCTATGGAAGCAGATCGTTTTGACAGATGATGAAGAGTATGCCAACGATTGATGGTGTCATCTAGCCTATTACCCGAGTCTGGTTTGATATTTTTATGGTTATAAGCTATTTTAAGCTAAGCATAATTTTACTCTTTGTGACAAAAGTTAAATGCTATTTTACGTCCAAACATCGCCAAATAAGTAGCAGAAAATTTATCACCATACCCATAAGAATCGTACCAGCTGAGCTACTGTTAGTATAGAGAGACTTCTACTAACAATACAGTACAGAGAGAAATGTGATTAAAATCGATATTTTCAAACATGTAAATAATTGAGCACCCAGAATTGCTCCCTGTTTGATTCCAAACGTAATGAATATGCCAAGGAGAATCATACGCACGCCTCGTTATTTCGCATCACTTGTTAACAGTTACGCCACGATATTCTCATCAAGGAGGATTACTTGTAAATAATATACTGACGGAAAGGCAGGTGTCTGAGTTAATTACTACTTATGTGTTTATAGCTTTTAAAGTAGCAATTATTTTCTTAACTTTCAATCATGTAGAGGGGATAGACGCTTTAGTGAATCGCCGCTATATTGAAGTTACAGTAACATGAAATCGCAACAACAACATGCAATATAAAAGTGCAAAATAAAATAAAAAGATGCACACGACAGCACCATGTAAATACTGCAGCATTTTATGAACCCGTAATTAAGGTGACTGACTATGCATCAAAATTGGGAAGCCTGGGGGGCTTAATTCCACTAACCAATCGTAACAATATCGTAATTCAATCGCCTGTTTTTGACAGTTCTCGTATGGACGAAATGTCAAAATCGAGCAATTACGATATGATAAAAACAATTTTGTTACAAATGATAAACGAAATTGGCCCCCTGAGGTGCTGTAGTCTGTATATTCAATCTTAAAAAAATTAAGAAAAATATCGAGACTATAATTATCGTTTTTCTTGCAAAAAAATAATACACATAAGTCCTCTGTTTGAACTAGCCTGACCTGCTTAACAGTGTTCGTGTGGAGCACTGTATGCGGTTATCGTGTCATAATAAATTATAATGGAGTCATGATTTAATCTGCCCCAAGAAAACAAAGGCTATTATGACTTGTTTAGTCCGTTAAGTATCAATAGGCATTTTGTTCGCGCGTGTCATGTCAAGACTTGGCAATGACTGCATTGTTTAAGTTATAACCTTGATGACTTGGTTTAGCGTAACGCCCGTTGTAATCAATTAGTATTTCGAAATCTACCGGGACATCCCGTTGGACGTATTTGAAAAAGTCACCCAGTAGTTATACAGAATAATTACGACGCGAGAAGTCGCATACAGTTCTCTAGGGCGCTTACACCAGCTTATTTAATTTCTATTAACCTAATTGTTAGGTACAAATAACCTTCGTGTCATTTATGTTGACAATCTAACACAGCTATGGGACTTGTTAACTTCCCATCAACCTAAATTACTATGGACCTTTTATCAAATTGATTAGTGATGCGAATGTATTGAAAAAGTCTACCAAACTTCACTGTTAAGCTATCAGATGGGTCAGAGGCCCTTGGGCGGCTTGATAACATCTGACAGTAAGGTTGGTCACTTACCTTACAAACTACCCCTCCACTGCTCCGCACTGAGCCTGCGTTGTGGAGTATGGCTCGTACCACCTCATATATGAGTTGAGGCCTGTGCCCAGCAGTAGAATGTATATAGGCTGATGAGAAAATATCAGAACGTGGAAGGTATTTACGTACCCCTACCATCCTTATCATAGGAAATATCGAGACCATATGGAGTCTCTCCGAAAAAAAAAGAATGTTAACAACATTCTTTTTTTTTTCAAAAGTTGTCATACGTACGAACCATCCACTTGAATATATTTTACATATATTCAAGTGGATGTTACAATTTACAGTAAAATATGGTTCCCACAAAGCACCTTATGCGTATGGGCTATGCATTCAATGTTTTTTTTATCCGTACTAACACATGCTAACGGAATTGGAACCCTTATCTTGGCAGTCGTAACAAATTGACACTTTACGCGAATCCCTGTGCAATAATGTGTATAATAAGGACAATTACCTACTGACATTACATTTCAAAATATATCATTGGTAATGTTTCTTAGAAATCTCGAGGTGCAATACTCGAATTGTATTGAATACCTTGTGTAAAAATAAACTAGAACCGAAACGCTGCGCTACTTTTAGGAGGTAGTAAGTTATACCTACTGTATATGTGTTATGTACTGGGCATTTTGTGTTATGGACTGACGCATGTGGGTTTTGGCAAAAACACCAACACAATTCCATCGACTTGGCAATTCCCGCTCAATTCAAGTTGTGGAAAACTAATATGATTCACTCCATAACGCATCATCATCAACATTGCCTAAAAGCACCAACAAAAATCGTACCTTCGACTTGTAAAGCCGAGGTTGATTGCAAGGTATGCATAGTATGGTGTTTCGCGGGCTGCAGTCGATAATCATGTTAGCATAGGTCAAAGAATTATGTCACGAGCGACCACCGAGTCGTCGGAAAATTAAATAAGGACTCATTTTTAAATCGGTTCCAACTTTGCCGTTTTTAGAGCAGAACTAGAGGTAATGTTGATGAGATCAATTTGTGATTAATTAAAGTATAGTTTTATCAAAAAGTTTTTATACTTTCAAAAATGCGAAATGCAAACGATAGGAGTATATTCCCTACAGATAACCAATAAATAATAGTTGAAAAAACTAAAATAAACACGCTTTTATTGCTAACCATTGTCATAAAGTGCACCCCACGCTTTTTACTCTACTGTAATAAAATTCCGTGTACTCAGAAATTATTTTCTCTTTTTTAGTTAGCAATAAAAGCGTGTTTTTTTTTAACTTTTTTAAACAATTCTTTATTTTATTTTTTTGGTAATAAGGATAATGGAAAACTCTTATCAAATTATTGCATTGTTATCGGTACTTAATACGTGTGCAGTTTCAAATTAATCAGATTTCTGGAAGTTGGTGAAAATTGAGCTAAAAATTCCGTTACATACATTCATAGATTCACCCCGATCTAATAAAAGCGTGTTAATAATCATGTTTTGGTTACAGACGGAGGGATGATCTTTGTTAAATTACTAGTGTTTGTTTGTCATAATAACGTATTTTTGCAATCGATCTCAACTATCCAATATACTACCTCTACTTATATTGTAAACGCGAATTTTGTTTCTCTTTTACGCCAAACTACTGACCGATTTGACTCAAAATTTTAATTTCAGCATAAGATAGATTTTGAACTCGAATAACATATGGGGTACTTTTTATCCCGTAAAACTTCACGGTTCCTGCGGGATATGTAGAATACGGGTTCTATATGGGTGAATCCGCAGAATTAATTGCAGTTGCCATGTCGTTGACAATTGAGCCAATAAAGGTACCTATCAAGAACTCAAAACCTGGATATTGAACCTGGAAACGAGCAAATGATGCGACTTTTGTTTCTGCCATTTGTGCCCACGCTGACTGATTGCTCTGGACCGGACTACATAATCCGAAGCCAAATGACAGGAACGCAACGTACGTGGCCTCGGTAACCTCGATTCTGTAGAAGCGCTTCCAAATTGAATGAGTTTTTTGACGTGCCAACGTCTTAAATTAGGTTGTGGCTCGGAGTCACTCATGAAAAAGTGTAACGCCCGCTCACGTCTGTTACGATGAGTCACCGAATGAGAGAAAGGCCCGCCGCACTGGCGAACGCCTTGCGTCTCTCTCCCACTCAAACATGATCGGTGTACCGTAAAATCTTCGCCCGTAAAACCGACTTTACAGGCAACCATTTTTTTAAAATAAATTAATGTTAGGATTTTGCGAGAAGAAATATGTGTTTCGTGTATAGACGACGCCACATCAAGCTACTCATTTTCGTTGCAAAATTACCTTTATAACGTAAGCCTAAGATACCGCAAGGATTAACTTGACGTGTAGCCGTCTGCACCGTGTCTGAAAATGAAGAACTATACTTACATGATAGCAAACGTGGTAGAAATCTCATGGTCAGCAGTTTTTTAGTTAAGAACTCCCTCCCGTATCTGATCACAATGTTTTGGCCGTAGGTACTTGTACAGGCCAAATATCAGTATCGCTCTATTAGTAGTTAGATATTTGATTTTTTGAGCTACTCGTAGTCCCGCTACGAACTACACTAGTCATAGGTATACAGGCTGGCGACCACAATACGACAATTGGATTTCTGTCTGTTACGCTCTCACGCCTAAACTACTGAACAGATTTGAATGAAATTTAATACACATACAGAATGTTGACGACCATGTATGTGCACCAAATTTCATCCAAATCTGTTTATTAGTTAAGACGTGAAAGCGTAACAGACAGTAAGTCAATGGTCGTATTGTTGTCGCCACCCTGTATACGCTGATGGTAAGTGTACGGTACAGAAGAAAACGCATGAGATAAATGCCAAAGTTTTCGTGTTCATGTGGTTTGTTTCGATTGGAGGTGGAGCAGTCACACTGCTCCACCTCCAATCGAAATAAATTTTTGGCAGGTTTGGTAGCTAAATGTAATGACGCTATGGCAAAGTTAAAAATTTTTAGCACCTGAGATGAGAACGATATGACCAGTAAAGAGGACAGGAGGAGGAGGAAAATGACATATCTACAATATCTCAGAAAACAGACTTTGGGCTTGTAAATTTGTATCTAGAAAATTCATAATACGACCAGGATCCTACTGCACGTTTTTATCTTATGTCTGATCACTGGATTATCGATTCCAAACGATTAAACATCACTGTTTCGGTTTAACAAGGATTTGAAACTAAACCTGACTAGTTGGGTACAACACGATTTATCACTTAGAACATTTTAACACAATTACGCTTGGAAATTTGGAAACTGAATATATTTGCTAAATATTAATAGTAGTAAAGTGTTTATTAATACTAAGATTTATAAAGTGAGAAACGAACGAAGTGTTATATTCAAATAGTTATCACTTCAAACTAGTGTAGTGGTGACCACATTATAAAAGAAAAAAAACGTCAAACCCGACATGACTTCAAAAATACGTTGAAGCACTTTACCATAAGGTCATACGTACTCCAACAAAGTGCAAGCCGTTTTGTACCCACGAATTCAATTTCAAACCCTAAGTTTGTAGTTTCAGACTTAGTCATACTGACTTAAATGACCAACCCGTAAACGTATTATATTGTTCCAGTGACAGCTAATAAGAAAAAAACAAACAATACTTTTTGTTTTGCGTCTGTTGATTAGAGATACATATTAATATTCCGTTCGTCTGTCAGAAATATTGACCGCACTATATTTAGTTCTACCAAAACCTAAGAATGGCTTCGAGCTATATTTCCTTTGCGTTGTAAGTCCATATAATTTTTATTATTCAGAGGGCGTTGCCTTCCCGCTCACGTCACTACGAGAAAATTGGATACGGAATTATGGTCGGCGGCGAATATTCATGACATCGGCTTGCAAAACCAATTCTTCCTCTTGAGAATTGAAGGAATTGACAGCTTATTTATGTAATAGAATAGAAATGACATGAGAAAGCCTTTCGGTGTCTTGTCACCGTTTTACCCTGTAATGTCATGAAAACGCGACACGACGTTATTTCGCACGTAATAGGATAGAAATGACATGAAAAATCGTTTCGGTATCTTGTCACCGTTTTACGCTGTAATGTCATGTAAAACGCGATACGACGTTATTTCGCACGTAATAGAATAGAAATGACATGAAAAAACCTTTCGGAATCTAGTCACCGTTTTACGCTGTAATGTCATGTAAAACGCGACACGAACAACGTTACTTCGCACGTAATAGAATGGAAATGTGTGCTTAGATTGCGCCTTCGCTTTGAACAGCGTTTAATTTAGGCTGGTAGACACGTTTAATTAGACTTATTAGAATTATAAGTCTGGGAGGGACTTAATAGCGTCATGGTTTGCAATAATGTATTATAAAAACAAATTGTCCGCTTGTAGGATACCAGCCAGACAGTTTGCACCTGTAAAGTAAATTTTAATTAATAATTTTTATTATAATACATACTTCGAGTCAGTATTATAGTCCACCAGGCATATATTTTTACTGTTGTCACCATTGTCTTATGTCCCATCACTAGTCGGCTTATAGTGACGTATCGAAGGTCTAGCACCGGATGGGAGTGTGGTGTGACTCTGGCTCAACTTCCAGGACGGGTCAAACTGAAACTAACGATGTGGCTTGACGAAACAATGAAACATGATTTCGGGCGAAGGGTTCTACTGTCAGAATGGCCGGACAGTGACCGACGCTTGCTATCCTTATTGCTAAGCCGACACTACGCGAAAATTCTCGATCGTCGGTGCGCTTGCCAAAGCTGATATGTGCATTTAGTGGTTTTTTTTTGCGCATGTGCTGTTTTTAAACGTCACAACGAATGTCAGAACTCCAATGTGTTTTATCTGTCTAGTATATGGTTTACATTTTGTTGTTACGTGCATAACATCTGATGCCATTTATGATATGTAATGCTAATTTGCGCACACACTGCAAAATTGCGCAGCACAAATCAGTTTTGACGGTGTGAAGTTAGACATATAACAGAAATAATTCGGTAATTTTCACGTGGTTTTGATTGTAGTTTTGCAGAGTTTTAGTAAAAAAACAATGAGTGTAAAGTGAAAACATGACAATGTACTGCAATTTAGTTATAATATTGTGACGGAAGTGGGTGCACGATCGGAATAAGATGCCGATTCAGAGTGACGATTTATTTTCACCTCACAGCAGCACTCACACTTAACAGTCCCTCGGAGCAAAAATCTTTAATTAAGTAAGTTTTTTTTTCTCCTAAAAGGTTAGAATTTTTCACATAGATATCAACATATGATACTTTCATACTTTCAATAGCTCGGGCTACGCAAATCGGACGCAATTGATCCTATAGTTTTTTGGTTGTGCCCACAACCATTACCCACCCACAACCGTTATTTAACTTTATACTGTTGTGGTTGAGGAGTTAAATGAGCTTTTTCTGTTTTTATTTCTTTAAGATTCATCGGACACAACATAACTTTTTACGAAAAACACTACTTAGGCACCAGTTCAGTTTTCAAATACTCAATACAGAAAAGTGCAAAAGTTAATTAGCTGAGTGGTATAAAACCTATATTTGTAAGTAATTATACCAAAGTAAGCCATAAGCGATTAATCAAATCGCTCTAAGGCCAAAATGTATTACGCCATCGATTGCCAAACTTCATTCAACCACTAAAAGTTTGGGATTGGTAAATCCAAAACCTAGCTTGAAAGGTGCCTGCTTATTACTTTAGCCCAGGGGGGTGTAACTTTGCCCCATTAAGCAAAAAGTTTGAACCTCAAACAATTTTATTTTATTTTTATTTAAACTTTATTGCATAAGAAACGTACAAAGGGTAGACTTAATGCTAAAAGCATTTTCTGCCAGGCAACCTCAAGGTCATGCAGAAATTGAACGAGACGGCTTAATTGTGGTTAATAACGCAAAAATAAATAAACATAATATTTATGTAGATACAATATTACGAGTATACTATCAATAAATAAAAGTAAATATTAAATTATGTTATAAAATACAAATAGTTATTTGTTATACAAGAGTGCAAAGTTGCTTTTTAACCGCGTGTTCAATTTTGATGACCGAGCAAGCGAAGGATTCTAAAATTGAATCACGAGCGCAGCGAGTGATTTAAAATTAGAATCCTGAGCGTCAGCGAGGGAATCAAAAGAGCACGAGGTGAAAAATCTTTGCACTCGAGTACAACACGTAACTTTTCATTCCACCTTAGCGAGGAAATGACTAAATGCAAAAAAAAACCGTTGACAATCACAAGATAGGAACTTTTATTTCAGTTTAGGTATTAACTACTACATTATGACAGGTAAGTATTACAGAATAATCTTTAAATTATAACAAAATAATACTTAGGTATAATTAATAAAAATTGAAAGTAACGTTGCTACAGTTATTTAAATTGAGTGTAATATTTTTGTTGGGTACTGTAATATTGGTGTTCACTTGTGAACTGTTTTTCGAGTGCTTGCTTTCTTGTTCTCGGATAATTCTATAAAATATGCCAGCAAAACGTTTTCTGAGAAAGTTTTGGCTACTTTTGCTAGTCGCCACGTGTTGAACATAACGTACTGTTTTAAATACTTCTCGCGTGATTGTTGAGGGAGAAAGCTCATTTGCGCATTATTAACAGTTTCAGTCAATTCTGTTGGCGTCAAATATACTTCCTCGTCGCTAGAATCATTCATTTTAGTTTTTTCAAGTTTCTTGTTTTTAATATAAGGTTTAACAATGACGTGAAAAAATGCCGCGTAAAGAACCGCTTACAAATCAAATTGTAAAAAGAACACCAAGAAGGTTCCGAGTCTGAGTTTTTAACAAATTAAAAAAAAAGTTGTATGATATATTCGGCACCATAGAGGAAACAATAAAAAGATTTAAGTAATGATTTTTTAATTCACAAACTTAGTGCACACGATGTTCTAAATTCAAATTTACTTAAACCTCTAGTGAATAAAAACGGCTTTTCCACTCAGACATTGAAGAGCAACAATACTCTTTCCGAGATGGTGGGATGAAAAAATAATTTATTTTGATATCCAACTGCGTTTAAGTATGTAGGTCATCCGGTAAAATGTGTCATAAATGGACCGTAAAACAGTTTATAATTTTAAATTAATAAAGAATTACTAGTAATGGTTCAAAGTTAACCCCCCTTGACTAAAGTGTTACTTTAGCCAAGGGGTGCAGGCACTACCTTTGTTCGCAATAAATATTAATCGTAAGGTCCAAAAAGTTTTTCGACTAGTTTAGGTTTGACATAGATGTTAGCATTTAACTTTGCATTTAGAATAAGCTCTGTTCTGGAATTAGGTTTGTTCTAAGCCGGGTCTAAGCGCGTTAATCTGTGGCGCTTTCATACCAAATTAAACCTAGAGGTGAGAAAATCCTTATTTGTAACTTGCTGTGTAAGAGATTATGCTAGATCTCACGTGGGTCTAAGTACCAGACATATTTAGATATCCAAACATGCGTAAAGACCTTTTTTAAACCAAGGTTGGCTTTACTTTACTTTAGGGTTCAATTATTGCTGTAATTTTGGTATGTTTAACGTAAAAGAGATATCGCAGCCGACTAGCTTAATTAGCCTTGCTTTAACAACAACGTTTGATTGATCGGCGAACTGAACTAGTCGCTAGCGATATCTATTTTAGAGACACAGCATATGATCAAACCAAAGTTTACTACAGATTTCGCAAATTAAATAGAATATAAATAGTAATAAGTCCATAAAATATTGAAAACATCTCCTGCTTTTATTGCGATCTAACTTCCTTAACTAAATTTTCTTTTTTATTAGATTAGATAGCCAAATGATCGGTGAGAAATGCTAAATGTTTTACTGGTTTGAAAAACCCTACCCTGATCCTACCCCGTAATGAGTCAGGAAAACAGCTGATCGGCTTCAACGGCAGGGCAAATTTTGACCAGCTACAGCTAAAAACCAACGAAATTAAATTATCTTTCGAATATACAGGGTGAAATTTTAGTGGTTGTTTTCCCGCAGTGAATTGATTCTATATCAGTAGATAAATCGATTGTTTAAGTTCTTTTTAAATAATATCAACAAAATTTTTCAACATTATGTATGGGCGCTCCATGAAACGCGCCCGTTTCATGGAGCGCTTGCAGTATGGAGAACAAAAAAAAAGAACCAATTTAAAAATAAAAAGAACTACCATGATTCGATATTATTACAGAAAGTAATTCGTTCCGCAGCGGGAAAACATCCACTAAAATTTAATCTTGTGTACATATACTGTGTTATATATATTTATTTGAGTTTATATGTAATACCATTGTTGATTCGGATATCTGCACTTGTTTTGCAGCTACTTACGACCATTACCACGGACGGCAGATCAATGTATGTGATGTTGTTATTGTATATTTATAAAGCTGAAAAAGAGGATTATTTTGCTTTAAATTTCCTCTAAACGACGCCAGCGCAGGAACCTAAATACATCCAACTGTAATCACCTGAAAAAGCTAGAACTGGAAGTCGCAGGACTTACAATATCTACAACTCACAACGTGATACAGAAGATGCACCCGGAATCACAATGCTGACACCAACAAACACTCAATAATCCAAATAATCCTCTTTTTCAGCTTTAGTCATGGATTTCCGCAAAGTAACGCCTGATTCCATCAACTATGTATATTTATTTATATATTAATTTATATTCATATAAATATACACCAACAGACATAAACAGACACAACTTATAACACCCCTCCTTTTCGTCAAGGGTTAAAATGTAAAGTGCCTCGTGGTAATGCGCATCACTTTATCACAGGCAAAACTGACTGATTGGTACAAAATGGCGAGGAGCGCGAACCATCACGTAACATCCCGGCCGCCATATTGATATGCCAGGCGCGTGAGATGATTCATTACTTTCGGATATTAATAAAGGAACGAGTACTATGATTGACTGGTCACGAATTAGACCTTGATTTGGCCTCTCGGTACTTGATTTTTTGGAGCTCGGATAGCAAGATAGTCCTAGAAAGGTATTAGCTTCTTTTACAATAATACAATAACGCCTTCAGAGCGCTTCTGCGGCTGCCACGGTTCTGCAGCGCCTCAGTATGTCCGCAGATGCGCGGACGAATGGTTTTTAAGCGATTATGCGTAAGAAAGCCTGCTTATTATCTTATCTTATCTAGAAGTCCTGCTTACTACAGCTCATGAGGAACAACAGCAACAGCGTTCTGAAGACAATTATTGCTCGTCCTGACTGCACTGTCCAAGAGCATTGAATCGAAATTGTTTCAGGACAAATAAATAAATTAAAGTAACAATGAATTTTAAATTAACTTTACAAACATAGTGAATAAGTTAAATTGTAACTGACGCATTTGCCATCAATATATGATTGATTTATATCTGAAATAAACTTATTAATATTATTTAAAGGTGATTTACCTATCAAGCGTTGAAACGTTCCATCATGACAATTTTATTAGTTACCAGTCTAGAAGGCAGCTAGTATTTTGAAACTGGCACAAGTGTGTTAGCTCACTGGCACCAGCATGCCATCCTAGCTTACCGCCTCACATAGTCGTTTAATGTTTTTTAAGTCGTTGATAAAAAGTATAGATTTAAGAACTGTCACTCTCACAGTTAACAGAGCTTTAGAATCCCTTATGTAATACTGAAGTTTAAGTACCTATAAGACTTTTACTTAACTATTTAATTATTGATACTTATTGACAATTACGTTTTGACTTTTGAGGTTATTATGTCATTTATTGACTGACTCGTTGGTGTAGTGGCGAATTTTCTGCCTTACATCCGAGTAGTCCTGACTTCGAATCCCAGGTCGAGTCCCAAATCTTGTTTTTGAGATTTTCTGTCATGAATTTCCCAGAAACGGTTCGGAGTCTTGAAGTTGGCGATGTTATACCGTCGTGCCTCAGAAAGCACGTTCAGCCGTTGGTCCTGCGTCTGATCTCTTTCCGGTCTTGTCGGATTGCCGTCTCACCGAACTTTGAGAGTGAAGGCACAGTGAGTGCACCTGTGTATTGCTCTCATACTTATGCACTATAAATCTCCTGCGCAGTTTGCTGATCTCTGTCGCCGTGGTCGAAATCGGCTAGGTGACTAATATTGTCATTTTGTACTGTAAATAATTGAGAATCCGTCGTATTGTGTATAAATAAAAAATAATGTCTGATTTAAGTGACTTTATCGAGTTTGTTGAATATGCTAGAAGGGCCCGAGAAGTGGGATCGAGGTGGTATTTACGCAATTATTCGCAAACCATGGTTATTGTGGCTCTGAGTTGTGGTGGTGGAGATGCTAGTGGTCCACCTCCAGTTCTTAATAAACTTCCTCTCTCAGTTGCACGAGCCTTACGTGTTTGGGCTTTCATATTATCCCAAGCTCTGACAATAAATCATTGTGTAGTAGTCATTAAGATTTATTCAATGAACCTTTCTGAATGCAGCAGTTATAACACTAGCCTAAAGATTATCCGGTATAGTCAGCGTCAAAAATATTCAAAATAAAATTTTGAGCGCTCTCCTTCAATCGTCAATCTGTAGAAATGTTAAAATAATACTTACGGATTTCGCGATTTATTTCAGCCTGACGTTTCGAACACTTTAAAGCGTCCGTGGTCACAGGTAGACCCAATAAATCGCGAAATAATCCGTAAAAAGTGTATCATTTTAATGTCTACTGTTCGTGTAAACTGTAGAAATCTGTCAAATAAAATCGGTTATTTTTCACACGGTACTAAAGTGACACTTTACATTGACGCTGTATTTACCTTGTATTTTTGGCTATATTTTTGGACGGTATGTCGATACCATCCATAGGGCTTCTTATGAACATATGTTTCATTTCATATTAATAGCATCAAATTATAATTAGTTTGAGAAGTTTGGTAATATAAATGACTCACCCGTTACGTGCGATAATCCGCTGACTTCATTGTTGATAAAAGATATAGAGATAGTAATTATATTTGAATTCCTGGTGGATTAAACATATCCTGCTTTGATATTTATCAGATAACTAAAAGTAATATATTTTTTTTATATCAATCGACTAAAGTATATTTACTGAAAACTGTCAGGTTTGGGATACAGGATAACTGTCGTAAAATCACAACGGTATTGTGTCGTCCCGAAATAAAAAGCTCTGTAATATGTGACCCTCGGGGATAGTTTTGCTTCATAATAAGTATTTTTTAAAACGAATCAGCGGCTGTTTGGCCCGGCTACAAATAATCTAACGACCACTTTGGTGTAATAGTCAAGAAGTTGACTATCAACCAAGAGGTCGCGGGTTCGATCCCCACACTGTACAAACATTTGTGTGCATGAACATGTCTGTTTGTACTTGTCTGGGTGTTATATGTATTTATTTAAGTTTATTTGTAATACCACTGTTGATTCTGATATCTGTAACACAAGTGCTTAAGCTAGGTACTTACAACGGAGTCAGATCAATGTATGTGATGTTATTGCATCACATACATTGATCTGACTCCGTCGTTATGACGACCGCTTGGTGCAGTGGTCCGCATGTCGGACTTCTAAACCAAGGGTCGCGGG
This sequence comes from Pyrausta despicata, assembly GCA_963921415.1. NCBI lineage: Eukaryota > Metazoa > Arthropoda > Insecta > Lepidoptera > Crambidae > Pyrausta > Pyrausta despicata. The sequence continues at coordinate 4,033,010 of OY992863.1, forward strand.
TTCGATTCCCGCACAGTACAAGCATAAGTGTGCATGAACGTGTGTGTTTGTACTGGTCTGGGTGTTTTCTATTTATAATATGTATTTATTTACAAAAAAAAGTATTTAAGTATGTATATCCGTTATCTAGTACCCATAACACAAGCCTCGTAGCTTACTTTGGGACTAGAGAATTGGTGTGATTGTTGTGAAATATTTATGTTGTGAAATATTTATTTATTGCATATTAAAAAAATACTACCGATTGACCTTTTTGGGTTCTTTGCCTGAGAGTTGACCAAAGGAACTCTTTAAAGGCACATTTTCATTCTCGTTCAGAAAACATGCTATTGAAGCTTTAAGCTGTTGCGCTGCTGTCGCGCGATGTGTGACAAAACCTTTAATATGCTGTCCATTCCAGCAAATATACATACATATCTTATGTATAATTCTGTTCTCTATAAATATAAAATTATCTTGTCACAATGTTCGTTCCCGTACTCCCCCGAAACGACTTGACTGATTCGAAAAGACATAAAACACTTAAAAAATATTTTCGGCTTCGGTCATCATCAAGGAGGATTCGAACCCCCGATCTTTGAAAGTCCGCTCCAATGCTATTGACTGATTCTTATGAAATTTTGAGAGCATATTGAGTAGGTCTGAGAATCGGCCAACGCCTATTTTGTCATATCCCTTAGTGATAAGGGTTGTCCCAATAATTTATATGGCAAAGAACGTTTGCCGGGTCAGCTAGTGCAATATATATATACTTATTTAAGTAATTGTAGGTATGTATGTTTATTAATTGTTCTTTATTTATTTATTTAGTAAGTAGGTAACCTTTTTACTTGCGTTTTCTTTTTCTCTCTAAGTATGTGCACCGCCTGTGTGTTCTCTGTTCGGACCTGTGGTTGACTAGTAGAGAATGCCTCCGGCATTAAGTACACCATTGAACACAAGATTGTGCAGAAGTTTTTAAATAAATAAATAAAAATCTTCTTACAAAGTTTAAAAAAAAATACCGATTAGGAAAAGGTTGGAATCAGTTAGTAACGTTGTAAATACATTAAAGGGGTTGGGAAATTACTTTCATTAAATATGTCAGTGAACATAACAAAGTGTCTACGTTATCATGAAATAGTTATTATAGGTACTGCTTTATCTTTGTGTTACTTAGATTCAAGTTATTGCTGTGCATTGAGAAATTGTTATATTGAACTCTCTAGCTAATCGATAACCCTTTTTATTAATATAACTTGTGAACTTAATTTCATTCGAGACAAGTGTCGAAGTTGCCCCAACACCGCCTGGCCAAGCAGTAAGTCCAAACAAGAAAAGTTTCTAAACAACGCCCTCTAGCCCCCGTGGAACTTAACAGTACACAGTTCCTACAATCAGCGATTCCTGATAAAATAACGATTTATTTATTGAGAAGGTGAAATTGGTTACTACCTATTACCTATTTAGGCAAATAGGTACCTTAATCAGGATCATTTATTTTATATTTAGCCAGTCAGTTGTTTTCAAGTAAAAACAGTATGGCAATCAGCAGGAAAAATACGCCTGATGAGTACCTACTTATGTTATTTCATAAATAATATAATGTGAACCCACCATGTTCCGTATCTAAATTCTTTAGGGCCGATTTTCAAGTGTCCCATAGCCCTACTACGAGTAGTTTGAAAAAATCCCAAGTTATCCGATTTAAGAAGTAAACTGCGTAAGTTGTATTTTCTATCTTCAACAAGGTCGGTATTATCCAATACGTACGAATTAACGTAACAATTTTATACCCACTTTAACTGACTATTGAAAACTCTGCGTTAAGCGTGTCAACAGAGCCCTGGCAAATAATATATTGGCGGTGCGTGGGCGCATAAGGATGTGACATTCGTTTATTACAGTGTGGTATCTGACTGGAAACGGGCGCGATAAGATAACCGTATTCCAACTGGAGTGCTGGCACTGATACGAACTTAATGAGTATTGGCACAGTTTTTATTAGCTCGGGCTGTTTGTATGTTTGCCATAATCCTTATTGACAAAAAAATAGGTTAAAAAACGAAAAAAAAAACACGCTTTTATTGCTAACTAAAAAAGAAAAAATAATTTCTGAGTACAAATAATTTATATTACAGTAGAGCAAAAATCGTGGGGTGATTAGTATAATATATATTAAAATCATTATATTATTGGCAACTATAAAAAGAGAACTATGAAAACGGCATAAAGCGCATCCCACGCTTTTTACTCTACTGTAATATAAATTTTTGTGTTCAAAAATTATTTTTTTTCTATTTTAGTTAGCAATAACAGCGTGTTTTTAGTTTTTTAAACTATTTTTTGATAGCTTCAGTTTTTTTCGTGAGTTAAGTTATACCAGGGTACAGCGACTATGTTGCCGTGACTCGCGACTGGCAGTATGTCAACCAATGTTTGCGGCCAAATAAATAAAATAAAAAACCAAAATACACGCTTTTATTGCTAACTAAAAAAGAGAAAATAATTTACTCTGAGCACACAGAAATTATATTTCAGTAGAGTAAAAAGCGTGGGGGTGCACTTTATGTCGTTTTCATAGTTCTCTTGTAGTTCTCTAATAATATAATCCTTTTGATATATACTACTCGTATACCCCACGATTTTTACTCTACTGTAATATAAATTCCGTATACTCAGAAATTATTTTCTATTTTTTAGTTAGCAATAAAAGCGTGTTTTATTTTAGTTTTTTTTAACAATTATTTATTTTGATTTTTTTAGTTAATAAAGATAATGGAAAACTCTTATCAAATTATTGCATTGTCATCGGTACTTGATACGTGTGCAAAGTTTCATATTAATCCGATTTCTGGAAGTTAGTAAAAATTGAGCTCAAAGTTTCCCTTATATACCTACAGACCGAGCTAATAAAAGCGTGTCAATGACAGTCGTGAGTCGTGGCGACAGTATGTCACAAGTGTGCCCTTTGGCTTAGGATAGCTGTATCCAATTATTGACGGAATGTCCCTTTGTAAAATTCGCTAACAAAGCAAATTTAACACGAAGTTAAATTAAATAAAACAGCAATAGAATTCCATCAGTTCAGTCTTTGTTTCAATTTTTTTCACAATTATCACCGTAGTTAAATTTGACTGTAACAATAATTACGTGTGAAACGAATTTTCTATTTTTCCATGAAGGAAAATGTTGAACTTTATTAACTTTATCGTGTCATGTGACCTTTAACTTTAATTACCTGCGCAATTTTAACCAGCCTTGAAACACATTGTTGTTCATACCCAGTAATTTCACTTATACAAATGAATTTTCATTTAATTATGTTGCACAGGTTTAAGCAGTAAAATAGGTAACTACCCATTACCTATATAGTTAAATAGGTAAAAACAAATCGAAAAACATACTTCTGAAATTCGTTATATATTATATTTATATATTGACGTGACAACGTCTTATAAATTGGTTTGCCGAGTGACACCTCAAGAAACTGCGTTACGCTGCTCCGCTTACGCTCCGCGCGAGAGAGACAGAGCGAGAGAGAGAGAGAGAGAGAGAGAGAGAGAGAGAGAGATAGGCATACACACCGGTTCATGTTATACGAATGAATATTCACATTAAAATTATTTTACCACTCAGAGTCGTTGTCACGTAAAACTTTCGCGCGTATACCGACTTTACAGGCAACCAATTTTTTATTATTCTATTCGTTATATATTATATTTATATGTTATATATTATTATTCGTTATATGTTATAGATACCAACCTAACGCGACGAAGTGAGTCACTATCCTGAGACCGTACTTCCTAACGTTTCGTTTGTATTTTCGGATCTAGCCAGCGCGTTCACTCGCACGGTCGAGCTCGTTAGTGTGACAGGGATGGCTATATCCGTAACTGCGGACAACAGTTTAGAGAGTAGGGGGGCAGAATTAACACATTGTGAAATTTTTTATCTGTGAAAATTTTTTTTCGACTGGTAAAATTGTACTGATTTTATTAATCACAGAAGTACACTTCTTATCTGATTTGTCACTATTTTGGACGAGTCCATATTATTAGTAACATACCATCATATATTATTTAATAACAAATTTCAAAATTTAGCCGTAGTAAGCAAGTTGTTCGAGCCTTATAACAATTTATCTGGCGATTACCTTATTCTGTAATCGCCTTTGCCTTGGTTACTTAGTTAATTTATAGAAAACAAACATTTTTTTTCATCCAACAACATTTGTTTTTTTAACTTATGTAAAGCCTATTATTGGCCTTAATATTTGTAAAATTTTATTTGTTAATATTCATGTAATTGCTGTTGGTTTTCACACTAATCTAAATAAAATAAAAATGAAACAACTTTGTGTTAACAGAATTTGAAAAGTTAACGTCTTTAACGGTTCCTAAGGAATCCCATTGGGTCGCTTACTTGACTAAATACCCTCAGTCAATACTTCTTTTGGAGGCTGAATGCAATCCGCGAATTAAATGGGGATTAGCATCGGGACTGTGGCTAGTGATGTACAGAGTACTGACTATGATTTTAAATTTCGAACTTTTCTATGAACCATTTAGAATCCGTTATTTTTGTAAGTTTGAACCCTATTCTGTTTGTGTGTCTGTCTGTGGCATCGTGGCTCCTGAACGGATGAACCGATTTCAGTGTGTTTTTTTTCGAAAGATAATTTAATCACGGTGGTTAGTAGCTTAGATTGGTCAAAATCCGTCCAGTCCATCAAGCTTCTGTTTTCTTTGCTCATGTATGGGTTTTTTAAGTTTAAGTTTTAATTACATTTTCCACTAAACTTCATCATCTGCGTTTGATACGTATTCCTGCAGGTATATGCAGCCATATAGTAGAAAAATCTGTACCTAGAACTTATACTCGTAGCTGTACTAGTTGTAGTGTTTCCGCAGTGTATTTTATATCTGTTTTACTAATTTAATCATGACGAGGGGTCTCACTCCAACAATACGTAAATGTAGAAAAACTTTGCATTAATTATTTCGTGTATTGTAGGTATGTGTATTATTGTTTTAAAAGAGTGGACGATTAAGTGACGAAAGATAGGATGGTATGGAGAGAAAAACATATTTCGCCAAATCCAGACAACCTGCGAAAACTTCATGTGAATGATGATTATGTGTCTTAAGAAAGTTGTCTGAAAGAGACCAACTGTAAGATCGCCTGAATTGTAAAAAACATTTTCCTTTTCATAAATGCATATTTACCTACCTTTTTGTAAACTTAGATCCGAAAATCCGATTTTTAGTCCTAAGTTACATCACTAGGTCCAGAGATATTGTAGCACTAAGCCTGCCTGGGCACATCTCTACTGATACTGGATAAGACGGATTTTGTCCCCGATGTTTCGTCCCGACGTAAGAAGGTTTCGTCTTTCGCTAAAAGCTTTTGATACAGTTTTCTTCTGTTGAAAAGACTCTGGATTGTAGTCTGTGCACGGGTAACAATTTCAGCTTTTTCTTTTCTATTCTTAGTACAATGAGATAAGAGCGATGTGGACGGAAATCTTAAGTGTACTTATCATTTTATTTGAATGTTCCGGTTAAAGATAATTTTTAAAAGAGGCACAATGCAATGATAAATTTAGATTTCAGTTTAAAATGCCACTAAGCTCATAAAGCTTTGACATGATACACTTGAGTGGCGAATATGTCATTCCTTTAATATTACGATGAAAAATTAAGAGCACTTCAGAATCAAGTATTTGTAGTAAGTACGTTAAAAAACAAAATAATTAAATAGTTGGTGGAATTAGGCGTTACTTTGCGGAAATCCTTGACTAAATCTGAAAAAAGAGAATTATTTTGCTTTAAATTTCCACTAAACGACGCCAGCGCAGGAACTCAAATACATCCAACTGTAACCACTTTAAAACACTAAAGCAATACAAACAATATACCTCACAATGTGACACAGAAGATGCACCTGGAAAACACAACACTGACACAAACAAAAATAGTTTAATAACTGCGCCAACCATTTTGGCTGTTGACTAGTTTCATACTACGGAGTATTGAAAGCAACAAAAAATAGTGCCTATTGAGGTTTCAGAAACGGATTATTTCCGAAAACAAACCACTTCTCAGTCGTTCAAAGTTCGGTCCAGAAACTTTATCCTGTCCTCGCATAAATCTTCGGTTAAACCAACTTCCTACTGTAGTCCAGACACTCCGGACAACCGTTTAAATCAGAGGTTCCAAAACTTTTTTGTTATGGACCACTAGGTCACCACTTTTTTGGTGGTTCCGGTGGACGTGCAACCCCAGCACCAAATATTATTAAAAAGTAGTCCTCCTGGCCGATATCGACCACGGCGGCCAATCTCAACAGAGATCAGCCAACTAAGCAGGAGATCTTATAGTGCACAAGTGTGAGCGCAATACACAGGTGCACTCACTGTTCCATCACTCTCAAAGTTCGGTGAGACGGCAATCCGACATGACCGGAAAGAGATCAGGCGCAGGACCAACGGCTTAACGTGCTTTCCGAGGCTACGAAGTGTAACACCGCCAACTTTCCGACTCCGAGCTGTTTTTAAGAAATTCCTGACAGAAAATCTCAGAAAGAATTTTGGCTCGACCTGGGATTCGAACCCAGGACCTCTCGGATGTAAGGCAGAGACTTTGCCACTAATCCAACGAGGCAGTCACAACACCAATATTATTAACCATATTCCCGAAACTAAATACGAAATGTTAATGTGAAATATTGAGCTTCTTACAATATTATCTGCTTACATTGATACAGCTAAAGTGCTTTCGTGGACCCGCGCTTACGACAGCGAGACCTAGTACCGCCCAAAATTGGGGTTATAACGTATTAAGACCCAAAAAGGGGGTCAAAACCATGGCGGTATTGACCCCCATTTTTTAATCTCGGCGGTTGATACCCCCATTCCCATTTTTGGGTCTCACTGTCGTAGACTCCCGTCGAGTTTCCTATTCAAATCATGTGGTCGAATTCGCTAACTTCTATATTATCCTAATTACTTTACCATACTATTCTCCTCTAAACTATCCTATAACATATCGTCAATCGGTATTATGCAAGTCTGATGTCATTTTGATGACGGCTCGTGGGAGCGTTATTTCATGACATGAAACATGGGTTTTTATCGCATGTTAAGAAAAGGAGGCAGTGTTATTTATGGTAAGGTAAGTATCTTTTAAGCCATAACCATAGTATTTATTCTAAGACAACGTTTTTTCGTATAAATACAATGATTAAGTATTTGATTTTTATAACTTTGGTGAAAAAAAACTCACTGAATATTGTGTCTATAAATCGATGCCTACCTTTATGTTAAGTGAGTCGCTGTTTTACCACAAGTAAAAAGCCAGTGGCAGTCCTTGGTTTTTCTGAATAAAAAATCGGTGCCTGTAAAGTCGGTATACGCGCGAAAGTTTTACGTGACAACGACTCTGAGTGGTAAAATAATTTTAATGTGAATATTCATTCGTATAACATGAACCGGTGTGTATGCCTATCTCTCTCTCTCTCTCTCTCGCTCTGTCTCTCTCGCGCGAAACGTGAGCGGAGCAGCGTAACGCAGTTTCTTGAGGTGTCACCCGGCAAACCAATTTATAAGACGTTGTCACGTCAAAACAGTAGTACCTGAATAAAAATTAATGTAATGACAGCACTAGTGATAACATAACAAATATTGCTTTTTATAAAAAGCAGGATATCTTGTAAACAAGCTTCAATCACTTATTAATTTGTAGACGATAAATATATTTTTGCAGTAGAATAAACCAACCGTCTGAGGCGGGATCGAACCCGCGGTCGTAGGAATCCGGCCTGTGTGCTTGCAAAGTTTTCTATTGCAAAAAATATTATCCTTAGTGTGCGTGAATGCTTATCACGATGAACTATTTATTATTAAAATGTAGGCGATAATGTATCGCAGACCGAAATCAAAACCGAAATATTCTGTCGCAATTCCTTTTTTCTGATTTAAAAGCTTATGACGGCATTAAATATCTATAAGTAGGGTGAGAGCTAAAGTTCCTCCTTTGTCTGAACTCAGACCGAAAGATTGAATTCAAGACTATCATATACCCCTTTGTTACACCCCCATTGTGTAAGGGTTCGTGACTTAATGTATAGGTGTATGTGATTTCAGTGATCAATGATTCAGTCCCATTGTTTCAATTCTAATGACATGTCCTTCGAATGTGGAACCCTTCAGTTATACTTAGTCAAGGGTTCAAGCATCACAGGTACGACTGGTAAGATTTATAGAGGGTATCCCACCATCATATCAATCTAATTTTGGATCGTAAAATGTTATGAGATATCGAGCTTGTTTTCTTGCTTCCGTTTACATAGATAGATGGAATGTTCTTTATTGCATACCACATAAAGAAGATACAAACAATGAATTTTACAGAAGTTGTACAATTTAGGCGGTGTTCTGAGCCCAAAGTCATACGACTGGTAGAGATTACCCTACAGCGTTAACTCCACCTTTTGTACAGAGTTTTCTAGTGTTATTGCTAGAAGCGATTTCTTCCAGATAACCTCCGAGCAAAGGGTATGCATATGTTAAGAGTTTAATAATGGATAGGGAGGGACCACTGGTTTTTACTTAAATGACTAGATTTTTTTTTAAAGATTTTAGCTAGATTTCATCAACATTAGTTTGGAGTACAGATTTTTGTTTAATTCAAAGTATCGCCCGCTTTTGAAAATGCTCTTTACAAAAAATTAAGTAGATTAAAATTTAATCGGAAGTTTTCGCTTGTTAAAGGATCTATAGTAGGAACTTGGAACTCGTTGTAAAGAGGACAAAAGCTTGTAGCTCGCAGTTTTAAGCTACTTAAGATAAGGAGCTTGTCTTTTCAGCGTGCAGCCATTTCCGGCACGCTGAAGATATTAGCTAAATAGATTATTGAACATACTAATTTTGTAAGTTTTCAGGACTGGAATTATTGTAGTTTTTGTGAAAAAACGGGCTTAGTAGATTATATAGGACTACAAACGTCAATGAATGCTTATGACAAAGGATGTTTCTGATTTATTAAATAGGCCCCGAAGGATAGCTTGTTTGTAATGTGGACTCATTAGATTCGAATGTAAACATTCTACGAAAATTAAAATAGTACACCCCAATAGTATAGTGGTAGTTATAAATCTTCTCTATATATATAAAATTCTCGTGTCACAATGTTCGTTCCCGTACTCATTCAAAACGGCTTGACCGATTCTCATGAAATTTTGTGAGCATATTGAGTAGGTCTGAGAATCGGCTAACATCTATTTTTCATACACCTTAGTGATAAGGGTTGTCCAAAATAATTTATATAGCAAAACAACGTTTGCCGGGTCAGCTAGTATTTGTATATTTGTAACTTCTAGTTCTTTGAGAGCATTGTTGCTAAATAGCAATACTAAACAATATTCAGCCTTCAGCTATGAAACCATTTACGTCTATTGTTAATTTTATTATTGTTAGTTTCAGTCCATTTGATGTTTGTTTCAATACCCACTCAATTATGATAGCATTCAACTAATTGTAATTACCGTAAATCATGGCAATAATTCCAATTAACTTTATGGCCTCTGCGACCATTGTACAGAATACAAAGGTATTTCATAGGTATGTAGCACCGAACAGTATTTTATGCCTGTAAAGGAATCTATCTAGAAATCCCCTACAACAAAATAGAGGAACTGATATAGTTTAAAATGATTGTGTTCGACTTCTGTTCTTCTTCTGTTGTGTTTTTTTCTGTGAAATGAGATATGAAATTCTGTACACTCTATTTGAAAAAAAAAAGTTTATTATTTGTCGACGACCTCTTGGTGCAGTGGTCCACGTCCACATGTCGGACTTCTTCTAAAGCAAGGGTCGCGGGTTCGATCCCCGCACAGTACAAGTACAACATGTGTTTGTACTAGTCTGGGCGTTTTCTATGTATAATATGTATTTATTTACAAAAAAATGTATTTAAGTATGTTTATCCGTTGTCTAGTACCCATACGAGTAACACAAGCCTCGTAGCTTAATTTGGGACTAGAGAATTGGTGTGATTGTTGTGAAATATTTATTATTATTTATTTACTAGCTTTCCGCCAGCGGCGTTGCCTGCGTGGAATTCGGTTCTCTTATATGTATATCAAGCATTAAATATAGCCTATGTTCATCAGGGATAATGTAGGATTCTAATGGTAAAAGTTTTTTTTTCATCGTTCCAGTAAGTGATTTCAGAGTCTATTCAATTGAAACAAATAATCAAATGTATCCTCTTTATAAAGACTATTATAAATAATATTAATGTAGAATATATCTTCGTAGACAAAGCCGTCATTTAATATCTTTGTGACAAAACATGATTAGCAATTCCAGTTCACATAAAGTTCCTGTTGTCTTTAGGATTTTTGTACACATACTTTTTGTCCATGTCCGGTGTATGGACATTCTCATTGTAAACCATACCTCATTGCTAATCCGGCGAAAAAGACGGTCGGATTTCCGGTAAAAAAGCAATTGTGTACAAGCGGCCTTACGCAGTTTACATCTCTCGTCTTTTTAACCCATGACGAAAAAGAGGGATGTTGTAATTTAATTTATTTAAAAATGTATTTTATTTTATTTATTACACATGATGAGTAGGTACAATTGGTAGACTTCATGCTGAAACCATTTTCTGCCAGTCAACCTCAAGATCGTAAAGAAAGATCGCAATAGGTGCAGTTAAAATATAATAAGAGATGTCGAAGGACTTTCATTACGCAAATAAAAAGGAAATAAGCTTTACTTCCACACTTTTATCATATCTTATATGTAAATGCGGAATAAGGTATACAGGTATCAATGAATGCAATTTATTTATTCAGAAAAATTTCGACTCTGATCTTTTGACATCCAAGACCAGCGAGTTCCAAAGTCGTGTTGCCGTCACAGCGAAAGACCTTAAGAAGTATGTAGAGCGGTGAGCGGGTGTGGCTAACTGAAGATTTTCTTAGGCGCGAAGTACGCGGTCATGAGTTTTACACAGGAAAGTGATCATAAATCTATAAAATAAGACGGTGACATAAGATTGTCGATAATGGCGCATAAAATGCACAAAATACTGGAGTCTCTACGCTGACGAATTCGGAGCCAATTGAGTTGTGGTCTGTAGTTAGAAACATGATCGTATTAACGGAGGCCGAAGATGAACAAACACAACTTTTTAGAAGACGATCAAGTTTGTCAGTCAGTGCCTCAGTGAGGTTAGTGCAGCAGGAGTCAGCATAGTCATTTATCGGTTACAAGCGTATGCATGAGTAAAAGCTTAGTCGTAAATGGAAGAAAATACTTTAAACGGTACAGGCCCCTCAGACAAATAATAACTTTTCGACTGACCTAAGCCACGTGAACACCCCAGTTAAGCGAAGAGTCCATCATAAGGCCCAAGTTCTTAACGGTGGTACAGGAAGGAATTATGCTTCCCTTATATGTCACTGGATTCATATCATCCATGTTCAGCGTAGAAACTATTCCTGGACTACCAAAAATGATGGACTGACATCTGGTGGGGTTAACCGAGTTTCCAAAGTTGTGCAAACACGCTGAAGTATGAGCTAAGCTATCGTTAATCAGTCAGATTGCTTTAGATATGTCAACAACGTCAGACTGAACTTACTCGTACAATTGCAATTAGGTTCATAAAAATAAATAATTGAATGTGGAGAAAGAATACCAACCTGCGGTACACCAAAAGGTAGATTATACCAGTCAGAGGTAAAGTGTTAGTTTTAATTGACTGCTTGCGACAAGACAACGCAAATATGACGAAAACCGTAGAATAGTTTTAAGTTCGCAATAAAAGCGTGTTTTTTTGTTTTTTAAACTATTATTACCTCTTTAGTGCGTGATGTTACTCCCATTACCAATCTGATCTACTAACCGAAAAAAAATGATAGTTTACATGGACATGACCTTTTTACAGAAACGATCCTATACTAAGAACTGTAGTAATCTTATCGATATTTGTATCAATTTTTTATTTGTTACAATTCTAAAGATTACCGAGAAATTTGATTGCGGCTGATTTAAACTCAGTCCTTATTCACTGGCCATAAAACCTATTTAAAGGCTATACTTTGTACGAGTTATCTCGTGAGTGAGTAAGATAAGTAAGTAATCAGAGACACTTGCAAGAAATCGTCTCAAGTACTACATATCATTAGTCTAATAGTTGTTTTAGACACATATCAAATTAGGTAGGTACACACATATCACATTCAGATAATGTTTACCAGTTTTACAGTTTCTTTATTCTATACCACACAGTTAACACTTAAAATAAAATTACTAAATTAGGTTACATACTTGTTACCTTTCAAAACTCATTAATAGATATGACTCATCAAGAATGGGAAAAATGATTTTTACACTTTTAAAAAATCAACCTTAGTTCTTTATTTGTGAAAATGACTTTTAAGTAAACAGTGTCAGTAAAACTCCTACAGCAACGGTTGATACTCGTTATATAAAAATATTATAACCTATGGTCAATCAAATAAATATTAAATACTAGTGGACCCCGCAGACGTTGTTCTGCCATTGATTTTTTAAAATTTTCTGATCTTTTAAACCTTCCCTGGACTACCACGAATATTTCAAGACTAAAATTATTCAAATCGGTTCAGCCGTTCTCGAGTTTTAGCGAGACTAACGAACAGCAATTCATTTTTATATATATTAAATATAATATTTCGAACTTTTCACTTAAATGTGTGCATGAAATTTTGATCCTAAAGGTGGTAAGCGCTGTCTGACCGTGATTATACTAAGATTGAACACATATTTTCTAAAACTTCATGCTTGACACATGCACAGAGGGTAAAATCAGGACTCTATTGCTATTACTAATTTCTAGCTACATATGCCATAACTTTACAATGACTCAAATAAGAATTTAGATTGTTTCATACAAAAGTAGATTATTTACCGATTATATAATGTAGAATAAAATGACATTAGCGAAAGGGGAAAGAGGGGACTTTTAGAAACCTTTGTTCGGTACTTTGTCGTCGACACAAGTGCCGACAGCAAACACCAAACGGCGGGGCTTACTTGATATAAATACGGGACTCGCCTTATTGAGTTAGCTCAAAAAGAAATGATGGTCTAAGCATGACAAATTGGATGAAAAGGGACAGTTATTCTAAATGTTCTACATTACTAGCTGACCCGGCAAACGTTGTTTTGCCATATATGTTAAGGGTGGACCCTTATCTCCTTAGGGGTATGAAAAATAGATGTTGGCCGATTCTCAGACCTACTCAAAATGCTCACAAAATTTCATAAGAATTGGTCAAGCCGTTTCGGAGGAGTACGGGAGCGAACATTGTGACACGAGCATTTTATTTATATTTCTACATTATATAATTGTTGGTGTAACAGGATCACACTTAGCGCTCTACAATTCGATAAAGCTTGCATTCAAAATGTTTTTCATTTGTTTCAGGTAATTATTGGAAGAAAGACGAAGCAGAGGCCCCTAATAAAGCGAGTTTGATCACAGAATTTTAGAACCTTATTTTAGCGGAACACTTGATAGGCGAATAAATCTCGCTCTTGTTTGGTTTTAAGTCATTTCTGATTATATTCATAGACCGGGCTTAAGTTTTTTTCTATTGTTAACTCTCGACGAAAAAGAGTGGTGTTATAAGTTTGACTCCGATGTCTGTTTGTCTGTGTTTGTTTGTTGCGATCGTATCTCCCGAACGGATGAACCGATTTCAAAGCGGTTTTTTTGTTCGAAAGATAATTTAATCACGGTGGTTGTTAGTGAGATCCCTATGTCTGTTCGTTTTTTTGTATGTTTCTGTCTATGACTTCGTATCTCCCGAACGGATGGACTGATTTCTAAGCGGTTTTTTTTTATTCGAAAGATAATTTAATCACGGCGATTGTTAGTGAGATCCCTATCTATGTCTGTTCGTTTTTTTGTATGTTTCTGTCTGTGATTTCGTACCTCCCGAACGGATGAAAAGATTTCAAAGCGGTTTTATTCGAAAGATAATTTACTCACGGTGGTTGTTAGTGAGATCCCTATGTCTGTTTGTTTTTTTGTATGTTTCTGTCTATGACTTCGTATCTCCCGAACGGATGAAAAGATTTCAAAGCGGTTTTATTCGAAAGATAATTTAATCACGGCGGTTGTTAGTGAGATCCCTATGTCTGTTCGTTTTTTTGTATGTTTCTGTCTGTGAATTCGTACCTCCGGAACGGATGAACCGATTTCAAAGCGGTTTTTTTGTTCTAAAGATAATTTAATCACGGTGGTTGTTAGTCAGCTAGCTGGTCAAAATCCGTTGAAGCTCACCAGCTATTTTCATGGCTCATGTCGGTTCTATTTTTGAATTTTTACTTCAAAATAATGACTAATCGAGCCGTTGGATATTCCATTATAGTTTTAATTCAAGCGAGCCATGCTCAACCATTAATTACTAATTATAAGGTAAGATTTGCCAAGTTATTACTTTTTAATCAATGTTCGCTTGGTTTCGATTGGTCATCTAAATTAACTAGTTTTTGATTGCTAGTGATAAAACTAAACAATGTTTTACTTAAACCTTTTCAGTGGCTATTAATGATGGGCAAAGCACCGGGTTTATACCCGGTGTTTTGGTAAACACCCAGTAAACACCCGTAAACACCTTTAAGCACCCAAAAAATTGGGTGTTTACTTAATTTGTAAAAATACTCAAATAATGTCAAAAACATGTTGTTATAAGTATTATCTTTATTAATTTAAGTAGTAAAAATCGATTAGTTTTCGGTATCCTCCTCATGATGTAGTTGACCTACATGACTGAATTTCGCTTCTCTTAGATATTTTAAAATTTGTTTGAAACACTTTGTTTTCACACACGGCCGTATATATTTAAACTCTTCAGTCAGTAATAGTCCGAAATATTCATTTCTTTTATCCTCTTGTTTATAAAATGTTGCACATTCAAAACAAACTTTTGTTACATTTTCTTGGCTTTTTTCCTTTGTGGCGGCGGCGGCGGCGGTGCCGGTGCTGACGCCGGCGCCAGCGGCATTGTTGGCAACCCCTGGTAAATCCTCTGGCAACTGAGTCTCACTCTCCCCAAATATATTTGGGGAGCGACTTCGGCTACGACTTGACTTTTTTTTTTCTTTCTACATTAATTATTAAAAAATCTTTTTCAATAAACTCAAATTCAATTTCATTTATTTTTTATTTAAAGATCTTTTTATTTTTGGGAGAAATTACGGAAATAGGTAGCTAAAACTGTGGCCCACAAATCAGCTTGCATTTTTCCAGGTCGAAAATTATCATATTTACTCGAATTTAAGTAAAAAAACGTAAACACCCAAAATTTTGGGTGTTTATCGGGTTTAAACCCAATAACACCCATAACGCCCGATAACACCCGGTTTTTACCCACCTGGGTTTAAACCCGGGTGGGTGGATTGCCCATCTGTAGTGGCTATTATAATGTTTTTAGTATTTATCTTGGAGATAGGAATCCAAACTAGTATTTAAAAAGGATAGTTTAACATTTTTGTATGTTTGTGATGGATTAATTCAAATCAAGTACTATTTGTCCAATTTAAATTTTGTAACAGCAATTGAAATCTTCATTATTGAAAAAAGTAATGAAGTCATAATTTTAATTAATATTTTTAAATATGTATGTATATGTTTACTAAGACTGCGTAGTAACAGCACTGGGCGTGTGTAGACGTGATTTAATTTTCGGCGCCAAAATTCCTAAGTCAAATCAGAGCTGAAATCGTTTCCAGTTACGTCGTTGTCATGTTCAAATGACAATCCAGAT
This sequence comes from Pyrausta despicata, assembly GCA_963921415.1. Lineage (NCBI taxonomy): Eukaryota > Metazoa > Arthropoda > Insecta > Lepidoptera > Crambidae > Pyrausta > Pyrausta despicata. The sequence goes on from OY992863.1 coordinate 4,048,823, forward strand.
TGCTTTCACGAATATCTGGAATTCGATTCGGAGACGAATTTTGATTTTCCTGTTCAAATACCTAAGCGTTGTGTAACTTGACTCTATGTACTATGATAGCTTGGCTTTCTAACATAGTCTATATTTTGCATTAGATACCCGTTTAGTGAGTGTATTTCTTACAGGTATTGTGTACAGTAATTGTGCTCGTGGCGCAGTGGTTGCAGCGCTTTGGTAGTGATACCAAAAGTTAAGCAACCTAAGGCGCGGTCATGTTTGGGATGGGTGACCATTCTGACCATTTAAGTGACGTCTATTTACAAGCATCTCCGTGATTCGGAAGGCATGTTAAGCGGTTGGTCCCGGTTAATATCGATAGATATTAGTCGATAAGCCTAGTCAGAGGCCCTCGGGCGGCTTAATAACATCTGACAGTAAGTTTGGTCACTTACATTACAAACACCCCTCCACCAATCCGCACTGAGCCCGCGTGGTGGAGTATGGCTCGGACCACCTCATAATTGAGGTGAGGCCTGTGCCCAGCAGTGGGACGTATATAGGCTGATGAGATTGTGTACAACAATCACTTTGGTGTAATGGTCAAGAAGTTGACTATTAACCAAGAGGTTGCGGGTTCGATCCCCGCACTGTACTAACATTTTTGTGCATAAACATGTCTGTTTGTACTGGTCTGGGTGTTGTATGTGTTTATTTAAGTTTTTTTGTAATACTACTGTTGATTCTGATATCTGTAACACAAGTGCTTTAGCTATTTACCACGGAGTCAGATCAATGTATGTGATGTTGTTGTATATTTATTTATATTTTTATATTTATTTACTAAGTCGGTAGTATCTGGATGAAATTGAGTAGAAATTTATCCCAGCAGTTAAAAAGCTAAAACAAACAGGCATCTTTCAGGTGAGCTCACTGTAAAACAAAATGTAAAAATTCGATGCGTCAAGTTATTCGCTTCGGTATCTTATAATAATAATAATAATATCATTTATTTCAGAAAATTGTATCCATATATGGGTTAGTAACAATTAGCTTAAAATCTATGGTTAGTATTAAATTAAATTAATTATCAAACAGTCTTACAATCATTATCATTAAGTTATATCTAATCATTAAGCGACATCAGCCGAGCGTGTAAGGTCACCCTCAACACAAGACACCTCCATAGTGGCGATGTGTACCGATCGGCAAAAGTCCTCAGTATGCTGTTGTTACTGTCCCGTACCCTGCGGATCAAGAAAGCCGTTTTCTTGCGTATGATAGCATTGAATGCATCAGTTTGGTATTCCGCAAACATTCCCGATGCACTACAAAAACGAGGCAGACCCAACAGCACCCTGAAGACATTATTATATTGGATGAGAAGAGCTTCAAGCGATCTTTTGGTGTGCTTGATCCACAGGTTTCCCGTGTACAGACTCTGACAGTATGCTTTAAAAAGCGTAACCTTTACCTGTTCAGAACAGCGGGAAAATCTGCGAGCCAACATGTTACCTCTAACCGCCAAAGCCCTTCGCTCCCTTTCAATATCGGCATCATCTTTGAGGTCGCTAGTAATAATATGTCCTAGGTATTTAAACTGAGTGACGCGTTTTATGCTCAGACCATTAAGGGTGATACTAACTACGCTTTCAGGACGTTTACCTAATCTTATGCTTACATAATAATTGTGATTTTGCATTATAAAGTGTAAATTAATAAAGTGCTTTTTTAATGATTTATTCGTGGTAAGTGTTCAAATTTAAGGTAATATTCATAGAAAAAACCAACTGGTATGTAATTCGACGGTTTAGGCACACGGGCCGGATTTCCATGGACGCGGGTTCGTTTCCCACCGCAGACAGTTGATTATTTCTACTGCATAAATATTATCTTAACTGTAAATTGAAATATTAGTAACCGTGGCGATCTGTGAGTTTCTTGGTATCAAGATAGCGAATACTATTAAATAAATATACGCCGACTATTCCCTGACTATATCAGTTGGCTAGAAACGTGTATTTCCGTAAGATTTTGTGATAATTTTTTATCGTTTATCAAATTTATCAATGTCGATTTGATATTTTTTAACCCATTTCCTTCATTATCTATCTACATTTTTTTTGTCAATTTATGTCATTTACTTATATATACTTATACTAATAACACAACGATTTGTTATATTACGTGACAAATCGTTGTGATAATCATAATCAGGCGATAAGTTAAGTGCTTATCTTTCAAGGTTTTCGCTAATCAAATCGATTTCCAGACTGACCAATCGAAAACTTTATATCTCAACATAAACTTACTAATAAACCGATACGATGCGCGGGTGAGATAAATTAATTGATTTTGCATTCAATCAAAAATATTAAACTATATTAACTTCCAATCGAAAACCTACATGTCAGCAATCCGTGTAAAAATGAACACATTTAAGTGCTCCTCATCAGTATCTTTTTCATGTGCCACTTTATAGGACTAAGTACGCTGGTAACTCTTTTTTGCCTCGTACTTGTCATAGCTATAATATTTTTTGTCAGTTGACATTTTTGGGTCAACTCTTGTATAGTTTAAAAATAAACTTGTCCTAATAATTAGTAAAAATGTTTCTTTGGCATTATGTCATCTTTTTATAATTTTACACTAGTAGTTTTACATATTATTATGTGATCCTTTTCAACCGTTTTTTTTGTTGTTTCACTCCGGGTATTATTTAAGCTGAGGAAACCTAATTGGTTTATGAGTTATTTTAATTACCTATTTTGTTATGTACTGTTAAAACTGTATGTTTCCCAAAAAATTATAAAATAATAAATGTTCCTAGGACCAATTTGGCCTCATTTCGCGACGCGGCGACAAGCCATTTAGATCTTTTTGAAAAATATTACACTACAATTGTAAATCTGTGAAAATTCCTCTTACGTCCTAATCTAATTTTACTCACACGATACGCGAGTAAACTGCACAAAGTCATCGGACTTCAGCCGCTATATAGATGACACGTACCAGTTAGAATTTTATCCGGTGTTCCGTTCCTAGATGGATTGGCGAGAATGGCGAGGTCGACTCTGTAAGACGATGTTCTTAATACTGTATCTCATCTCATCAGCCTATATACGTCCCACTACTGGGCACAGGCCTCACCTCAACTATGAGGTGGTCCGAGCCATTCTCCACCACGCGGGCTCAGTGCGGATTGGTGGAGGGGTGTTTGTAATGTAAGTGACCAAACTTACTGTCAGATGTTATTAAGCCGCCCGAGGGCCTCTGACCAGGCTTAACGACTAATATCTATCGATATTAACCGGGACCAACAGCTTAACGTGCCTTCCGAAGCACGGAGATGCTTGAGATGGGGAATTGAGAGGTCCGCTAAAGTCCCTAACACTTTGAATATAAAGAAGACAGCGTTTTTTACTTTTCATAATTTTGTAGGTAGACAACATTCACAAGAATAAATTTGTTTCATAAATAATTTCTTTTGATTTTTATTATTGAAGTTAAAGAGCGATTTTGAAAAGTGGGGCATGTATCCCGGTTTCCTATGCTTAATACAGGTTTTGAAGAAGAAATGCGTTAAACAAAGAGTGGTTGTTTTCAATACAGCTTACTCAGTAGGACTCCTACTGGATTCCGTGAGACGTGACTGCTGCGCTCCCGCTTTTGTTACTGAAATGTTCAAGACTTGCAGTAATTTGCAACGATCTCTTTGTTAATAGTGTCATTTTGGACATTTTAAAATTGGATTGCTCTACTATGTTTTGTTACAACAGACAATATTTCTTTTGATAAATAAAATTATAATAGTCGCAATATCTCCACGACTAAACGCAGGCCACCCCATAGATTTCCGGGTAAATAGACATGATGACACCTATCGTAAATATTTTCAAGGTTTTTAAAAAAAAAATCTTTATGAACTAAATTAAATCAATTTATTTCCAAATAGATGTAGAAACAAATTTTTAATTTCACAAAATTCAATAAATATTCAGTCAATTGACTTCCGATTTCTGATACTCTAACGTGACGTCACTTTAGAGTATTCCCACACAAAATCTATAGAGGCAGATCGTTTTGACAGATGATAAAGAGTATGTCAACGGTTGATGGTGTCATCAAGCCTAATTTCTTTACCTTTATCAAATCATCATCGCACGGCCGCCGTCGCTCGCGTAGCGAATTAAAAAAAACTTGCCAGACACACTTGTGTCGTGGCCAGAGTTTGTGGAAACTCCCATTCCCTGGGACGTTCTTGCCACTGACATCCCGTTTTACACGCACGAAGTGCGCCGAGTTCCTAAACTGGTTTAAGTTGGTAATTTCGTACTACGAGTATGTTTTGTTGGGGAAACATTCGTTGAAAAACCCGGTGGCTCGGTAAGCATTTGAAAGCTCTATTTTTTAACTCCGTACTGTTGTGACCACTTGATATGAGTAGAAGTTAGGCCCAGAGCACACTTACACCATAGGTACTCTCGGCGCGGCGATTCGTTGACACGCTGTCAGTAGCGAGGTGCGGCGATTGAAAGTCAGGTATGTGCTCTGGCGGTATGCCACAAAAAAAATTTAAAACTTTTCAAGTGTACCTTATCTCTTATATAGGTTGATACTTTCGATTACGTTATACTACACAGTGAAGTTTATTATTGTTTACAATCAAACAAAAAAGTTAAGTTTCAAATGAACCCCATCAGCTCTACCTCTGGCCTAGTGACACCAAATGATAAAAACTTCTACTCTATCCGTAGACACCAACCGTAGTTGAACACAATTGAATCGTGTTCCATTGATAAAACTATAAATAACTTTCATGACAATTTTGTTGCAAAATAAGTTTATTGACCGTTGCGGTGCTATCAATGTTTGCTCGCTCGCTAATTGAATTGTAAATTATACACAAAAGATAAGTTCTTATTTATATTTTGTATTTCAAGTTCATAAGCTCTTCAAAACAACGTCCGTTTTATGATCTTGCTTTCCGCTCACTGGCAGCGTTCTTATTTTAAATATATATAAAAATGAATTGCTGTTCGTTAGTCTCGCTAAAAATCGAGAACGGCTGAATCGATTGAGAAATTTGAGTCTTGAAATATTTGTGCAAGTCCAGGGTTAAATATAGAAAAATTGAGAAAACAGCGGGCAGGACACGTCTGCCGGGTCCACTAGTTTTAAATAAAATAAAACAACACTGCGTATCGAGCCTTGGGGCCTTAAATAATATGCACCTCATTGTTCCACTACTGTATCCCCTGGTAAGCTAGGATCTGTTGCTTGGCCAAAATTAAAACCAGCAGAGGTATCATCCTAGGAACCGCTAAACCATCGATCAGAAAGAAATTATAAAGGGACGCCATTTATATGGTATTTATATGATATGGTAAGAGCAAGTATTGCATAGAGCCGTCCGATATTCAAGTACATTTTTCTGAAGCAAATGTGCTTTACTGTATAAATATACCATTTTGTGTCTGTTTAGTAAAAACTCTCTGTAGCAAACTGCTTGATATTTGCGTTTTTTTCCTAATGCAGTCAAACAAAACCCAGGACAAAACCTGCAAATATACTAAATGTATTACTTTTTCTTACGTTTTTGCGTCATGAACCTTTAAAAACTACTAGCGACCGCCTGCGACTTATTCCGCGTTCAAGTTCGAACAGATGTTAGAGTTTTGACCCAGTCTACTCGCCGAGATCATTAAAACGGTACCTAAATCATAATTTAGGCCTTAGCACTGCGACACAGGCTGGTGGGAAAGGAATGCTGCTACATCAATATATAGTCCAGAGATTCTTCCGTAGCAAATAAGTAAATAAATATACAACAACATCACATACATTGATCTGACTCCGTGGTAAGTAGCTAAAGCACTTGTGTTACAAATATCAGAATCAACAGTGGTATTACAAATAAACTTAAATAAATATATATAACACCCAGACCAGTACAAACAGATATGTTCATGTAAACAAATGTTTGTACAATGCGGGGATCGAACCCGCGAGCTCTTGGTTAATAGTCAACTTCTTGACCATTACACCAAAGCGGTCGTCAATGATGAAATGAGCTGCTTTACTGTATAAATATACCATTCCGAGTCTGTTTACTATGAACAGTGCGTAACAATTTGCTTGATATTTACGTATTGTCCTAATTCGTCAGACAAACCCCAATACCACATAAACCAAAACCCAGAATAAACTACCGGCAAAATCGGCAAACATACCGTATTACATTTTTCTTACGTTTTTGCGTCATTCATAAACCTTAAAAATATATTTGACTGCGGCTTCGTGTCGACTGTCACTCGGCGTTAACACATGTTGCCTACATCCTTATCAACAATGCGAAAGCCGGGCGTAAGGGCGCGGTCACATATAACGTCCGTTTTTACAGAATCCTTTTTAACGAATCCGCTACTGGATTGTATTCACACAGCATTTTCGATACTGCACTCTCGTTCGATCTGATAAACGGATACTGGATCCAAAATCTTGTATTATGTGTGAACTGGATTAAAAAAAACTACATACTCTAATAACACATACGTTTAAACGAATCTGAAAAACGGATTGCTGCTTATTTTGTCGGATCGGTATTTTATACTGGATTCGGAATACTGTATTGTGTGCACTCGCTCATACAACTACATACGCATTTAAACGGACATGTGAAATGGACTTTATAGGGTAAAGCAAAGTGGTTATATGACTCGATTTTAATTACATTGGTTTTGCAGATAATTTCGATTACTTTTTTCGTATCTATCAAAATAATCTCTAACTCTGTCTTAATTGACTCAGTTGTATGCCTCGTAGCGACAGCATGCAATGCCAAAATGAATTCAAAGATATTTTGGAGGATAGATGCCCATTTATTCCGGTGAGTCATCTATCCTAAAGGCAATTTATATGGGTCGAGTCTATCGTATATAGTATGGGATGGATGTCACAAAATTTGGAAGTCTGCAAAAGTACCTAATACTTTAAATATATCGAAGTCAACGTTTTTTACTTGTCATAAATTTGAAGTCAAAATTCCCAAGAATATATTTGTTTCATTAATAAATTGATTTGATTTTTATTATTGAAGGTATAGAGCGATTTCGAAAAGTGGGGCATCTATCCCGGTTTTACCTTATGTAAACGCGTCCTATGTATTTGTCAACCCTTAACTGTCTTACCGTCTTCTCGGTCCGTTTGCTAGTGGTTTACCCGTTTAAACCAGGAAAAATCCGGCGACCCCTAGAGACCTAACTTTGATAAATCATGGGCTGGGTACAGGGGCGTCAATAATTCTCTTCTCGGGCCGAGGACTCCGATAGTGCAGAATATTTTTTGCGATAATACTCCTGTCACATATTTCATGCGATATTCTCGACTGCGAAATATGTAACAATCCTGTGTTGAGATAAATCAAAATATGTATGATGCAAAATTGATTTTCACGGTTCCAAGTTTTTGAGTTTTTTAACGCCAAAAGTGCGTGCAGCGTGAAGCTATGAAATGATAGTGACAAAAACTTTATATTTCTCTGTATATTTAATATTTCATCTCATATGTGTGTCATATTATTGGTATTATTATTTTTGTGTTTTCTCTGTTATTTATTTTGTCGCACCGCCTACTAATCATTGCTGCTTAGCCCGAAGGTATGACTGGTAGAGAATGACCTACGGCGTTAAGTCCACCGTTTGTACATAGTTTTGTTGTGCAATACGGCTAAAATAAATAAATAAAGACATAAAATTAAACAAAACAGATATTCCAATTGTGCGTTTAAAACGTTATGCACGTAACCTCTTGTTGTGTATTGTACTTATTTACGTACATAATAGCTTTATATGTTTCTCCTAACTTGCTTGCCCTAAAGCTCTGCTAAGCGTCTGCCGCTATCTAGTAAGTTAAAACGTTATCATCATTTTAGACTTGTCTCTTAAAAAAAAAAACTGGCTTTTTAATTTCTTTAATGAAGAGACGAGCTCAATTCAAGCTGACTATTTAAACCGTTTGCATAAGCATGAACTTATTGTCAGCGCCTCACAGACTCACTGTGCTAAATGCTAAATTATTCAAGTTGCAAGATAGGATTTTTCTCGTCTTGAGCTTTTGTAGTCGAAAAGTCTAAAAGACTTTTAGAGACTGCAGTGAATACACAATGAAGATATGTAACGTTGAATGACGAGACGAACTACCCGTAGTTTTATAATTAAAAAAAAACTTACTTTACAGTAAAACAGGAGCCAGGAAACAGCTGGTCAACTAAAATGGCTGGACGGATTTTGACCAGCCATGGCCAAGAACCACCGTGATTAAATTATCTTTCGAACAAAAAAAACCGTTTTGAAATCGGTCCATCCGTATTCGTACCTCCCGGGTACGAAGTCACAGTCAGACACACACTAACAGACATAGAGATCAAACTTACAACAGCTCTCTTTTTCGTCGGGTGTTAATAACGAAATGTCTTACGTAAAAGTAAAGTTAAATAGTAAACATAGTGAACGTTTATTAATCGCTACACATTACAGGAAACATGCTTAACTAATTATGTTACGTTTAATTACTAACTAAGCAGTGTCTGCTTACCTCAAGGTCCGATATCTCGATACCTTTTTATTTGCGTCTGGAAATTGCATTACTAAGAATAAGTCACCATACGGAATTGCCAGTCAGATTTAAGTATTAGCCTACGCTACAAGATAAGATAAACTACTCAAAACAAAATAGGGCCCACCACAACATTGTTTCAAATTGTGTTTAGTTATAACTTATAAAGTAATCATTGACAAAATCAAGCATTACAACTTCTAGTAGACATGTTTATGAGTTCATAAGAATGTTTTGAGTGTTTAATTTTTGTGTTGAACTCAAGTTGTGTTGATCTCAAAGTTAAGTGCTTAAAATTACCCTATTCACAAACGTCCATTCGTTTGCGTTTTCAGTCTCGTTTTAAACGCAGCACTTTGAACACAGTTTTTTTAACGATTGTCTCTCATTCTGTCTTTATTCCCGATTACAATGTCAGGTTCTCGTCATCATATGGACGTGGAAACTGCATCAAGAGCGGTTGTTTTGCTCCAAGAAGGCGAATCGCAAAGATCCGTTGCAAATCGGCTTGGTGTGTCACGATGGGCTATTCGAAACGTGTGGGAACGGTTCCAGGGGACAGGTTGTGTGGCTAGAAGCCGTGGGTCAGGCAGAGTTCGAGCAACAACTGCACAAGAGGATCGGTACATCCAATTGACTGCGCGCCGAGACCGCACCGTGACCGCCCGGACCTTACAAACTCAGTTATGGCAATCAATTGGCACACGCGTTAGTGATGAAACCATTCATAATCGACTTCATGAGGACGAACAACGTTCCAGAATGCGTGCTATCCGTCTTAAGTTGACGAGGGCTCATCGGGCAGCACGTTTAAGGTTCGCACATGAGCATTTGGACTGGACTATGGACGATTGGAGAACTGTACTCTTTACAGATGAGTGTAAGGTCAAGTTTTTTAGCGATGATCGAAGGGTACGTGTCTGAAGAAAGAGAGGAAAACGTTTTACAGAACCATGTATGCATGGAACCGATCGTTTTGGCGGCCCAAGTGTAATGATTTGGGGTGGCATAAGCTTGTTTGGCAAAACTGAGCTGGTAATCTGAAATGAAGGGACAGTAACTGCTGCCAGTTACGTCGAGCAGGTAATCAAACCTCACGTCATCCCATTTTCGCACAGAGTGGGCAATAATTTTGTTCTCATGCAAGACAATGCTCGTGCGCATACAGCTCGAGTCACTCAGAGAGCACTCTCTGAGGCCAATATTTCGGTGTTACCTTGGCCAGCGATGAGTCCCGATCTCAATCCTATTGAACATCTATGGGATCAGTTGAAAAGAAGTCTCAAAGAGACGAATACTCATGTCAACAGTCAACAGGAGCTCATAAACGCACTTAAACTCTATTGGGAACGAATATCGGATCAAAACATTACTCATCTGATCGAAAGTGTTCCACACAGGCTCAGAGAGTGCATACGGAGCAGAGGAAGCCCTACTCGTTACTAAAGAAAAAAAATGGCCGTCAAATTGATGGCAAGAAACAGAAATATCCAAGGTTCATATTGACAGTACATTAAGTCTTAAATTCCTAAAAAACGTGTTTTATTGTGTAATGTCATCAAATTAAACGATTGTAGCGTTATTTTGTGTTTACTTAACGACTGAAACCCTAAATTAACATTGCCTATTCAAAAAAACCAAATCAAATTGTATGCCAATAAAGTATGGAACAAAAACAGGGTGGGCCCTATTTTGTTTTGAGTAGTTTATAAGACCTATTAAGATACGTTTCAGAAGATACTGAAGTACATTTTAAAGTCCTATCGCTTTAGTATCACACGGTGAGACTACCTTTTAAAGGCGGGTTTTTAACGGTCTGCTGTAAGTCAAAGATAGCCGATTCAATAAGCCTCGATTGCAATTTTGGACAGTCATTTCATTTCATTTACTTATTAGGGACAACATCAGCATTACAAACTTAAAAAATACATGAGGAAATAACTTAATTAGTAAATTACAGTTGACCACGAGGTACTATAATAATAAGTCAAAGTGGTGGATATGACGTTAAGAGTAAGCAGGTAGGTACTTATGTATCTACCCAAATTTAAAGATTACTCCGGAGCTGTTCGTGTGCCGGATCCGGGTCGATGCGCCACTGCCTGACTCTATTTCTTACTATTAGAAAACATGAAGGTACAAGTACGTGGCCGCATATTGATCAAGATCAGGCCCACCACCAGCCCAATCAGTTGAAAAACTAAGGATAAGCGTTCAAAAATTGAAAGAAAATATAAATGTTAACATAGTTTGACAGTTAATACTCGCATTACCAATAACATAACGATTAACATTACGATAGGAAAGCATAAATTATATATGTTTTAAAATGAACAAATCATCAGTCCTTTTTGCTAATGTCATATTAAAATCTCTTTTAAAGTTTAAAAAAATCAGTTTATTGCTAGCCAATTCTAGGTTAAACATCATACGTACTGGACAATAAACAAAGGCGCTCGACCCATCTGCCTCCCTACTCTTCAACCCCTACTTCTTCTTTACTCAAGCTTGACCGTGCAAGCGAATAAGCTGGATCTAGATCCAGCGTACCCGAAAATACAAACGAAACGCTACGGAGTACGGCCCCTGAGTAGGAAATAGCTGAGTATCTGCCCCATTCGCTCTAGAGTGCTAGAATAGCCGAATGCCCAGTTAGCAGATCGCTTCGTCCGCCCGTCGGATGCCCTTGACGCTCACATTTGGGTATTCACACCTAAATAGGAAAGTTTTCAGGTTTTCAAGAATCTCGGGGAGCTTTTATTTCGATTGTAGATATTGTATCTACCTATCTATATATATTAAAATGAAACCCGTTTTCCTTGGCCGCGGCATCACGCGTGAATGGCTGGACCGATTTCACTAATTCTTTTTTTGTTGTATTTGTTATTATTAGGAGAAGGTTCTTACGGAAAAAAATATTAAGAAAATCTCTCAGAAATATTGAAAAATATACATTTAATTTTTGCATATTTTAAAAACGCGCGTAACTAATGTCAATGTCATTCGATGACATTGTTTAATCATTGCAACGCTAAGGCGGTACGAAGTTCGTCGGGTCAGCTAGTCTTTTTATAAATCAATAGCGGACCCGGCAGACGTTGTACTGCCCGTTGCTTTTTATAAATTTTCTTATCTTTTAAACCTTCCCGGGACTCCCACGAATATTTCGAGACTAAAACTATACAGATCGGTGCAGCCGTTCTCGAGTTTTAGCGTGACTAACGAACAGCAATTATACAACATCATCATCATTGGCCACTGCATCTGTATCAGATGATTGTTGCAGCGCTAGTGGGTTCCACCCTGATTACGGCAGCGCAGCTGACGGCTAAAGAGCCCTATGGCTGCACGGCATTTCTTGCCACACCGATCGCACACATATCTCGAGTCCGCAGGAGGTGGCAAAGCACGACGAAGTCTTTTCTGCCTCATGTTCTCCAGCCAGTCATCGTCGTGCCTCGAAGCACCGACTTTGGTATCGTGGCGCCATTCAAGTCTCATTTCAGCGCGTTTTTCCCAACCATCAGGCTGAATACCAAAGCTCTTCATATCCCTTTTGCAGGAGTCCTTGAATCTTAGAAATGGGCGTCCAACATGTCTCCTACCGTTTGCCAATTGACCCAACATTACTTGTCGTGGCAGCAATTATACAACATATTTATAACAAACAGAAACAATATCTCTCCAGGGAGCTAGAATGTCTAGTGCCTGCCGTCTTAACACATCCTATCGCCTTTAGCATTGTACCGTATAACGTTGTTTATCTTTTTTAAGGCCCAGTTTCACCAACTCATGGAACAATTTGATTTAAAACGTAATAAGCTGGTAATTGTCAGTGTTAATTTTCATACTTAAATAGCATTGATTAGAGGCGTTTAATTTTTCAGATTAAAAAATTTGCCTTGCTTTGAAAGTCACAATACGAAATAAACGCACTCGCCCTGTCTGAGGACGTACGCCCTTAGGAAACTCGTTAGTATTTTCGGGTTTAGCTAGCGCGTTCGCTCGCACGGTCGGGATTGTAAGAGAGACAGGGATGGTTGTATCCGTAACAAAGAACGGCTAAGAGAGTAGCTAGCTGAATAGGAAATAGCCTAATATCTGCTCCATTCGTGCGAGTGCTGGAATCTCCGAATGTCCCGTTTGTGGACCGCCTCGTCCGCCCGTTCGGAACCCTCAAACGCTAAACTTTGGGAATAGGAAGGTTTTCTTACATTTCAGATGACTTATTTTAAGATTACGATAGTTTATTTTAATTAAAAATAGATAAAAAAGATTTATTACAACTTGAAAACGAAATACGAGCAAGAAATTGCGTTTAGAGGAATCTGTGCCTTAATTTTTCTTTACTTCCGAGACTTTATACCACTGTTGATTCTGATATCTGTAACACAAGTGCTTTAGCTACTTACCACTGAGTCAGATCAATGTATGTGATGTCGTTGTATATTTATTGATTTATTTATGTTTCGGTAATTTACGGAGTAGACGAGTACGTAGTGACAGATCATTGCCAATTTGCCATACTTTATTTTTAAAAAGTCAACATGACATTGAAAAATACTTAATCTCCATTCTGTTGTAATAGGTATATATTTCGTAGGCTTATGCACATTTCTCTTTATTCCAGCCGAGGATTTTCGTCTAGGCTCCATCTTCTTTGAATTACTCGTATAAACCCTAACAAAACCCAACCATATCCCTAAATCCCAGCTCCCAAAGGCCATTCAGTATCTCCAGTCTCTTACATATTTAAAGCCTCCATCCTACAGTTTGTAGGGTATTCTAAAAAAAAACTCGAGTGCCCTCATTTGGCGTGCTCAAGCCGTTATTAGCTGAATAACTATAGAATTTGCATAAAAACCCTGCCGGGGGTCCGACTCTGTGTGTCAATGGCCGTAGCTTTGAATGTAGCCGTCCTTTTTACTCCTTTAGCTTGTACGTGCCATAGTGAGCGAGAAGGCAAACATCAAAATACGGACGAACCATGTAAAGTTAAACATCAGAGACGTTCGCAACGACCTCATGTCTGCTACTTAGTAATATGAATGCTAAATAAGATGTGCGAATGTACAGAATTTAGGTTAAGGGAAGATCAAATTAGCACAATGCTCTGGAAAACTGAAATGAGCGCGAAACGCTTTTGAAAATAATTATCGTTTGCGTTAAAGTTAAATAATACGGAAATAAAAAGAACGAAATTAATTCTTTCTATATGCGGCTATATTAAAATTTTAAGACTATTTTTTGCCTCGAAACCTTAGGACTAAAACCTCACCTACTCTTTCCAGTTTTAAAAATTCACATCCCATTTAAGTATGCTTTTTGACAATCAGAACAAACCTCCCCAAATTGATCAGTTTATATTTAACTCTCTGGCACTGGAAAAATCCTCATTGTTTTTTTTTTGTTTTGCTCAGGACTTTAAGTTTGTTGAGAATGTTTGAAGTTTCAAATTGGTTGGATAGACGAGCTCATTTTAGTTTTGCTTGAAAAGTCATTACTTAACGAAAAAAGACATAAAAAACTAATCTCTTTCCAGCCTCAAAGGAAAGCGTTTATTTCTGTGTACAGAGGAGGAGTGATTACCTACTCCGAAATCCTTCGTCCGTAAGTTTTCGCATCCCGTTCGCTCTCAGAGCAAAGTTTCCATGAGTGACAGAGATGGCTAGAAATAATCGAAACTACTTACAAGTGACATCGGCTTACATAGTAGGACCCCTGAACCCACACTCGAGCTCGTAGTTGATAAATCAAACAGAAACACCCAGATGGTTGGAGTGCGCACATTTAGATTAGAATATTGTCAACGCAGTATCTACCCACAAAAGTACAGTCTCTATGTTTTGGTTGCAAAATCGCTCCTATTACTAGAGATTACGGTGCACTTGTTGGTGACATGGTGTCTGTACGTGATATTGGAGCCCGTATGGTGAAAGCGATTCAGGCTGATTTTTTTATTGATTCGCTTATCGTTTCGTAACTGAATAGAGACGTGCGTTTTTGTTCTATTTTACCTACAAGCGGTTTTCAGTAATATAAGAAGTTTAATGAAATTTATTTTTGGCTTATTGTACATATTTAAGATTATTGTTAAGATAATCTTAAAACCTTTAACTATTCATATTTACTGTATAATGTTCACATGGGTCGATTATGATGTCAAAAGGTTTGTTCTAGAAAGCTTACCAAAAACTCCTACACTCACGCGTGTTGCATTCACATCCGGTTTTTATTGTAGAAAGGCAAACATACGACAAACATTGCTTTTTTACATAATCCCACTTTTTGTCCCATCCAAGGCCCGAGCTCTCGTCAGGCACAATTTAGAGAAAAAAAGGTTTTATTTTCTGGTTCATTTTCGTGGAGATTCGAGGCAGAAATCACAAATTGCGGAGGTGGCAACCGGCAATAGGCAGATTTCTAAACGACATTAAACTACGGGTAGCGTCTCGCGAGTTAGGGCGGGCGCTGACGGAACGGCTTTTGCAGACAACAGAAGGCCTACTACGAAAAATTACTTGCGTCTAAGCGATCGTCGATTCTTTCGTTGTACAGAAGACATCAAGCTAAGAATGCTGATTGCAAATTCGCCCTTTCAACATGTGCATAAGATGTCACACTACCTTGATGCGCTGTGATGTGTACAACGAAAGAACTATAACTCGTTTTGGCGGATTTAGTTTTTGACACCCGACAAAAAAGAAGGTTGTTATGAGTTTGACCCCTGGAAATACGAAACCTATAATATTGTTTAAAATAAATCCTAATGAAACTGATAGATGGCGCTACGTGTCATACAATAAGCGTTCGATTGCCTTTATCGACGCCCTCTTCTCCCTGGCGGCTTTGACCGATCAGTGTAATTATTGTAACTTAATTACAATAAACCGAGCTAACTGTGTGAATAAGCGTGTTTTTCTGTCCGGATCTATCTAGAACATATTATCTAACCCTTATTCTGTTTGTGTGTGTCTGTCTATGGCATCGTATCTCCCGAACGGAAGAACCGATTTCAGTGCGGTATTTTTTACTCGAAAGATAATTTAATCACGGTGGTTCTTAGCTATGGTTGGTCAATAACCGTCCAGCCGTTGAAACTTACCAGCTATTTTCCTGGCTCATGTCGTTTTTTTTTAATTTTTAAAATTTTTAGTAGGCCTTATGTCGCCTTAATGAACACCTAGTTTAAAGGTTATGTAGCTTTTAATCCTGTAATTCCTAAACCTGATTGTCTATCTGTAAGTGGGCAGTATCTCATGTTTAAAGTAACTGCACGAACGAGTCAAACATTTTTCTCTGTCTATTTCTCTATTCAAATTGATTAGACTGTAAACCCAAATGTCCAAGGGTAGACTGACCTTTAAAATCACTCGTGATTCATGATTTTATATGATTTTAAACTTTCGCTTTAAACTTTTAAAACTTTTAACACTAACTACTAATTATTATTGGGTCTAAACGCAATATATTTTCATGAGTATTAGGTACTCACTGCTCGACGTTTAGGCTGGAGTGCACAGCCGTGGTCACGAGCTGACTGGTGGCATGCGGCGTAGTCTGGTCGGGGTGGCCGCAGTTTCCAGATCAAACCAATCACTCGAGATTGTTGCATTTGCGATTTGGCTAATCGCTGCGTTCGCAGTTGACAACCGCGCCGTCTTTAGCCAGCCTTTGAATGCCTAAGGCGAGGTAATGAGACGACCCGCCAAATGCCTGTAATGAGACCCGACGGCAAACATGGCGGATAAGATAACACAATTAGACGAACTAAACTGCCCCTCTCTCTCCAAGTCGTTGTCCGTAGTTTCAAGTGTAGCTATCCCTGTCACTTTAACAAGCGCGACCGTGCGAGCGAACGCCCTGGCTGAGCCCCGAAAATACAAACGAACCGTTAGGGAGTACGCCCCTGAAAGTTACTCCCACGCAAAAACTTTTTTAGATTTCTATCAAATTGCTACAGCCTCAATTTGTGTCTATTTCTGTAGTTTGATTTAAGGTACTTCAGAGACCAAAGTCTTTGTCTTTAAATCTCAATAATTTAGGTAAAGGTTGTGTGACATAGCAAAATACTGATGAAGATTGTATTAAAATACAACATTACAGTTTTGTAGCAGTTAAAAAAGTGCGTTTAGACCCTAAACGCACTTGTTGTCAGTGTACTCTGTATTCGCTGTTGTAATTAAAAGTAATTCTCCAGTTTAAAACACCTCCAAATGAGCCAGAAAAATAACTGGTGAGGTTCGACGGTTGTATGGATATTGACCACCCATAGGTAAGAACCCTCGCGATTAAATTATTTCTCGAATAAAAAAAATGCAATGAAAACGGCCCATCCGATCGGGAGCTACAATGCCAGAGACAGACACACAAAAACACAATCACATAATATATACACAAACGCCTTTTTAAAAGCACAATCGTAAAATTAATTTACAGGTTGATTTATTTATTTAAGCTTTATTGCACAACAAAACTATGTACAAAAGGTGGACTTAACGCCGTAGGGCATTCTCTACCAGTCATACCTTTGGGCTAAGCAGAAACGATTGGTGGACGGTGCGACAAAATACATTGAAGAGAAAACACAAAAATAATAATACTAATAATATGACACGAGATGAAATATAATATATAAAATAGATGTATACAAGAATACATATTTATAAATACACATAATACCTATATATTATCACGCTTAGAGCCTATTTCTACGTTTCTCTTGATTACGACGAAATCTGATATGATATCGAACTAGAGTAAAATGAAATATTTTAAGTCTCAATGAATATCGAACTGACAAAATATGTGGCACAATACTTGTTGATTCCACGATTTCGTCTGCCATCAGTATTTCATTGACAGCTCTATCGCGTTACGTTTAAACCACAGAATAGATATTAACAGTACGTAGTCATAAATAAAAGGCATGATGACACCTGACTCAAATATTTTCAAAACCATGGCATTTAAAAAACATATCCCCTAAGAAGTTAATACAACCAGTACATTTCCAAAAAGTTGTAGAAACACATTTTTAAAAACACAAAACTCAATAAATATTCGGTTAATTGACTCCGATATTTGATACATGACCGTGACGTCACGTTTTTGTACTCCGATACAAAATCTATGGAGGCAGACCGTTTTGACAGATAATAAAGAGTATGTCAACGATTGGTGGTGTCATCTAGCCTAATGTTGGAAATCGCATACGCAGCAAGCATGCATGTCTCTACAGAGCTCTTAAGCGAGCATTAACAATATTGATGTTGCAGCCAGTTGAAATAGCCATTCAATCAAACAGCTGGCCTCTTAACTGGACAACGCCATTCAATTACAGGTCTAGCGTTTAATTTAATATTTAAGGCGCTCAAGGAAGGACAAAATTTTAACAAATATTCGAGGAGAAATTACTGAATTATGAAATGCATCACCAAGGTGTCTATTGTAATTCTTTAGTCACCTCTTACATTTATTCCAACAATGATCTCCCAAGAAATTACAAAAAGAAAAAATATTCTTTCAAATTTCATACCAGTACTTTTTTTTTGTTAGCCTACATCATCCCACTGCTGGGCAAAGGCCTCCCCTAAACCTGTCCACCGATCCCTGTCTAGGGCCAGAGTTTGCCAATCCGGTAAATATTTTGCCAAATCGTCGCACCATCTCTTTCTAGGCCTTCCCCTTCGGCGAAAGCCGTCCGAAGGCACCCACTGTGTAACGATTCCAGCCCACCTGTCGGGATGCATCCTACACACGTGGCCGGCCCACTCCCACTTCAACTTGGCAGTCTTCTCGCCTACATCGGATACGTTGGTTTGCGAGAGAATGGCAGTATTTCTAACTCTGTCAGTCCTAAACTAATACCAGTACTAAACTTTAATTTAGGTGTCGTCGTCTAGCTGTAATATTGAACGTTGCAGGCAACAAGTAGGCTAAATGACGTATAGCCGTGTGATTGGATAGCGGTGTTCAGACAAAAAGGTAGCTGTTTCTTTGATACCATAACAGCGGTGTTTTGCGAGCGTTCGTTCTTTGCTTCGCTACTGCTTTAACTCATCCAAATATTCTGTGCCTACTATTCCGTCTGCCATCAATATTTCACTGACAGGTCTTTCCCGACGTTCGCGTTCATGTCGAATGTCACAAATGGGTGCGTGCTTACGAGCCGGAAGGCTTTGCCGAATCACGTTAGTGGAGTTTGAATCAGGCTTGTCAAATTGAGTACCTTCCATCAATAAAAATAAATTCCAAAATCCTGTTCCTCAAAATTAACACAAAAACACCTTAAGTAATACAGTTATAATCTCTATCTCTATAACTAGCTGTCCCGGCAAACGTTGTTTTACCATATAATTGTTAAGGGTGGACTACCCTTATCACTAAGGGGTATGAAAAATAGATGTTGGCCGATTCTCAGACCTACCCAATATGCTCACAAAATTTCATGAGTATCGGTCAAGCCGTTTCGGAGGAGTACGGGAACAAACATTGTGACACGAGAATTTTATATATATATATATTGTTAGAGATTTCTCCAAGACCCGGCCCCTCTACGCAGTGACGTTACTGTGACGTCAGCTGGTGGGGCGAGGAGTCACGCCACACCGGTCGGAACAGCGCTGGCTCACTTTGCCTCGAGCGCTCAGATACGACGGACGTGCCTTCCAGTGCTTTTAAATTAATTCGGTGTACCCTCGTGCTGATTGTTATTTTTGTAGTTCCAATAAATCATTATTAGGTTTTTGCGTGTTCTTTTTAAAAAATCATTTTCACTTCTGATTTCTAAGATCAGAAGTGGGATGGTACACGCGCTTTTTCGACCGTTGGCCAGTGTTTAAATAATTAAAAAGTGATTGAAATATTTTTCCGTAATTTGTAACCGGTTTGTTATTTTTCCTGCAAGTGTGGTGTTGAACTAAAATGTCCGATCGTGAATCTAGATCTGCGGGTCGCTATACCCCAACTAAAAGGCGAAGCAGGCGTAGTTCTCGTGAACGTCGTCATATTCCGCGCAGTAACGAAAACGACCGTTCAAGTAAACAAAATCGTTCCCGTAAGTCGCGCAGTAGATCTCCCTGTGTAAATGCAAGACGTAGGCGTCGTGATAGTTCTTTTGGCCGTCGTGATAGTGTTCGATGTGATCCGTTAAATCAAATACTTGAGCGGTTAGATGCACTGGAGGGCCGGTTGCCTATTTCGGCACCGATTTCGTCTACTCCGTTACCAAATCCAAGCGCCGGAGGCCGCACTCCGATACTGACAACAGGAGCTAACGAGGTGTCTGTTGCTGACGCGGAGTCACACGCGACAGGACAGGCTCCCGCGGCGATTCGTGACGAGAGTGCCGGCACAGCGGACAGGATTGTTGGCGCGCTTTCTTCATTACTTCAAGTAAGATCTAAGCATTACTATATATCGAACTTCGACCCTAGTGTGCATGATTTTGATGTGTGGTGCGCAGAAATAGATCGCGCTCGTAAATTAAATAACTGGGACGACCGAGAGTGTTTAGGACGCATAGGCGGCTGTCTGCGTGGTGATGCGAAGACATGGTTGGACGAGTGGGTTACCGCAGACCGCACTTGGACTAACTTTAAAACTGAGTTTAGATCGTTATGTCCTCGTGAGGTCGACATGGCCACCGTCTTATACGATGTCATGAGCACAAATTCCAACAAATACGCCACGTATGCCGAATACGCCCGAAAGTCTCTTTTGCGATTAAATATTGTGAAGGGACTTTCTGACGAACTGAAAACCGCTATAGTGATCCGGGGCATTCTCGATCCTCAAATTAAAGCCGCAGCGGCTAACGCTAAGTTACAGCCAAGCAATATAGTTGAATTTTTGTCGGTATATGTGAAACCCAAGAGTGTGCCTTCCGTTAGCAATCCTGTTCGCTTGCCAAACACTAGTTCGTTAAATCCGCGTAAACGTGAGGCTATCAGATACGATCGTTTGTCTTGCTTTACATGCGGGAAAGTAGGGCATAAGCAAATTCATTGTCCTAAGAAACCTAGGACCGAAAGTACGACTAATAGCTCGGGTTCGAAAACATCTGTGTCTTCAACCCCGCAACAGCAGGCAACTCGGGCTGAACGAGAACCTGCTAAGATTTGTACATTCTGTAAGAAAAGTGGGCACCTCGTTGATTCTTGTTTTTATAAACAACGTGTCGAGTCTAAAGCTAACGGCTAGTTGAATTCGAACAATGTAAATTTTTGCTCGGACACGATAGCAAACGAAACAATGTGATGCCCGTTGTTATTCAGAAATTACCTGTCGATGCATTAATAGATTCTGGTTCCGATATTTCTCTAATTTCCGAGTCAGTGCTTAAATATTTTAATTTGAATAAGCTACCTACTTATCGCCGAATGCGTGGCATTGGTAGTCAGGATATAGAATCAACATCGTTCGTAAATACAACCTTAGAATTTCCTGAAATAACATTAGAGGTAGATTTGTATGTTGTCCCTTCGAATTGTATACAGACACCGATTCTGATAGGTACTGATGTTTTGAATCGTAGCGGAGTTACTTACATTCGCACAAACGACTCGCAGCGTTTGGTGAGGATTAGTAATATACAGCAGGTGTCAACTGTAGAGGTCAATATGATTAAAACGCCCTTGGTAGGCGAAAACAAAGACCGCTTATTGAATCTTATAAAAGAGTTTAGCAAAACTTTTACCACGGGGACCGCGACCTCTACAGTTAATACAGGCAGTATGGAGATAAAACTTAACAGTGACGTTCCGGTATTTTATCGACCGTACAAACTTTCGGCTGATGAGAAAGAACGAGTGCGCGATATAGTCAAAGACCTTTTGGACAAAGGCATTATCCGTGAGTCACATTCGGACTACGCAAGTCCTATCATCCTCGTCAAGAAGAAGAACGGGGAGGATAGGATGTGCGTCGATTACCGTGCATTAAACGCTGTCAACTGTTAAGGAAAGATTTCCCCTACCATTAATTGATGACCACATAGATCGACTAGGCGGTTTTAAATACTTCACGAGCCTTGATATGGCTACTGGTTTCCATCAGGTTCCTATGAAAGACGATGGGTCCATAAGCAAAACAGCCTTCGTAACGCCGGAAGGGCACTACGAATATCTTAAAATGCCTTACGGACTCGCTAACGCACCCATCGTCTATCAAAGGATCATCTCTAAGACTCTTAAACACCTGATAGAAGCTGGTAAAGTACTTACCTACATCGACGACGTCCTGATCATGTCTAATTCGGTCGCGGACGGCTTGACGACTTTACGTGAAGTTCTGACAACACTTACAGAAGCCGGGTTTTCAGTAAACCTTAAAAAGTGTACGTTTTTGGACACTCAACTTGAATATTTGGGTAGACTAATTGGACATGGTCAGGTACGGCCGAGCCCAAGCAAGACCGAGGCTCTAGTCAAAGCCCCCAAACCAACCAATGTAAGAGAGGTTCGCCAATTTCTGGGCCTAGCAGGCTATTTTCGTCGATACATAGCAAACTACGCCTCTAGGACGGCTTGTATTGCTAAATTACTCAGAAAAGGCCAGCCTTTCGTTTGGGGTACGGAACAGGACGAAGCTCGTGATTACGTCATTAAATGCCTAACTGAGGAACCCGTTTTAGCAATTTTCGATCCCAAGTTACCCACTGAGCTTCATACCGACGCCAGTGCGTTAGGTTATGGCGCGATACTGCTACAGGAACACGTAGGGAAGCGTAAGCGAGTTGTCGGCTATTTCAGTAAATCCACACAGGGTGCCGAGTCGCGTTATCACAGCTACGAGCTTGAAACCTTAGCAATTGTACGCGCGTTACAGCATTTTAGACATTACTTGATTGGCATTAAATTTAAAATTGTTACCGATTGTAACTCATTGAAATTGACAGAGCGTAAGCGAGACTTGGTACCCCGCGTAGCGCGCTGGTGGATTTACATGCAAGATTATCAGTTCACGCTTGAGTACCGAAAGGGCTGCCTTATGCAACATGCCGACTTTTTCAGCCGACAACCCGTTAACGTCTTAACCATTGAAAATCCACGCAACTGGGCGAAAATTGCTCAAACGGCAGATTTAGAGACCCAAAATTTGATACAAAAGCTTAGAGAGGGTCAATTAGATGCTACTCGGTTTGTCGTACGTAACGAATTGCTGTACTATAAGTATACGTCAGTCGGTGAAGACTCTCGCCTTCTTTGTTTCATCCCAAAGGGTCACAGACTTAGTTTGCTCAGGGTTTTTCATGATGACCATGACCATATCGGTATTGACAAAACCACCGATTTGATATTGCGTCATTTTTGGTTCCCTGGGATCAGAGCCTTCGTAAAGAAATACATAGAGCACTGTATTGTATGCCTGGCACATAAGAAGGTTCCTAAAGCACCTAACCAACCTATAGTGTCGTGGACCAAACCCGATACACCCTTCTCAGTAATTCACGTTGATGTTCTCGGGCCGCTTACGGAGTCCAACGGTTTCAAGTACATTCTCATCGTCGTGGACTCGTTCTCCAAATACTGTCTATTGTACCCATTATACAGACAAGACACTGACGAACTTAAACGTGTCTTCAATAATGCTGTCTCCCTGTTTGGCACTCCAACTACAATAGTATGCGATCGGGCCAGGATGTTTGAGAGTGCATCGTTTCAAGATTGGGTGGCCAGTTGGGGCTCTGCCTTACATTTCACAACCCCAGAAATGCACCGCGAAAACGGTCAGGTTGAGCGGTACTGTAGGACAGTCCTCAACATACTGCGGATTGAGGTCAACAACAAGGGTGCCTCCTGGTCTGACGTATTGTGGAAGGTACAGCTGACCCTGAACATAACCAGGCAGTCTACAACTCGTACCTCACCACTTCAGCTATTAACTGGGATCGAGGGGACCACACCGGTTCTGAGGTCTCTTGTTCGTGACGTAGCGTTAGATAACTCTCATCCCAACCGAGAAGCCCTGATGACGTTGCGGCGACAAAGAACGACGGAGCTCCTGGCTGCAAATCAACGGCAGCAAGATAGTTACGTCAACGAAGGTCGTCGGCAACCTCGCACCTTTGAAGTTGGCAGTTTCGCTTTTGTCAACAAGGGTTCGCAGAGCACCGGGAAACTGGACTCGGGAATGCGAGGCCCGTACAAGATTGTCCGAGCACTGCCGCATCACCGTTACGAGCTCGAGCTGCTTGCCGGATCATATGGAAAGAAAACGCAAACAGCTGCAGAACTTATGGTTCCGTGGCGCGGTGAGTGGACCCCCACGGCGTGTGAAGCATTCTTTGGCAGCGGTAAGTGTCTCTTTGTATCTTGCCCCGACATTGTGGCTGTAGTCTGCCCCGACATTGTGGCTGTAGTCTGCCCCGACATTGTGGCTGTAGTCTGCCCCGACATTGTGGCTGTAGTCTGCCCCGACATTGTGGCTGTGGTTTGCCCCGACATTGTGGCTTTTGCTCGCCCCGACAGTGTGGCTTCGCTCGCCCCGACAGTGTGGCTTTGCTCGCCCCGACAGTGTGGCTGTAGCTTACCCCGACACCGTGGCCTTAGTTTGCCCTGCTATTATAGCTGTGCTCGCCCCGCTATTGTGGCCGTTGCTTTGCCCTGACATTGTGGTTATATCTTTTACAACATTTAAGTTAAATGAAATCCGCTCCGATGACGGGGATTATAATTTCCTAATGTTTGGAACTAGGAATGTATGAAAAAGCTATATGCTGAAGGCCTATCTGGCAGTGAAAAGGCCTGCGTTTGTTCCGTTAATGATCGAGAATCCGGACTCGTTAATTGATGGAACAAACAGTTTCAAAGCATTTATTGTAGCTGACTGCTGTAGTTTGGTCGCTTGAAGTGCACTCGAGTGATCATTTTGCGGTAGATGGTTACGAAAATGATAACAAACCTGTATGAAAACAACCAATAACGTATTTGTTTTGTTTTAGACGATAACGAAATTGATGGTGCCCATGACGATCAAACCTCTGCAGCTGTGCAGCAGGAGCAAGCTGAAGAACATGAAACTGACCAGGCTGAGGGGAATCAAGCTGACGAGGACGTTCAGCTGTCAGGAGAAGCCGTGTTAGAGATTTCTCCAAGACCCGGCCCCTCTACGCAGTGACGTTACTGTGACGTCAGCTGGTGGGGCGAGGAGTCACGCCACACCGGTCGGAACAGCGCTGGCTCACTTTGCCTCGAGCGCTCAGATACGACGGACGTGCCTTCCAGTGCTTTTAAATTAATTCGGTGTACCCTCGTGCTGATTGTTATTTTTGTAGTTCCAATAAATCATTATTAGGTTTTTGCGTGTTCTTTTTAAAAAATCATTTTCACTTCTGATTTCTAAGAATATATATATATAGAGACATTCTCGTGTCATAATGTTCGTTCCCGTACTTCTTCGAAATGGCTTGACCGATTCTCATGAAATTTTCTGAGCATATTGAGTAGGTCTGAGAATCGGCCAACATCTATTTTTCATACGCCTTAGTGATAAGAAAATATTTTACATATCAAAACAACGTATGCCGGGTCAGCTAGTTAATATATAATTTCAATCGCAATATTTGATATTCTAATTGAATTAAAAATCACAACAAAAAGTACACCGAGTGTGAATGATGATGTCACATCATCATATAAAATGATTCTGATAATCTGGTGAAGGTCGTTGGAAGCCGCTGGATGCGGGAAGCGCACGACCGATCGCGGTGGAAATCTTTGGGCCTTTGCTTAGCAGTGGAAGTCGAAAGGCAAAGGCGTAATAAGATATGATGATAATGAATATAGTATAAAATAGAGATATTCACTTCAAATAATTATAATAGTCACCCTAAACACAAATCCAATGTAAGCTCAACTTACAATACTAAAAAGACTTCACGCCTTGCAGTCCATTCGAAAATTCTATCAGACTTGCACACAGCAAGACGATATGGCTCACTGAATACTCGTATTACAGAAACAATTGGAATGAAAATTTCAATAGCAAAACACCTGGGCCCGAATATTAAAATCCTGCATTCCAGTCACGTCTCTGATGTTCGAATGTGCGGTGGGTAATGGCGACATTTATAATTTTACTGTGATATACAGACATAATGCAATTATTCTTCATTGTTGTAGACTTTATAACCCGGAAAATTATGTTGTGCTACATTGTGGCGACCTCTACCATTCGCCATCACAAGCACATGATAACGGTGGCAAGCATTACAGCGAGCACTGATACGGCTCCATAGGCTAGATGGCACTGTTAGCATAGTACCGCACATGAACCGCGGCATGTAAGATTTAGATCCAAAATAATATAGATAGACCATAACACCCGCCAAATACTGAATTGAAATTCTAGGGATCAAAAGGCTCCTCTGTACGATAGTTTCCGATTCGTACAGAGGTAGGTTAATGTCATCATCTATTGCATGTTATTAAAGGTCGCCATGATCAATCCTAGAAGTTATTACAAGAACAAAATTCCAATATTTTTTGTTGATATCACGGTGTTCGCATATAATCGCGGAATCCCATTCAAAATATTTCCAATATCAATAATGATAATATCTGAAAGGTGCGTCTCTAGCACTATTAGTTATCGTCTATAATGATATTTTTTTATCTTTTCAGGTAAATACTGATTACTGATAACGTTACGTTGGTAATTGTATAATTTTGTATTTAGGCACATAATACTAAATAGTACACATATTATTAAATTGACGTAAATTATGGTGGTTGGTGATATCACCAATGCCTATCAAAAACACTATTTAAGGAATTCGTAACTTTGTCTTTTTATAAATTTCCGGATGCAGTCTATTTTATTTATTTCATTTTCTTTATTTAGGAAATCAAACAGCTGTGTTATAGTACATAAAGCTTATAAAACAAAGCATCGTTCTTTAGCCAAACAGTTTCCACAAATCGATATACAATTATGATGTTGACGAAACGTAGATCATAATCACGTTTAAAAATTTAAATTCACTATATTTATATAAAAAGAAAGTCAGAATTTTATTTTAATCTATTATACCAATGTCTGTATAAATTTCATATTCAAATTATTTATTGAGGACTAGCGGACCCGGCAGAAGTTGTCCTGCCCGTTGCTTTTTTTAAAAATTTCTGATCTTTTAAACCTTCCCTGGACTTCCACGAATATCTCAAGACCAAAATTATTGAAATCGGTTCAGCCGTTGTCGAGTTTTAGCGAGACTAACGAACAGCAATTCATTTTTATATATAAGAAGATAAAATAATCCATAGATTTAGTCAACAAATTTCTTACATGCTACGGTTAATAAAAAAATATTTCAACAAATTAATAATGCGAGTACTACCGACTTTCTGTGTCGACTGCGGACTCTCACCCAGTGTCGTAGCAGTGGGGAGTCCTACAGGTTTTTGAACCAAATCACTAACAACTTAATCTAGGTGGACAATAATAACTTCGAATATGATACTTCGAAATGCACATATACTGTTAATATGTGCATTTCATCACAGCTACAAGATATTTCGTATACAAATTTCAGACTTCGACTGGTCAACACCACACGTTGCGCTTGAGTGGCTATCTTGGGTAGTTATCGATAAAACTTTTTACTAATGTGAACTTTTTTCGATTGCACGAGAATTGGTCCCCTGGTCTTCGAATAAAACTCTGAAAAGTAAATAAGATGTAACATTTTTGTAACATTGTGTAAAAATAGAAAATGTAGTCAATGTTATTGCTGAAGAGAATCATTAAGTACCTACATAAGTACGGCTTTAATTTAATTTTCCATAACGATTATAGCCCTGAGTTTTTGTCGACTACTAAAGTTGTAAATTATGAAATGGTGCAGGGACATTAATAGGAGGGCATAATGGGCCAGAGACGTCTGCATAGATCGCTATTCCGCAAAACCGTTTGAATAGCAAAAGCTCAGAGCCGCAGACTGGGTGTTTACCCTGAAAGTAAGGCGTTGTCGTACGTAACAGACGCACGCGACAAGTGCGATGCGACCAATACTTTAAATGCATTGTGTCAATGTCAGTGGCGTCTCGTCCCTTTGTTGGTTTTGTCGCTCACGTTACGTCTATTTCTAAAAATTTGGACTCCAAGGATCCCAAAGTTAGTAACTAAACCGGGAAATCTGAACCAACGAAGGTACTACAATAGAAATTTATTTTTCTACATAACCTTCGTCTGGGTCCGAACCGGCATCTTGAGACCGGTGCGCACGCCATTACACCAAAGAGATACTACTATCTCATTTCTTCTCTGATGAAATGGCGAGGATTAAATGAATTATTATTATTATTATTATTTTCGAGACAGTCTCACAAACAGAGTAGAGAGCCTGATCTCACAGAGTAACGCCTTACGTCTTGCGACGGTAAGGCCTCATTGCACATTCATGCCGGCTCGGCCCGCAATGAGCACACACCCTAAAGAAAGACGACGGCTTTCAGCTGAACAAGCTGAATTCTAGTCTACATGATAGACAAGGTAGACAACCTCAATACAGTCAGCGTCAAAAAAAGTATGGGCACTTTCGTACCATGTCAAAATAAATTTGTCCAATTTGAACAGATTGATTTTTTGACATGATGGCTATAGTGGCCCTATATGAATTTTTGACGGTGACTGTACGTAAAAATATGTCGTCTTCGAAAGTCTCTAGAAAGATATTTGTCATCGTACTATATTAATTAAAAAGGTATTGAGTTTGTTTGTGCTTTAGGTATTTCAGTCTTCTAGTCGTAATGAACATGAATATCAAACATTCTAAAATCGGATTCTACTGAAATCTAATCGTAAGAAAATCAAGGAATTTAAGTTCAGAACGATTCAATCAGTAGGTTCGGTTTCGGTCGCCTTATACCTTTGTGTATCACAAAACATTATGTTAGAATCCAAATTAAGTGTAATAATTTAAAAACTTTGCGCAGAGGCAATATCGTAACCAATGAGGTTAATCCGAGGTGCGATTATTGCTAGTTGAAAACTTTACCAATAATATAACAAACACCCCGTAGCAATCAATGTCTTCCGTTCGGCGAAAGCCGCAATTTTTTCCAGATTGTATTTCAGTATGAAAAATCGTTTTGCATTCGTGTGTTGTAAATAAAACGCAGCGGTCGTGAATTCCACTATTTCTTTGGCTCGATAAACTTGTATACCTTTGCCTGTTTCGTAGCGAACAAAAGAAAAAAAAGAAGAAAATGGAAGCGCGATACATTCCCGAACAGGTGGAAATAAAAGTTCAATGCTCGGATCGGAGTCGATACGTTCTTTTTTTAAAGATTTTAAGGGAAAGGCGAACGGTTCGCGTGCATTGAAGAAGTTTTCATCTTTTGAAATCTATAAATAGTCTATTCATTAATTTATTGATTTCAGAGAATAAAAACTTCTCCAACCGACTTGACCAAACTGAAATAAGAATAACCTTCGATTAAGCGCATTAACATTTATGCTAATAGGCCAACTGTCTAAAACCTCAATCGTAACCTTAAGATAAAATTGTGTTAATTCTTATTCCCGTTTGGTCGAATCCGCTCTTTGTAATTACAATATTGCATTTAACCAATGTTAACCATAGATGATAATATAATATTAAAACTTGAGCCATCGTTTATTAAGATTCCTCAACGCAAAAAGTTAAACGCAGCAATTTCGAGTTTAATAAAGCTTCAAAACCCAAGAAAACTGAATATTGCGCAATTTCTTGAATCTAGACGATTTTATTTGCTATTATTCAAAGTAACATTCTTTCCGAAGGACTTTGATGCAACTAAGTAATAAGCCCTGGGGAATTAAAGGCTCGTAAGCGGCGAAATTAGTATTCAGGCTGTAAAATACCCCATGCCTTTGCTTGGAAACATTTTACGATGGTGGAAAGTTGGTTCTCCATTTGAAAATGAAAAAAGCAATAGGTGCTATAATAACACCAGTCGTTTTTTCCGTTTTGGAACTTTTTTACGTTTATCCTTAATCTTTTATCCTTAATCTATATAGGTAGTGCTTTGTGTCAAACTCCGTTTTTTTGAAACAGTGACACATTGGACGCTGCCTATACATATTTGTGAATCATTTTTTATGGTATCTATTCATAGACTCGCCACATATAAATAAGACAGTGTTCACATACTGTTTATGTCACAGGTGTTTTCATGCACTTTAAATTAACAATTTTAACAAGGCTTTAACTTATTATTTGGGACGTATATAGTCTGATGAGATAAGATGAGATGACTTATATCAGTGTATTGATTAATCAGATAAAATAAAGGCTTGTTTATTTTTACCTGAATTCGAAAAAAGAGGTTTTTTAATTCTATATCTGTATTGTGATTTTGTTATTATTGTTTTTAAATTCTTAAACTTTTTCTAAGTAGGCACCTCGGTGCTATATTTCCGCGTGCCGAAGAGCTCTTATATTATAAGTTATTAAAGAAAATTATATGTTTCCCAACTCAGCCAAAGATGGAGCAAAAGCATGTCGACAGAAAGGTTTCCTCGCTTATAAACGAAAAAACTTTTTGTTACTCATCCGACACAAAACTTTTTTGTTACAAAATTACATTCCTTTCGTTTTCAGTTCAAAGACATTTGAAAACAATATTTTTATTTAGATATAATGTATACATATAGCTCTTGTCACATTTACATTGTCACATATGAAAATTAAAATATTGTTAAGATAAATGTTTAAGTGTAAGTATATGTCAGGTAGAGGACCTTTGAACACTTTTTACACTGTCTGTCATATCTTCGAATCATCTAGTTCTGGACTAATGTACTGTTTTCCAATGCTTAGTCCGTCTATTCGGCTAAAAAATCGCCATACGTCATATGACGCAAAATATGCTAATTATAGTCGAAATATCCATTTTAGTCAAGGAATTCAAATGTTCAAAGCTACCCCTGGGGCGGCTTTGAACATTCGAAATACGATAATGTTTTTGTTTACATTAATGAACTCAGTTTCTCCAAAAATGCACGTTGCCGTATCTGACTAATCAAATTATTGTAATGGGATTGTCATATTATCTACACCGCTGCTCATAAAGCCTGCTTCTTATCGTCAAAGGTTATTCAAGAATCCCTACTTTTGAAAACCTTTTGTAAGCCAATAAGCGACGCGTCCCACTTTCAGATCTCACGACGGGACATCGCAATGCCATTCTTTTAATCCTTGTTCGTGTTCGGGCTAGGCCGCCCGGCAAAATGCATACGCAGCGAATCCAGACTTGATTTTGGTTTGACTCGCAACCTTATGGACAAAGGAATAATGTCGCGCGGTTGCTTTCAGTAACCGTGTGTACTGCATTCTCCACAAACAATAGATAAGAGGCTCGTCCCGAGTGGGTGCCGGGTTCAAGTGGGACTGAGAGGTCATTCATGATCCCCCTCCCTCGCACGCTCCGAAATTTTTCGCTACTACGATATTTTGAGGACGGTTTTCCACCGATAATACTCTGCATCCGATTTTCCAGAAATTCAACCTAATAATGTGGAACGCTGGAAGAATTCAAGTTTCGAATTTCGAACGAAGTTTCTCTAGCTTGATTTACCGTCGACGGTTTTTTTAAGATTTCTAATTCGATTCTCTTCCGCGCATAAAGGTATTTGTTGTTTTATAACGTAGTACTTTACACTTTATTTGATAACTAACAACAAACCGGCAAAGCTCAAAATCGATATTTGTACAACAATGTAACTGGTTGCAGCTCAACCTTGTTGTGTAATAAAGTGTAAGTAAAGTACCGAACAGGAAATTATAGTGATTATAATAACATATATTTGACGTTGATAACGTTAGAAGATTACAATGTACTCAACTTTTCCCATTAAATCCAAACTAAATCACTTAATCCATTGTTCCGGTGATAACATTGAAACTGTCACTAATTGTTTAAACAGCTAATGTTATTCTGCTAAACACATCACGCGCAGACGAATAGATAAAAATAAAATAATAATATGTAAGTGACCTTCGCGTTGACAAATTTAAATAGCGTCAAATAAAATTTGGGTTGTTCTGTTTGTATATTCCATTGATAAAGGCACGCTCATGTGTGAATTGACAAGGCTATACCACAGTGTAGGTATGTGCAGTAACTATAATCCCGAGTCATTGCTATGCTAGTTCTAAAAAGATGCTGAAAATGTTTCAGCCTTGCTCTTGTAAGATTACCATTCAAAATCACTCCCAATAATGTTATTTTTAGTCATCTCGTTATTGTTGACATGAAACAAAAGAGGCATCATATGATTTTAAACTTTAGCGTTGCATTACATGGTCAGCTCGTGACCACGGTTGTGTGCAATCCAGCCGAAATGTCGAGCAGTGAGTGAGTACCTAATACTCATTAAAATAGATCACGCGTTTAGACCCGATAACCAGTAGTTAGTATTAAAAAGAGGCAACAACCTTGGGGACAACATCACATACTTTTACGGTGCGCTGATTTCAAAGCAATTAGCTTAAAAACTTATGATATCAAAGACCGCGAATGGACCAAAAAACTCAGAACCGTGATAGCATATGACGACCGCTTGGTTCAGTGGTCCACAGGTCGGACTTCTTAGCCAAGGGTCGCGGGTTTGATCCCCGCACAGTACAAGTATAAGTGTGTTTTCTATGTATAATATGTATTTATTTACAAAAAAAGTATTTAAGGATGTTTATCCGTTGTCTAGTACCCATAACACAAGCCTCGTAGCTTAATTTTGGACTAAAGAATTGGTGTGATTGTTGTGAAATTATTATTATCATTATTATTATTTGTAGTATCCTCTAGGGTATCACAGCACAAGGCCGGTTCTTTTCGAAGGCGTACGTGGGGATATGGATCCAACACGAAGAGGCCCCTTAGTGATACATTAATGTTTAGGGATGTGTACACCAAGCGGATACAATCTCTGTCTGCACTATTGAGTAGATGCAACCAAAGACAGCACCCGCTAGGTGCAAGGACTATTGCAGAGAAGATGGGAACTATAATGGGTCTATGGAGGGGAAATTGCTGGACTGGTTGATGGGATATTGATGAGACAACGGGACGCCTGCCATATCAAATATCTCATCTTGATAATCACGGCAGACGGTGACTCGCCGCTTACTAAATGGGCCGCCTATCAAAAGCTACCAGATGGAAGCCAGGCAGCAACATTGGCGTAAGCGGCTGAAGGTTGTCGAGAGGTGAGTCTGCGGGGTGAAGGTGGCCGGCGGCGGCCAGCAGTCCCCAGGCGTTATGACATTTTACACTTCCAACCTGGAGCATAGGTTCCGCTCTTGCGATCTCCACTCTTGGCCGGCCAGTTAAGGCAAGCACAAGAGGCGAGGGCCAAATAAGGTAAACCGGACCCTCAGGAGTCGGGGTCCGAGGTGTCGCCACGCACCTACAGCACGCCACATGCTGCCCCTGCGGCTTTATTATTATTATTATTATTATTTATTTATATAAAAGTGGATTCCTACTATGATAGTCCCCAACAAGTAATGGAACCCGGGACCTTAAAGATGTGGATACTTTGAACACAGCTCTGAACGTCATTAGGCTAAAGGTTGTCTTTAAGGTGACAGTCGATTCCTAGCGTCCGCGACTTGTGACGTCACGTTGAAGGCTACCTTCAAAAGTTAGTTAGCCCTTTAGTTGGTGCTACTGCACCTTTACCTTTGTGTGGTGGTGTAATTGTTCTAACTAAATGATAAAATCGGGGCTGGCCCGGTCGGTGGTATTATCAATTTGTCTTTTATCAAGTTTTGTGTAATTAATTTTTATTGCACACAAAACGTGTCAGATTGACAAATGTTACTGTTTAAAATAATTATATAGGTATACGGTTCATTGTATGCGTTAGCTTGGATATGTCATGATTATTTTACGCATCATCATCATCAGCTTTCGATTTCTATCGCGATTGGTCTTGCGCTTCCCGCATGACCTTCGCCAGATCGTCTACCTAAATGATAAAATCGGGGCTGGCCCGGTCGGTGGTATTATCAATTTGTCTTTTATCAAGTTTTGTGTAATTAATTTTTATTGCACACAAAACGTGTCAGATTGACAAATGTTACTGTTTAAAATAATTATATAGGTATACGGTTCATTGTATGCGTTAGCTTGGATATGTCATGATTATTTTACGCATCATCATCATCAGCTTTCGATTTCTATCGCGATTGGTCTTGCGCTTCCCGCATGACCTTCGCCAGATCGTCTACCTACCTTAACACAGAGTCTGCCCTAATAGTTATTTAGGTACTTGTACGAATAAAAATGCAACAGAAACTTATCGAATCTCTGTAAAAAGAAAGCATTTGAACAGGATGTCCCAAAGTGGTCGCAAGCTTAAGACCATGGTAGATTACTACATCAGATAAAATTTCCATAATAAATAGATGAACTCGTATTTACTAGGCTCTATTAACTGAAAAAAGTCGGTTAAACACGTCTCTACTTTGATGATTGTCTACTCTAACATACTGCCACAAACAAAATATGATATGTTTTTTTCCATACGACACATGAAATCATTACATTAATAAAAGCGATTCCATAAGAAATAATGTCATATAATTTTTTTCGAATCCCATAGCGATGGTTGTTATCAACATATGTTTTGACATTGTATGAGCCAAGCCCAGCTGATGCCTAGTCAAGTGCTTGTTTTTCACTAGGTTTGTGCTTTAAAAATACTAACTTAAGTATTATGATGACAAATTCTCACTAACCCAGATTAGCTAGCAAGTAATTGAAACCACTTCAGTGTTCCGTTCCACTTCATATGAAATTAACTGTACAAACATAAAACAACAATGATGTTATTTCAAATTCCAAGTTTACACTAAAATCTTTTTTTTCCATAAGTGAATAGTGCCTAAAAGTCGCGGTCTCATTAGTGAGTCCTTAGAGTTGATTATACACTCGTGTCGAGCTGTTTATGACGAGTGCCTGCTAATTATGTTAAAAAACCACGGCCGAATCTTGTTCGTTATTCCGGTTATATTTTTTATGTTAGTTGTAAATCGTTTAATAGAATGTTGTCACTCTCATTTCCGCATGGAAAGTACAAGTAATCACGTCATCAACTGTTTAAGTTTTTTGCCTATAGAGTATGTGGCTGGAAGAGTGGTCTCGAGGATATTTGGGTGAAATTTGAAATTAATTGTAATAGTCGCATAAACATATAGGTGTATTTGCAGTTAACTTGCCGCCGCCGGTCAATCTGGAGACACTTTCATTTTCATAGAAAATGTTGATAATGTTTTAGGTGATTTCAATCTGCGTTTTATTAAGTGGTCGAAGGAGACGGGCGGCCTGCATTTAGTGTCCTCGAATCATCCTTGCGCGCGGGGACAGACCTTGATTGATTTTCTTTCACTGAATGATCTGGTTCAGCTTAATTACCTTGTCAACGCAGACAGCAGAACACTCGACTTGATTATGACGAACAGGCACTCATGTGGAACTTGGTAACGTATATAAATGATTTGTTACGGGAAATAGATAGAGGTTATTTGGTAGATGCACTACACACCGACTTCAGCAGTACTTTTGATAAAGTCAATCACACTCTTTTACTACAAAAACTTGAAAGATGCTTGAAGGGTGAATGGTTCACTGCTGAGATGGTTTGCGTCTTACTTGAAAAAAAGATCAAAATTTGTTGCTCTTGGTGGATTTGAGTCACGTTTTTATTAAGCTATTGCGGGAGTACCTCAAGGTTTCCACCTAGGTCCGATGCTATTTGTGATATTTACGAATGACCTTACACGACTGATACGTCACAGTAAATCTTATATACATATAATAAGACTGTAAAAGATCGATTTCTGTACATTGAAGATTTTTATGAAAAATTGTTACAGGGGGTCTTAATTACCGTAATAGAAGCCAAAACAACAATTTTTAAAAATTTTGTCTGTCTGTCTGTCTGTCTGTCTGTCTGTTTGTCCGGGCTAATCTCAGAATCTACTGGACCGATTTTGACGGGACTTTTTTTATTTGACTCAGTATCACCTGGAGAGTAAACTGGGATATAAATAATCACGCCGATGAACTTAGGGGGCAGGCAGGAAATTGAATCTCAGAATCTACTAAACCGATTTTAATGGGACTTTTTTTTATTTGACTCAACATTACTTGGAAGGTAAAGAAGGATAGAAATAATCACGCCAATAGACTTAGGGGGTAGGCAGAAAATTGAATCTCGGAAACTACTGGGCCGTGAATATGTCTATTGCACGGGTAAGGTAGGTACTTTATCTCTAAGTATATGTTATATGTTTAGGAGTCCAGTCGCAGTGCTAGAGCCTAAAATACGATTGAGGTACCTTTCTGAAGCCATCGCCGAGTAGACTGGGGCAAAACTCTAACATTTGTTCGAACTTGATCGCGGACGAAGTCGCGGGCGGCCGCTAGTACTTATTATATGCGGACAGACGACCTTAAACTGTATAAGACAATCCTGACTGCTGATGATGTTCAACTTTTACAGTCGGACTTAGAATGGGTAACACGTGGTGCCGGGACAACTATATGGTTTTAAATATAAGTGTTTTCATATGACTTTCACTAGGAAAAAACAATTTACGGAATTCCAATATCATCTAGATATAATTTGCATCGAAAGTGTGCGAGAGATAAGGGACCTTGGGGTAAAGTTAGATTTAGAGCTTAAATTTGTAAAAAGTTGTTTGCGTTTATAGGTTTTGTGTTTGTCTCCCCGTGGCATTGTAGCTCCGGAAAGGATGGACCATTTTCAAGTGTTTTTTTTTCGAAACATAGTTTAATCACGGAGGGTTCTTCTTAGCTATAGCTAGTTAAAATCCGTCAAGCCGTCGAAGTTCACCAACTGTTTTACCTGAAAAGTTAGTTTTTGTACGAGTTAATCTCGCAAATGCGAACCCGGTTGAATAGCGGAAATACCTAACGCTTAGTTTAGCGAAAGTTTGCGAGCTATTTGCGCTCACTTTATTACTGCCGAAATGCATACAAAGGGAGGAGCTACGGAAATGAGGTAGTTTGGAGTAGGCTATTATTCATATGATAAAATGTATAATGAATAAATAGTAAACTGGGTATTTGCATACTTGCTTGTCAGGAGTTGCTGGAATAATTTGTCCAACTCGACACAATGGACAAGTGGAGACTTTTGAGTGAGTGAGTGAGAGTGAGTTTTTTTAAAATTAATTTTCTTCCTTCGGGCCGAGCTGCGTTCCGTTGTGCGACCCTCTACAAGTTGGACCGACGATCTGGTGAAGATCGCAGGCCCCTACAAGTTGGACCGACGATCTGGTGAAGATCGCAGGCCCCTGCAAGTTGGACCGAGACGATCTGGTGAAGATCGCAGGCCCCTACAAGTTGGACCGAGACGATCTGGTGAAGATCACAGGCACCTACAAGTTGGACCGACGATCTGGTGAAGATCGCAGGCCCCTACAACCCTACAAGTTGGACCGAGACGATCTGGTGAAGATCGCAGGGCCCTACAAGTTGGACCGACGATCTGGTGAAGATCGCAGGCCCCTACCAGTTGGACCGAGACGATCTGGTGAAGATCGCAGGCCCCTACAAGTTGAACCGAGACGATCTGGTGAAGATCGCAGGCCCCTACAACCCTACAAGTTGGACCGAGACGATCTGGTGGAGATCGCAGGCCCCTACAAGTTGGAAAGACGATCTGGTGAAGATCGCAGGCCCCTACAAGTTGGAAAGACGATCTGGTGAATATCGCAGGCCCCTATAAGTTGGACCGACGATCTGGTGAAGATCGCAGGCCCCTACAAGTTGGACCGACGATCTGGTGAAGATCGCAGGCCCCTGCAAGTTGGACCGAGACGATCTGGTGAAGATCGCAGGCCCCTACAAGTTGGACCGAGACGATCTGGTGAAGATCACAGGCACCTACAAGTTGGACCGACGATCTGGTGAAGATCGCAGGCCCCTACAACCCTACAAGTTGGACCGAGACGATCTGGTGAAGATCGCAGGGCCCTACAAGTTGGACCGACGATCTAGTGAAGATCGCAGGCCCCTACCAGTTGGACCGAGACGATCTGGTGAAGATCGCAGGCCCCTACAAGTTGAACCGAGACGATCTGGTGAAGATCGCAGGCCCCTACAACCCTACAAGTTGGACCGAGACGATCTGGTGGAGATCGCAGGCCCCTACAAGTTGGAAAGACGATCTGGTGAAGATCGCAGGCCCCTACAAGTTGGAAAGACGATCTGGTGAATATCGCAGGCCCCTATAAGTTGGACCGAAGATCTGATGAAGATCGCAAGAAGCCGAAGATCCTTGGGGGAGGCCTGTGCTCAGCGGTGGGCGTTGAACGGTGATGATAATGATGATGAATTTTCTTCCGGGTCCAGACCATTGCCAATCAAGAGTATTCAAAGTTATAATCTAGCCTTTACTGGTTGGGCTTTCCAGCAATTAAACTAATCTGATGATCTTGACTAAATAGTAGTTGCAGTGGCGGTAAATTGGATTTTATTTATACACCCGTCTTATTAACTCATTTTGCGTTTTAAGCTCATATTTTTCAAATTTTACCCACATAAAAACCTTTAGCTGTCAAAAGCATTCTGCATTCTGCAGGAACAAACAGACGAGGCGGTTCGTTCGTCTTACGTTTCATTACCGTCTCCGTTCGCTACATTATTCCCCGAGTTTTTCTGACTAATGAACCCCGCTGTCGGGAACAGAGGGATGATGGAAATGAATGATAACGATAATATTCGACAGATTTTAAGCTATTTTTTATTAATTTATATTCCGTAACTGATCGACGTTCACTGCTATGGTTGTTCTGTTGAACATAATAGGTGCTCTGCGTTTAGCACTGTTCTTTTGATTAGAAGTTTATGAGGGTCTATGTTCTTATAACCGACCAGTCTTATAAAAGACCAATGCCCTCAAATAAATCCGTTTTTTAGTGGGGATTCTGTTTTAAATGTTAATTACTAGAAATGTAAGCATTTTTGGACCTCGATTTTGTATACGTAAGTCTACATAATATAAGAAAAATGTATTTTTGCGAAGCAAAAACTACCATTGTTACTCATAGAAAATAGCTGAATCTTAAAAAAAATGACGAGTTCGCATTAACAGATCACTTAGCTACATAGACAACCCTTAATGTTCATTTTGTTAAGATGAATATTTAGGCAAAGCTATGGAGTTTTGAAAACTTTTCTATAACGATGCAAGAAGTTTAATTTTGATACTAGGGCGCCTATTCCGAAAAAAGAATTCATCGAAACGATATCGTGTTCAGAGGACAGCACAGCAGGCACGGATTCATAGCCATTTTTACAAGCACACACATATGATGCCACAGTACTTTTAGGTAGGTTGTCATGTGTATGTGTGTTAAATAACGATTATCGTTTTTCGCAATAAGCCCTTTGTTTTTGAGTTTTGAAGTAATAGCTGTAATATATGGTAATTATTAAAAGAAAGATTTCAATTAAAAAGTTTTGATCAAGTGTGCTTGACGGTGCCCTTCGGTGCCATGTGAGTCGGGGACGTGGCGGGTTCACCGTAGGTCGAGAGGCCACAGGTATTCACCGCAATTCTCCGGACTCGGCCGACTCACTTTGCAGCGAGCCCCTACCGGATTCGACGAAGGAGAAACTCGACGCCGTCGTCTCTTCTCAGCACTAGCCTAACCTAACCTAAAAAAATTAGCCTTACAGTATTAAGTTAAGGAGGTGCTTGTAGCGCAGTGGTTGTAGCGCTTTGGTAGTGATACTAAAAGTTAGGCAACCTAAGTCGCGGTCATGTTTGAGATTGGTGACCATTCGGACCATTAAAGTGACGTCTATTTAAAAGCACCTTCATGCTTCGGAAGACACGTTAAGCTGTTGGTCCCGGTTAATATCGATAGATATTAGTCGTTAAGCCTAGTCAGGGGCTTAATAATATCTGACAGTGAGGCTGGTCACTTTTAACTATACGTACTATTTTTTAACTGTCATTAATGTCTCTTTCAAGCCCAATTTGTCTACAATTGAAACTGATTTTAGGCAAATAACCGAATGATTTATGCTCCACAGAGGTGGTTAACGATTAAATGAGAAAAGTTGTAATTACCCTCCGAAGCTGTTGACTTTTGAAAAAGAATAATTGAATTAATTAAGTAATAAACTGATTCGATGAATTTATGCCTTTGCAAATTTAATTTAATTTCTGTACGAGGAATTTCATTTCGTTTTATTTTTCTGCTCCAATACGCGGACAGCGACGCCAAATTGCTGTAACTTGAAATATTTTATAATTCGAAATTATTTTTCTCTCCTTGGAAATAAAGCTTTTATTGCGAAAATAGACCTTTAAATATAATAGAATATTTATTTCTTCAGAGGTGAGGAATCCCTGAAGTAATGAATTGATTTCGAATTTTGAAATAGGAAAAAAAGATGTGTGGAATTCTTGGTTTGTCCGAAGTACTACCAATAGAACGTTCTGATATTTTTTATTTGTACAACTACATCACATACATTGATCTGACTCCGTGGTAAGTAGCTTAAGCACTTTCACAGATATCAGAATCAATAGTGGTATTACAAATAAACTTAAATTAATACATGTAACACCCAGACCAGTACAAACAGACATGTTGATGCTTACAAATGTTTGAACAGTGCGGGG
Source organism: Pyrausta despicata (assembly GCA_963921415.1). NCBI lineage: Eukaryota > Metazoa > Arthropoda > Insecta > Lepidoptera > Crambidae > Pyrausta > Pyrausta despicata. The sequence goes on from OY992863.1 coordinate 4,089,074, forward strand.
ATCGACCCGAGACCTCTTCGTTAATAGTCAAATTCTTGACCATTACACCAAAGTGGTCGTCATAAAATATTAATTGATATACAGTGCGGGGATCGAACCAGCGACCTCCTGGTTAATAGTCAAATTCTTAACCATTACACCAAAGTGGTTGTCATATAATGTTTAAAGCCTCTTGATAGATATCCTTTCAATTAGAAATGTATGTCTTCATCAGGGGCCGTTATACGATCTTGCTTTCCACTTCTGGGCAGCGTTCTTATTTTAAACAAATTGAATAAAATTTACGATACGATGAATACGCTAGCGGCAAGTTTCTGTTGAGCCTTAACAAGATGGTAACAATCGTAACTTTTTAAATTAAAATTAATTCACAGCGTACCTACAACTGCCTTTTAAAAGTTTTTTATCTGCCGTCATAAAAGAGAATGCCAATAAATGAGGTAGGTACTCTACACTTTTTTTAAATCTAGCCAGTTCTAATACCAGTTCTGTGGCCGAGTATTAAAAAAAAAAGAGTACTGATCTCATTTGGCTGTTACTCGTACCTGCCATCGTTAGGACCAAGGACTTAATACACGTACTTTAATAGCTTTCAACATACGCTTATAACATACGTATAACCTTAATAACCTAAACTATCAGTTTAGTATACCAATCTATCCAACTATCTCTAGTATATCATATGACATCGACTGTAAGTCAATCCTACGAGTATAATAATTATTCTGTCGCCATGAACCGTTATCGGGACATTTACCCTAAACGTGTATTTAGGGTAAACGTTACGATTAAGGTCTATGATTACGTCCGTAAGATGATTAACGTGTGTCAGGTGACTTTGTGGGTAGTATGGAAATTAGTTTAGAAGTCATGGGGTGGCTGTATCCGTGATAGACAACCACCCTACCTAAAATGTGGGGTAGCAAGTTTAAGTTATATCTTAAGTAGGTAGAGCTTGCTCCATGACGGTACTAATAGGGTTATAACATTTTTATACAAAAGTAGAGGACCTCGCAGAGGTTGTCTTGTCCTTTGCTTTTTTTTGTCTTTTCTTCGGAAGAAAGTATTTTAAAAACTAAAAAAAAAACACGCTTTTATTGCTAACTTAAAAAGAGAAAATAATTTCTGAGTGTAAAGAATTCATATTACACTGTAAGTACAGTTTAGTTTATATTAAAGATAGATTACGCTACCTATAAAGCGTGTCCGAACATTATCGCTTAATGAAGATAAAAAAAATATATTAATTAATATATACAGGGTGGCCAGAAAAGATACGTCCTAAAACGTTTGCTACGTGTTGAGAGGTATCTCAATCACCCTTTTGTATGAATCTACCAAAATTTATCGTTTGCTACTACGTAACACCTGCATATATCTACATTTTTGTAACATGCCTGCATATATACTTTAGCATAGGGTGGTAACGTCGACCTATTGCCAGTATTAAGTTTATTTTACTGTTTACTGTTTGACGGGCCGTTAATGAAACCATTTAGCGGATGATGTATTCATACTATTATTATAAATGCGAAAATAACTCTGTCTGTCTGTTTGTTACTCAATCACGCTTAAACTACTGAATCAATTTTCATGAAATTTGGTAAGGAGATCTTTTGATACCCGAAAAAGGATATAGGCTACTTTTTACCGCGAGCGAAAATGACGCATTCTCATAGGAGAATTCAAGTGGGCCGATTGCTTTTACGCCTTAACTACTTAACAGATTTAAATGAAATTTTGTAAGGAAATAGTTTGAGACTTAAGATAGGACATGAATTACTTTTGACTGCGGAAAAACAACGCATTTCCATGGGCAAAATTACTTTCCGGGTAATCTGATCGCTATCACTCCTAAATTACCAAAGATTTGAATTATATTTGGATAAGATTGGTATTACGGGAAAACAACACATTCTAAACAAAAAAAAAACTACTTAATGCGGACAAAGTCGCGTGTAAAAGCTAGTATTGTAAGTATGCCATTGCTACCAAAAATAAATTAAGTTTCAAGCTCTTTATTGAATGGGTCAAAGTTGTTGAATGGGCTAAAGTATACGCAGGCATCGGTACTAAATCGGTACTATACCAGATGTATTCATATTGAGTAGTGATGAAAATTAATACACATATATTATGTTGACGGCCATGTATGTGTACCAAATTACATCCACATCTGTTCAGTAGCTAAGACGTGAGAGCGTAAGAGACAAAAATTCAATTGACGTATTGTGGTCGCCACCCTGTATAACGTCCGTTTTAATGGTCCGTTAAAACGTGTATGCTATTCGAGTTCACACACACCTTCCAGTATATCGGATCCAGTTTATTTAATCCAGTATATAGAGTACAGTAAATAATAATATTAAATAAATAAACAACAACATCACATATATTGATCTGATTCTGTGATAAGTAGCTTAAGCACTTGTGTTACAGACATCAGATTCTACAGTGGTATTATACAAATAAACTTAAATAAATACATATTACACCCTGAACAGTAAACATACATGTTTATGCACACAAATGTTTGTACAGTGCGGGCATCGAACCCGCGACCTCTTGGTTAATGGTCAAGTTCTTAACCATTACACCAGAGTGGTCGTCAGTATATACAGTATACTGTATCGGATCAGTACTGTGATGTGATCTTAGAAAACTATCTCCAGTAGTGAAGAATCGGTTAGAACGGATCCTGTAATATGTGAACACACCGTAACACCCACGGGTGTTGAGATATCTTTTGTGAGCACAAAAGATAAGGCATAGCAATAGAGCTATTGCTATACCTTTTTTAGGGTTCCGTAGTCCGTCAAGGAACCCTTATAAGATCGTTCAATCCGTCCTAGTCTGTCACAGCAGAATATCTTCTACGTTTATGGACTGATTTGCATGTAACTTGGTTCGAGGATACTTCACATATAGATCACATTTTTAAAAATACAAAAAATTAAATTACCCCTTTTTAGGGGTACCTCCCTATACATGCAAAGGGGGGGTGAATTATTTTGCACCCCCTTGTGTGGGGTATCGTTGAAAAGGACTATGAAAATAAGATAGGGTTTCCATACAACACTTTTTTATCAGCTTTACCATTTGCGAGTTATAGCCCGCCAAAGTTTACACGGTGTCCATGATGACATAGACAGCTAGGGAGATGATGATGATGCACGAAATGCAAAACAGCGCGGTGCCAAAATTGACTACGGAACCCTACTTTATGCGTGGTCTGACACGCACTTGGCCGGTTTTTGATTGGTTAAACGGTGGACCTCCAGCTAGGATCGGCCAGTCAAATTGATAACAAGGTCGCCTTCATACTCAGGTATCCAAATTATTATTTTTCTATGGACTCTGCATCGGAATCAAGCAGACGTTTCCAATTTTATCTTCTTTCTTTTTGTTTATTTCATATATTTTTAACATAGTGTAATTTTTGTACGTAATTTTATGCAAGGCGTTTGACATTTCCTTAATAACTTTTTGAAACCAATTGTTTTCATTTATAGCTAAAGCATAATATTCCCACCTGTAAATTGAGAGTCGACAATTAAGTTTATTTTTTAGGTTTATTTACATTAATTAATTACCATTTTATTAAAATATTTTAGGCATCACTTGTGTCAAATGATGACATCTACTTTCATTTTTTATTTTATATATTTTGGATATAGTGTAATTTTGTACGTAATTTTATGGAGGCGTTTGACGGTTCCTGTTTCTTAATAACTTTTTGAAACCAATTTTTGAGTATGAAATATACCTCTATATTGCGATGCTCTGTAAATTGAGTTTTATTTCATTAAGTAAATTACATACGACAATAAGTAGCTTATGCATAGTACTCTTACCAGTAAATTGAGAATCAACCCTATCAAACATAAGAAATAAACTTATTATTTCTTATTATTGTTTATTTACAATAATTAATTGCCATTTTATCAAAATATTTTAGCCATGACTTGTGTCAAACGAAACTTAAATTCAAGCTATTAAAATACAAATACAAATACAAAATACTAAATATTTATTTTTTTCTTTTACAAAGATAAGCCTTACAAGATGTGGCCAGTATCTCCTTTTAAGCTTGATAAAACCTGTGCCAGGAGTTACTGCTCTTCCAAAAAAATAAAAATAATGAAGGAGATTCTTTAAAGATTAAGATTTCTCTTGTGTCATATTGCTTTGCCGTTTTTGATTGGTTAAACGAGTCCAGCTAGACCGGGCCAGCCAATTTGGTAACAAGGACGTCTTTAAAACCAGGGTATCCAGATCAATTTTTCACTTAGAATCGAAGTTTTGAATCATTTTATTTAATTTTCTATGTTATGCCTATGATTTTATTTCTAGTTTTGCATAAGATTCCTGTTTTTTATATACTTTCAGGACGTTTGATTGCTTTTACTTTACGAATAGCAAGTACAGCATGTTTCTGCCGGTTAAAATATTTTTTTGTGTACACTATTTATTTGGAATTAAGAAGGAAATATAACTTGAAATTTTACAAACGCTAGAAAAAGTATGAATGAAGAATAAGGCCAAACTTTTTATTCAATGTAATGTTCCGGTGTTTATTTGTGTGTAATCAAATCTTGCAAGCTAAATTTTGTCAACTTCCTAGTGTCAGATTGATCTGAAATTGTTTAAACAACGACAATTTGGACTATTTATTTAAAAATAGCTTGTGAATTTTTTTATTCCTTTTTTTCTTACTGTTCTTAACGAAAAAAAACTTAGTAGAAATGCTTAGATCTTAACTTTATAGTCACCCTAGTGGTTATGGACATACTTGGCCCATTTGCCCTATATAGACGCGAGGTTCGAAAGATTCAACGATAACAGCCGGTAATAGAATTAATTGTTAGCTCGAATGGATCACATTGATTTATTAAAGTGTTTTTCTTTTCAGGTATGTACGTGTTTTCAAATTAAAAATTGCTGGGGTAATTAAGGTATTGGTACTTCTATTTCTATGATTTGTTATTTGTAACAAGATTACATAAATAGTTGATGGAATCAGGCTGAAAGCTGTAAAAGATAATTATTTTGCTTTAAATTCCCAATAACGACGCCAGCGCAGGAACCCAAATACATCCAAATGCAACCACTTGAAAAAACTAAAGCTGGAAGTCGCAGGACTTACAATAAAACTCACAATGTGACACTTGTAAGTAAGTTGGCAGGTGAGGCCGCAGCTTTAGACAAAGCTACAATATTCTCAAACGTAGACTACTTAAATTAAATCTTGAAATCAATAAGTTTTAGAAATACCTGACTGAATTCAATTTAGCATGCACTTAACGAGTACTTTATACACGGGAACATGAAACCAACCGTCAAAGAATAAATAATTCCACAGAAGTCTTGCTCTTAGCGGGAATTGCAAAATGCAAATTGCAACATGTGAAATGCATTGCAAAATTAACGCTTCAATCAGTGCAAGGTAACGCTTGCAGTCCTATTAATGAGGTACGAACTGGAGATTGCTCTATTGAGGAGCGTGGGTAGAGGAAGGAGCTCTGCTTCTTAAATTGAAATCTGAATGCAATTTTGATAGGGCAGAATAAACTAATACGGTTAGATAGAGATAGATAGATAGAGAACACTTTGTTTCACACTAAAAAAAATAAAACGAAATGAACGTACAAAGAAATATGCACAATTTAGGCGGTCTTATCGATAAGAGCGATCTCTTCCAGACAACCTTCGGATTAAAGATTTTTTTAAAAATATTTCACAACAATCACACCAATTCTCTAGTCCCAAATTAAACCACGAGGCTTGTGTTATGGGTACTAGACAACGGATAAACATACTCAAATACTTTTTTTTTGTAAATAAATACATATTATACATAGAAAACACCCAGACCAGTACAACACACACATGTTCATGCACACATATGCTTGTACTGTGCGGGGATCGAACCCGCGACCCTTGGTTTTAAAGTCCGACATGTAGACCACTGCACCAAGCGGTCGTCGTCATATTGTTATTTATAACTGGAGATTGCTCTATCAAGGAGCGTGGGTAGACGAAGGAGTTCTGCTTCTCTAATTGAAATCTAAATGCATTGTTTATAGTTCAGAAGTGTATTAAATAGCTAAACATAGATAGAAAACAGTTTATTGGGGAGTTTGGTACAAAAGTCGTATTGATATTACAATAAGATAATGAACATAAGCAACATAAAGAAAGTATTCTGCATTGTTTGTATTAAACTAGTATCTTAAGCACGGAAACTTGGTTGGTTCCTATCTTGTTAGTCACGCATCTATTCTTTCTAATAAGAACGTGTCGAATTTCTTATTTTTACAAGCTTTTATTTAATTCTACCCGTCCCGTGTCTGTTCGTCTGTAAGTATAGTAAGCATTTTGCCACAAATTTCAAAGTTTTTTTATTGTCTAATATTTTGTCTATTTTCGTACTTGGTTCGTTTATTTTCCCTCAAAAGTCTTACTTACTCAGGCGATCTTACCGCGAGGCATTACCGGATTACCAAGACGGATTATAGTAACCCCCTTTAAGTCCCTAACCCCGCTAAACAAATAGATTGCTGGCTAAGATTACGAATTCACTTTGTTGCCATTTTAAATTAAAACTTCAAAGTGAATTTTTGAGCAAATTTTTGACTGGCCGTGTTTGTTATTGACCCCACGAATGAAATATTATGTTGAATATGTATATTACTTCGACAAGGGATTTTTTTAATGCAACTTCCATAGCACACAATAGGCATGATGACGCCTATCTTAAATATTTTCAACACCCTCATGGCGTTTAAAACATAGTCCCTTTGAAGTTCATACAACCAGTATATTTCCACAATGCTGTAGAAACCAATTTTCAAATACACAAAGTTCAATAAATATTACTTAAATTGACTCCGATTTCTGAAACACAACCGTGACGTCACGATATTGTATTCCCATACAAAATCTATGGAGGCATACCGTTTTGACAGATAATAAAGAGTATGTCAACGATTGGTGGCGTCATCTAGCCTATTGTCAGCGTGTCAACCAATCACCTCGGCGAAATCGCAGCCAGACGCAAGTCGCTGTGACGGTATGTCGTAGGTGTACCCATTGCCTTAGATCGTAAAAAATGTTTCTTTCACTATCAAGTTAGTTCTGTAGCAAAAAACAATCTATAAAGTAGTGGTCCATAACGGTATTAATTTCTCTCGCAATGTTTTCTTAAACAAGGCCATTTTGTTGGCCTCTATGCCAAACACCGCAGCAATCTATCCAACAGAATAATAATAATAGTCCTCCTGGCCGATTTCGACCACGGCGGCCAATCTCAACAGAGATCAATCAACTACGCAGGAGATATATGAGTGTGAGTGCAATACACAGGTGCATTCACTGTTTCACCACTCTCAAAGTTCGGTGAGACCGGAGAGAGATCAGGCGCAGGACCAACGGCTTAACGTGCATTCCGAGGCATGGGGGTGTAACATCGCCAAAATTCCGACTCCGAGCTGTTTTTGAGAAATTCATGACGGAAAATCTCAGAAACAATTTTTAGGTCGACCTGGGATTCGAACCCAGGACCTCTCGGATGTAAGACAAAAACTTTGCCATTACACCAACGAGGCAATCAATAATAATCCAATAGAATACACTACTTCGATACAATTATCTCAATTAATCGAATCCAATCTGACCGGTATTCCTTTGTGACAGCGATCATTTCAATTCCAGCAATTGGTATTGGCTTACATGAGGCCATCTTGATATGTAGTTAACCTGCGTGCGTATATGTCCTTGATATCTAAGCTTAATTGCTCCAGAACTCTTCAGACGTAGACAAATCAAACGTCTAAAATGATGTTGTAATTACGGTGACGATATCGTCCTTTTGAAGCTCAAGTTGTTAAATAGTTGATCAATTTGTGTTCAGTCCAATAAAATCATGCGTGATAGTTCATTTCAAAAACATGAGGATATAATTATAATAATATAATTTCTACTCTTGACATTTTAATACAATCAATTAATCAATAATTTTTCCTTTTATGTATTATTTGAACATTTGCTATTTTATATGGCTCAATACGTCAAAGCTCTATTGCATGGTTTTAAGACCACATTTTTATGCACCTATCTACCCTATTCATAAGCAAATTAAGAAATTTGAATTTTGATAGAGATACTTGAATAGTGAAGTAGCATTAAATGGCATTGTCATTGTCCAAATCTTTCGCTTTCCTTTAGCCTCTAACATGTAGCGTGCGTCCTCCCCGCCAACATCCGTCGCCCGGCAAAAAGGTCGCACGGTAAAGAGTTTTAATTCCAAAAAAAAACTTGATATTCTGCATTTGTTTTTTTTTGACAAAATATTTTATTGTGTTTGTTACCTTTTTAGAAAGAGAATTAATTGAACCAGAAAAAAATGCTTTAACGCATCAAATATATTCAAACAAACTGAAAGATAAAAATCACCATTGTTAAACATATTTGTTTTATGATTTCAAAAGCATTTTTCCTTTAGCATTGCTTCATTGGTGCCTTTGAATAACTTCAACTTTGTCTTTCCACTTTACAGTTCAATTGTCAATATTTATCGACTTCTTTGAATTGAACTTTTTATCTATTGTCCTGTCTGTTTCCTTATTATGTAGAAACACTAAATTTGCGAGGACAAAAAATTTCTCGTGGGATTGCATTTGCTGGGTCCAGCGCAATGATGGATGCATCTACCTGTGCTCTGTGGGTCCCATAAACGTATTAATAATTTGTTGGATCCGTGATGGATTATGATAAGTTTGCGAGGGACGTGTAGCCACACTATACATACACAACTGTTCCTCCCCCTATAGTTTTTGACAATTATAACGTATTAGATATTTAAACAAAAGAACTTCTTATAATCTACTCGGGGTACAGGGCGTAATACTCTTTTCTCTACTACTTGATTTCCTTCACGTATCTCTTGGCTGGGCAGAACGTCATCAGACTCTGCATTTGCCCCACTCTACCCCGATGGCTCTTCAGCATCTGAAAACGGCTCCTCCTCTACGGTTGAGGGTTGATGAGAAGAAATGCCTCGAGCTTCTCCATGCTTTGTATGTGGTGGCTTATGGTCAGGAGTTGGCTGTGTTGAAGAGCAAGTTATGAGATCTTCTAATTGCATTTCACACTCATGTGTATGTTGATCATTGTGGCCTGTACCCCTATAAGGCATTAATTGATTTTTATGTTTTTTAAATGTTTGTAGTGATAAAGTCTTTAACTAAATCAGTGACTTTGCCAATTTTTTGACAATAGTTCCCTTAATCCAAGAATGCGAATTAAGATGATTTTTTTATAATGTATAGGGTCACCTTCACATAATTTATTTTTATTTTTTCCTCCTGTGTTTTCAGTCTCTTTAGGTAAATTCAATAAATATACTGTGTCATTGCAAGTGAAAGATAACTCCAAACCTGTGTTTTATAAGGCTCGCCCAGTTGCATTCGCGCTTAAAAGCAAAATAGATGCGGAGATTGATCGTCTGCTCGGTCAATCAGTCAAAGGAAATCAAGTAGTAGATTTACTGCAAATCCAGCAAAAATCCAGCTGAAGTGAACCGATCCAACGTGGATAAGCAAATCCAGAAAAAAAAATCGCTGGAATGACAATGACTTTTTAGATCATCCTGTAAATTGTCTGTCAAAATAAAATACTTTTTTATTTTTAGTTATGATCTTACACAAAATACAAAGCATATTATTTCTAATTTTCAAAAAATAAGTGAGTTAACGAGCGCCTACTATACTCGTCACTATTTTTGTGAAGTCAACTCGGCAAACTTTCTTAACTTTGATCGCCAAATGAACGTCACTTTCGTTCGTATCGTGACGAAATTACGAAAGTAAGACCAATCAGGAAAAGTCTACGTCCAATCGCTCACGTTTCTGACGTAATTGCGGCAACTGCGAAACTACTTTTGAAGTTCGAGTCACACTTTTTCAGTCGCAATTATAAGCCAATTCGATACTGGGGTTTTACCCTGTATTACCGACTCTGGGCTTAACTACACAAACGGCTTTCTTTGTTTCATTCCAACTTGAAACCTTTATATCTTAAATCTCCAGAGCTAACTTCGTATCAAACATCATATATTATCCGATAATACTTTGATAAATCTTCTACTTATGAAGGAGACAAAGTCTACATTGCAAAAGATGCAAAGATACTAATTTATTTTGTCCCTTAATTAAATTAAAAAAAAATGTTATACTTATCACTATTTATAACTATAACAAAAGTTGGTACATCTTGCTATCCTATTGAAGCAATAGGCTCTAAAAAACATAGTTGACCCAAATTTAAATAGTAAATAATCACCAAAATTAAAACCGCAGTTTAAAATGAAATTATAACCAAAGTTAGCTATCCTTTTAAAGAAAATGACTTCAAACAAATCATTGTTGACCGAAAAATAGTCAACGAACACCAAACTATTAACCACAAATTACTTCAAAATGGCATGCAAATATTTAACATCTCGTTTTCCTATTAAAGTAAAGTACGCTTTATAATTATTTTTTTACGCAAATAAAATGTATAAACTCCTAGTTCGACTCTTTACTAATTAAAAAAAAGGTCTGTATATAACACAGTTTTAGCCAAACAAATTTACTATGTAAAGTTCTTTTGTCGCTGAGTGTACAACTGCACAATGCAGATATTGGATTGGCGGCTGTCAATAGAATATTCAAATTCAAATATTTTATTTCAGGCGGGCAGTCCATATAAAGTTAGTTACAATTCTTATTAAAAACTAATGTTACTAAATACAGATTGGGTTTGATTAATTTATTGTGTGGATAGTCATCCACTTCAGGAGCAGGTATGACTCCCACCGGTCAACAAATACCCTTTTTTTTTTCGCTGTGGAAATGCTTTTACGCATGCCCCCGGGGGTATGTGGGACTCAACGGCTGGTGTGCAAGGCCGTAATACCCACTAAAACCACAGCGCATTCCGCCACACCGCCATTGTGGGGCGCCATGGGGTCGCGTGAGCATTCACCACGGCACCCCGGCGGATAGCCCGAGGGCCACAAACTCCTTGGCGGCGGAGCAAGGTGTTGGGCTCCGCCACCACCCGGCCGCAGAGGATAGGGAGGACGGCAACGACACACCGCATCTCCTCTTCCTCTGCGGCCCCACCGCGGCGCCATCCAACGGTGTGCCCCCGTTTGGTCGCGGGAGATAGGCCGCACGGCAACGACACACCGAGACGTCTCTCCTCCCGCGACCGCACCCGACTGCGAGGGACAGCCAAAACCGTCCCCCACACCCGCACCCTTGGACGCATCCTGCGCAGGCCTCCCCAAGCCCACGTGGAGCGTCCCCTCCCGGGATCCCGCTTAGCTTCACCATGGGTGGCAAAGCCACGGTTACTGAGCCCCCCCACCACGACAAGGTGGAGATCCGACAGGGGGGGTCAACAAATACCCTGAAGATAGTATATTTAAACACACTCGCGAACTACGTGAAAAGGCCATGAATCCACTATAAACATGACGAAATTAAAGTTATTGAGATATATACCCGTTACATATTATTATATGGTCACCGTGTATCATTTTATAAACGATTCCAATTTCGTTCCGGTACCATGACAGTATAGGGTTTTCCTTTACTTTCCCTTGACAAAGCTATAGATCCTGGCTAAGCAGGTATTGGGATAGTCAGAAAGTGTGATGGGATGAGTTCCTTTTAGTTCTATTACTAAATCGAAATCTGTAAGAGAAATATAAACTTTTAATTGTGAAATGAAACAGGGTGAATTGACATGATTACACCTAGCGAACAAAAATCTCACTAGCGAATAAATACAAACGTGTGAATTTCCACAAAAAATGGAATCCATTCACAACTTTGACAGGAGTTTCTAGTAAAGCCCGTATTTCCAGCTAATTGGACTGTCCCGGACCGGTGCTGATGTCGTTACATGTTTTTGTTCTATTCCAACTATTTTTAAAAACTTCGAGTGGCATGTCTGTTTGCCTGTAGTTTTCGTTCAAAACAAAATTACTAACATTTTGTAATACTGGATATACCACGCTTTATTTCAAAAACATAAGTGTGTTATTGTTTCCATTTTACTCATTTGATTTCTTTCTATATAGGGTAAAGCCGAGATAGATGCCCTAGTGATATGGATGATCCGATATTTATAACATCAGTTTTGCATATGAATTCGAATACCTTTTTCATATCTATCAAAAGAATATCTAACTCTATCTTGATTGGCTCAGTTGTATGTCTCGTTGCGACAACATGCAATGACAAAATGAATTCAATAATTTTGTAGGTTAGATGCCCATTTTTCCGGTGAGTCATCTATCCCAAACGCAATTTATATCGGCCGCAAAAGTCCCTAATACCAAAGATGATGGAAGGCCTTTTCCATTATCTTTGCTAATACTTTGAATATATCGAAAACAACGGTTTTTGCTTTTCATAAAATTGTAGAAAACATTCCCACGAATAAATTTGTTTCATAAATAAATTGTATTGATTTTTATTTCTGAAGTTATACAGCGAATTAGAAAAGTGGGGCATCTATATCGGCTTTACCCTACAAAGGTTATAGATTTGACATCTCATCAGAATAATCGCGTGTCCACATTTATTCTAACCAAATCATTGCAAAAAAAGCTTTGTCACCTAGCAAGGTAACAGTAGCTAGCTATTTGACAACGGCTAAGAGGGAGAAAAACAGTTAATTATATACGAGTAGTGGGAGAGACGTTAATGAAAGTCGTTTCCACATTTCGTATGCAGCGAATGAAGTTATAATGAAATCAATTTACTTGGCTGTAAGTTGGAAGTTATGAACTCGATCTTATTCCCGCTTTCGCAGTTAACGTGTACAATTAACAGATAACTCTAGTTGCGAATGCATATTGACATGTTAGAATTGGAGTTTGTTTACAACACAAGTTCTGCGGTTGTGAACTCAAATAACGGTTTGCAACTACGACTGGTAAAGAGCGATGAGACGAGTTTTCTGCCTAGCCTCTGGTTTCATCTGAGAGATTGTGTTTGACTTGTCTTTGTCTAGAGAATCTGATGAAGTTACTTTTGAAGTTACTTTATGTAGTGCACACAGTTTTATATGCATGTGCATATTGACGACCACTTTGGTGGTGTTTATCAAGTTGACTATTAGACCAAGAGGTCGCCGGTTCGATCCCCACACTGAAAAAACATTTGTGTTCATAAACATGTATGTTTGTACTGGTCTGTATGCTTTATGTGTAATTCTGATTTTTGTGAAACAAGTGTTTAAGCTACTTACCACGAAGTCATGTCAATGTATGTGATGTTTTTGTTTATACTCGTATTATACCGCCCTCGACTTCGTCCGCGCAAACGTGTTTATCTTAAGGGATCATTTAATCGGGATAAAAAGTATCCTATCACATAAGTCAGCTCATACTCAGACTACAGAACGGATTTTGATGAAGTTTGGTATACAGACGGGTCTGTATGCCCAACTTCATCAAATACCGTTCTGTATTTTAAGCGTGATTGACGGACGAACATCCAAACATCCAAATATTCAAAAAAGAAGCTTTTACATTCATGATGTGTATTAGTGTGATTACTAGCAGACCCCATATTATAAAAAAAGGAATTGGCCAGATTGGTCCAGGCGTTCTTGAGTAATGCGCTTACCTACACATTTTGCGATTTATTTTTATTGAAATTCAAATATTTTATTTCAGAACAATACATATAATATAAATTGTTAGTAATCTTTAGTTTAGGTTAGTATAACAACTAATAAAGCTCAATTTAATTCAAATAAATTTAAAACAATAATAATTAAAATCCAAATGTCAATTATCTAATGTCAAGTATTAAAAGTAATGTCAAAACAAAAATATAGTTTAATTTGAATTTATTGATTGCTTACTTCTTTAAGTCGATCAAAAGGGCCGTCCAATGATCAGCAATAAGACACTCGGGCCTACCCCCCACCACCCTCAAGATGGCAATGAGCTACCGCACACTCTGCTCATCAGCGAGGCCACTTTCTTACGAATGATGGCGTGAAATCCGTCAGTGCGTTCTTCAGCAAACTTACCCGACGCGCTGCAGAAGCGCGGCAGCCCCAACAACATCCGGAAGGCGTTGTTCCGCAGGGCGCTGTAAGCCTTCCGCGAATATCTCACCCATAAGCTGCTCGTATAAAATGATTGACAGTACGCCTTAAACAGGGTTATTTTTACTTCTTTCGTACAACGAGCAAACCTACGGGCAAGAATATTGCTTCTGACCGCCAGCGCCCTGCGTTCCCTCTCTATATCGAGATCATCCTTCAGGTCCTCTGTTACGACGTGTCCAAGGTATTTGAACTGTTTGACTCTCGTCAAGGCAGTTCCACACAATGCGACAGGCGGAACGACTTGTGGAGTGCTGTTGCCAGCAGTGAAGACCAGGAGCTCACTATTTTTTGTGTTGTATCTCAACCCGTGAGTTACAGCATAGGCTTCACATGTTTGCACCAGCTTCCTGAGCGCGCCGACCGACGGGGCCAGCAGCAACATATCATCGGCGTTACTGATGTTGTTGATGTTAACACCATCAATAGAACACCCCGCATGCATGCTGCTGAGCCCGCGAATCAGCTGGTCGATGTACAGGTTGAAGAGCTTAGGAGACGTCAACCCCCCCTGTCTCATGCCGCATTCAAACCTGTACTCGACCGAGTGCCCATCCGCCCATCGCACGTAATTAACCGGATTGGCGTACCAGTGCCTAAAAACCTCTATGACCTCCGGCGGAAGACCAATGCCTTTCATTTTTTTCCACAGCAATAGGTAGGACACCAAGTCGAAGGCTTTTGAAAGATCTAAGAAGCACGCGTATACGGCGGTGCTTCTGTCGGTGTAGTATCTGACGGTGCGCTTGAGGGCCAGGATAGCACTCTCAGTAGATAAGCCAGCGCGGAAACCGAATTGCGCATCGTGCAGGTTAATATACTTATCCAACAGCTTATCAAGCACACCATCAAACACCTTAGCTGTGATGGTTGCTAACGAAATGGGCCTGTAGTTGCTTTTGTCAGACGCGTCTCCCGACTTGTTCTTGATAACAGGTACAACGATCGTTTTCATGAAATCAGGGGGCAGGTACGAGTGTCGCAAGCAGAGATTGTAGAGCAGTGCCAGAACGCGAGGCAAGTGAACCCCAGCATTTTTGAAGTGCTCCACACTAAGCCTGTCATGTCCAGGGGACTTTCCCCTTGACATGTCCGAGATCACCGCAGCTACTTCTTTGGCCGTGACGATCAATGGTGGCGAGCAATCACGGTCAAAAACAGTCTCCGCCTCCGTGCTATGCGTTAGCTCCGTCAACGACTCCGTCCTCGACTCAACCCGGAAATGGTCCTTGAAGAGGTTGGCAATAGCTTGTGGCTCACTCACCCCGCCAACGCTCACGGAACAATATTTATACTGTCGATTTATATTTAACTAGCGAATGTGACGTTAAGAATTTAACAATGATGATTACAGAGAACTTACTTTTAGTATGTATCTGGCTAAAAGCTCAGCTGTCATTTAAAGGTATAACGAAATTTTATTGTCACGATGAATTCGCTGCAAAATGGTGACTCCATTCCAGCCTGAAAATCCTCTCGAATTCGGATCACTTTTACATGTTTGACTTTCCAAATGCGTGCGTCACAGGGTTGCCAACTGTTCGAAATTATATTCACTGCCCTTTTAAAAGTTACGCGAAAGGTACGCATCCAAAAAGATTGTGTAACATACTTACCCTTTAACCCCTTCGTACACAAGGCTACCTCGTTGGTTTAGTGGCAAAGTTTCTGCCTTACATCCGAGAGGTCCTGGGTTCGAATCCCATGTCTTAATTGTTTCTGAGATTTTCCATCATGAATATCTCAAAAACAGCTCGGAGTCGGAAGTTGGCGGTGTTACACCCCCGTGCCTCGGAAAGCACGTTAAGCTATATTTGTATGTATGTTAGTCTGTAAGGTATTTATAATATGGGCCTATTTTAGCTTGAAATAAATAAATAAAATAAAAATAAATAAATAAAAATAAGCCGTTGGTCCTGCGCCCGATCTCTCTCCGGTCATGTCGGATTGCTGTCTCACCGAACTTTGAGAGTGATGGAACAGTGTGTATTGCGCTCACACTTGTGCACTATACAACTGTTAATGTTAATGTAATATTATCAAAGATATTTAGCAACGCCACAGCTAATATGTTGATTTCTTTAAAGACTTCTCTCGAAGAGTCGCGGGAACCAAGTTTATGTTCTCCAAGCGACTTTGATTAATTGAGATTCGTACACTAGTTGCGTCACCGAAATTCGAAATTTTTATGGCGGTAGTCGCTTGGAGACTAAAATCGTCCAGTATCGAAGATTTGCGCAGCCTTGCGAACGAAGGGTGCTTAGGTATATGTCATACTATACCATGATGCTAGTTCCCGAGAGTCCTAAACTGATCGACATGTCAATATTAAATGTTTAGCCAGTGACAGTTTGCAGCCGAAACAAACATAATATCGGCCGAAATGGTATTCGGATATTTGATGTTAAATCGGACTAATGATGTTTGTTGGTTTGCGGCTATCTGGGATATTATGATTTTGTGATACCGAATCCATTGCAATAGTAAAATGAAACAAAGGGTATTTATTGTCCAATAAACATTATAGTTGAGCTAACATTGTGACAATGCCATATAACTAGAGACCAGATATTTGTTTATTCGGTTTACGCAAACAGTAGACATTGAAATGAGACACTTTTTACGGATTTTATTATATTAAAGAACAGATTATATGCATTTGCATATTGCATATTTAGCAAAAATCTCCTGATAATGCATATTTTGGCCGTTTTAACAAGTTTTTACAGTAGGCAAGGTATACAAGAAAGTGTGAAAACACGCACTAACAAAAGTTGGTCGCAAAATAAATAAAAAAATGAATTCAGGCATAATATGGTTTACCTACATAAGCAATGCTTCAGCGCAACTAAGTAGAACGTTCTTCTTCTTAAAGTGATTAACGAGAGAGAGACATACTGGGTACATGGTGGGTAGTTTTTGTATTAATCGTGTAATAATGAATTTCTGTTTGTAATAATCGTCAAATTTTGCATATTTTATGCAATCTTCGTGTATATATATGTATGCATATTATGGTAATTTTATGTTGCATATAATCCGGTCTCTACTTATAAGTTTTTATGAAGGTATTATTTTTTATAAATCCTCGATTTCTGTGGAAAAGACTAAAATGGGAAGTTAGTACCTGTGACGAATGCGTTACGTATAAAATTATCTCCCGTGACAGAGATTTACGTTACGAGCAAGGTATGTACTTATGTTGGAAGATTTGCACCCGCTTAACGTCACTACTTACCATAATCAAATGTGGGTGTTTTATACTCCTTCACCTTTATGGGTTGTGTGTTATTCGTGCATCACGTCTACATAAAAAACAAAATTGAGCATCCTAAAAATATTTAATAAAACTGTAAATAAATGTAAATGTATAAGGCTAAATATAACGTGAAACCTAAGAGTTTTGTAAAGGATACTAAATTGAACATTGAACTATATTGAAGGTAACCAAACAAGACAGCATTCATCAACTTAACGAAAATCGCCCCACCTAAATTTGTGACGAAAGCTAATTTCATCATGTCATTTCTACAGAATCCATGAGATTACTCTAATATTGCATTGTGTAAACATTTGTTTCCTTTTAAACCAAAGTTATGCCCAAAAGCAACATAGGTGTAAAGATCTTTAATCTCAGAACTTTTACTTATAATGAAACTTACAAACTAATAATTAATTGAGTTTAAGTTTATACACTGGCACTCGCTGCGAGATGGTTCTTGAGCTTGGCTTCAACATAAGTATGACACCCCAACTAAATAAAGTTTCTTGCTTAGACGGGAGCAGTAGGTACCCGTATATGTTGTCACATCAAAACCCCGTCTATTTGTAAATCCATCGTGTTGAGGCTTATTTGCTCCATTCAGAAGTTCTGAACCACTTTACATATGTAAAAACCTTTCACCATCGGTTATACTTTATTCAAATCCATGAGATCTTTGCTTTGAAGGGACTATGAAGTGAAATTGGTTTATGCAAACAAAAGTGTTGATATGTGATTTCTGGAATATAAGAAGTACGCGTATGACTTATTCGATAAGTCCTTTTTTATTAAATCCAATTCACGTCACTCGTACCTCGAAATTGAGGCAAGACATATACTCAGTATATACCTATGTACGTATATATGCTTAACTTTTTTATGTCTCTTCCTTACACGCGGCTGCTTAGCTGTGACTTGCACTCTCAGTCTTTCGGTGACTGTGCGGGTCTTTTTAAAAGTAACACTCCTCTACTACAAAATAACGGGGCAGTAATTATCCCTTGTTTAAATATAAGCCGACCAATTCAAGGTGAATGACAGTGCAAATGACATAACTTTATTCATACGAGAATGAATACTGCCTATTACCTTTTTTTAGCAGAGAGTGTTTATTTCTGCAAATTTGCCATTGTTTAACACTTGTATAATAATTAATAGGATGATATAGTCACCGCAACAATCAGAATATCTTTTGTGATGACAAGATTGTCATGCGTGGCTCTAGAGAAGCAATATTATAATTTTTTGGCAATTTACTAATTCAAATTACTACCAAACTTCACACGCGGTCACTGTTCTAGACTCCGCAAGACAGCTCTCCGGAATCTGATGAACTCGGGAGCGTGGGAATAAACGGTCTTGATACTTTGTATTTTTACAGGGCAAGGCCGATAAAACAGTTGAAAGACAGTCGGATATATCCTGACTAGACTTATATTTAATAGCACAAAAATAGGATTAAAACATTTATTTACTTTCGTACATAGTGAGAAAAATTTCCTCACTTAATTCTTAATTAATGTTTTATTGTAATTTTGCTACTAGCCTGTCTCTTAATTTTTACGTTGTACGAGTTTCCAAAACACAATTATTTAAATGTATAAGACAACTACGGCCAATGTCTTAAAACACGTGCTATTAATTTATTAAAATTACGACAAATTCATCGACCACTTTCTTTGTGACTTCACAATTAACAATTTTAATTTTTAATTGTAATTTAATTTTTAAAAATTAAATTGTTAATTGATTATACCACTACATGAGGAGAATGTCATCATCACGCACTATCCAGCTAGTCGAGACACAATAATAAGATTTTTCACTTGTACAGTTCATGAAACATATTTTAAACGATGGCTATAATGATACGATAATGAATGGTTTCCAAAAAAATATTCAGAAATGAAAGCAAAAATATCTACTAAAATAAATAAAAGACTTGATGCCATCGACAATGTCAATTGCAAGTCATGGTTGCCATATGAAAGTCTTATTTACCTGACAATTCCAATTTTCCTCAGACTCCGGTGCCCCTATATTAACCCAAACCTTTTTTTATTTATCCCAGATCCTTTTTTTACATATACGTTTCCTACGGTTTCCACTACAAAAAAACAGACGGAGTCACCGTCCTAGACTCTGCAAGACAGTTGTCAACCGTCCCAGATCTCCAGTGGCCCTTTTGGCGCAGTAATTTGATACGTCTGCAGTGCACTCGTGTTAGCCTCCGAGCTTTAAGAGCCTTTGTATCCGGGCCCTTGGCGTATTGTAATAGCTATTACTCCACTGGGTCGTGCATCGTTGTGGTAGAAATATTTTTGTCAGAGAGATAGACGGGGGAGATACAGAATACATAATTTGAAATGAGTATTTGGTGGACGTTTTGTTTTGAAATGATATCGACCTACTTAGAATTAGCTTAGGGGTTGTAAGCCGTGTTGTACACGTAAAAACACATCTTGCAAGTTATCTCTTATAAACGTGTCTGATTGAATCACAGTGAATTAGTAAAGATAACTGCATCATTCTGGACATTTCCTACTAAAGTCAACCCTGGAGGATTGAAAAAATCCCTGTATGTTTCACTTGAATTTTAATCGGTCCCATACACCGGAACATTGCTAATACTGATTATAAACTGATATCTGTACGCACTATTTAAGCGCTTGTTCAATTTCAAATCAAAAACTTAACTCCAAGGTTGCATGTCAGGCAGACTTAGTAAACTAGAATTTCATTACAGCGCACAATTTGCCAAATACTTTAACCCCACCCGTCCCAATAAAGCTAGACGATCACAAGTCACGACCCTATTCGAATCCAGAGAATTCTCCGTAGTTAACCGTATCTAGCCTAGTTTCGTGAGGAGAGGCACTAAGCCGTAAAACCTTTGGTAAGTACTATTTAACCGTAGATCAATGTGACCGATAGACGCCACAGTAAATTACACGAGTTGTCCCAAAATAGGTTGATTGAGGAAAAAGTAGATCAATTTAAAATATAAATCAGTACGGTTTAAATGAGGTGCTGGTGGCGCAGTGGTAGCAGCGATACCAAGCCAAAAGTTAAGCAACCTAAAGCGCGGTCATGTTTGGGATGAGTGACCATACTGACAATATGAGTGACGTTTATATACTTACAAGCATCTTTGTGTTTCGGAAGGCAGGTTAAGCTGTTGGTCCCGGTTATACATACTCGTATTAGTCGTACACCCCGGTCAGAGACCCTTGGGGCGTTTAATAACATCAACACAAGATGAGATGAGGCTTTAAATATTTATAGTTTAGGATAACGTAGCATATCAACATATTTATAACCTGAGGGAAATTTTACATTTGATGAGTTTTTGTTAAATCTAGTAAACTCTTTTACGAAAACTTTTGAAAAACTGCTGTTTTTTACCATCGCAAGGGACAATTTCAATAAAAATCAGTAGTATTTCCCTTCATCATAAAGAAAAACCATATAAGTCTGATCGCAGAAGATTGTAAAAAACTTTAAAAAGAAATATTTGTGTACGGTTCCGATGCCAACTGAGACTCTCTCTGTCTATGTAGCTGGGTTGTCTATGAAACTAACGTTTCTCCCGAGACCTCAACCGTTTGGCCTTTCGGGAGTACATTTGCAATGACCCATTATGTACTCCAGTTGCTTCTTAGCGAGGTAAAGGTTAATGTATTGAGCGATAAATTGTTTATTTATGTAGCGTCTCGAAAAGGCCCTATAACTTTTACGGATGTGCGGATTCGTAAATGTACTTAATTACTATAGAGTTCGGTATGGTATGTGTAGTAAAAAAATTAGGGATGAACCTTTTAGTACAGATTAGAAGTCGCCAATGCCTAAATCCAAAGTGGTTAATCTGATCATTATGCCAATTTGACCTGGTTAGTCTGGGGTGCATGATCTCATGCATTCGTATTTTCCGCATGGTAATTTTTATGTAGCCAGCTAAACCTAGGTATATATTACTTTAATTTTATGTCAAAAGGTGCATTTCATGACAGCTAAAAGGTAAATCGTATACGAACCTATAATATAGACCACACGATGCGTTCTAAGTGGTAATTGATCGAGTTTTTTACGAATGTGAACTTTTTTAGAATGCACGAAAATAGCCCCCTGGACATGCTATAGTATAAAGGTAATATAACCGATCTAAAGTATCAACTGCACCTGAGGAAATAGCAATATTTATTGCGTCAATAGGTATTGCGAATGTCATTGTCTGATTAATCATTTGTCGATTTATGTATTTGTGACATGTCCGTGTCTATTATCAAAACCTTTTTTTTTGTTATGTCCTGGACACAAACGAAATATGTAGGCTAGTCAGATGAGCGAAATTTACTCGTAGCATTTTATAAAGAGTTCCTACTACGACACACGTTTACTTTAGAGTTGCAGTGCACGCAAACTGTGAAATAACTCTATCCTTGTTTAGTCAGTTGTTATTGAGCAAGTTGCAGCCCATAAATATTAAGTTGTATTTGTCCACAATTGAAACCAAACCGACATACGCTATCCCCAATTTCATCCCTAAACCACACATCCAATTATTTACATCTGTAATTCCATAGATCTTGCTTCGAATGGTAACTTAGACAGCACATTCTTCTAAAGACCGCAACATCTTAATGCAATTGAAATAGGATCGATTTTCCAACACAAGTTAACTTGCAGATTCGCTGCCGACTTTACAAAACCTCCAAAGGTTGTTTGGTGTTACGCTTAGCTGTGCAGCCATTTTGAATTGAACTCACAGATGAGTTGAACTCCTTACAGTTAGGGTTTAGCGTATAGTGGAAGTGTATGGCTTGTAACTGGGGGTACACACGTCAGGGTAAACACTGCGGGATATTATGTACTTGGAGTAAGGGTGATTTTGCAACAAAATCTGGTAGCCTGATGTGCTGCCGGTACATAAATCTACCCTTATCGCGTGTAAATAAATACAAGCTCCAACTAAGTTCATGTCTTTATCCGTAGCGCTCACATCTGATAGGGCTGTTTCAGTATAGACACATTTTGATATATAGCCAATAAGACAAACAAAAGGAAAATATTTTTTTTAACAGATTTATTTATTTAACCTAGACAGATACCTTAGGCTCAATTGGAATGTAGTATATGATTATGTGCGTTGTATTGTACCATTGAAAGTATTTCAAACTGGTGCGCGATTGCTAAAAATGATTCTGCTAATTTGATTGCTAGTTTAATTGGTATAGGGGGAGTTAAGACATTGCGGTGAATGCCTGTGGCCCTCGGCCTACGGTGAACCCGCCACGTCCCCGACTCACATGGCACCGGAGGGCACTGTCAGGTTTTTAGTGGGTAGGCGGCCTAGAGTCCCACAAAACCCCCAGCTGCCCCCGCGGCTGGTGGGTATGCGGAACAGCATTTCCCTGACGTTAAAAAGAGAGGAGTTAAGAGTTACCTACATACCTAACTATTTACTTGATTACCTTGTAAAGATAATTTTACGTTTTATTCTTTCGGTAGAGTATTCTAATGATTCGTTTAACAAGATTATTGTACAATGGCTCGGTTCCTTTGTAAAAAACCTAATATGAAAAGATATTTTTAGGGTTCCATAGTCCGACAAGGAACCCTTATAAGATCGTTCAGTCCGTCCTAGTCTGTCACAGCAGAATATCTTCTACGTTTATGGACTGATTTGCATGTAACTTGGTTCGAGGATACTTCACATAAAATACCCCTTTTTAAGGGTACCTCCCTATACATGTAAAGGGGGATATCGTTGAAAAGGACTATGAAAATAAGATAGAGTTTCCATACAACACTTTTTTATCAACTTTACCATTTGCGAGTTATAGCCCGCCAAAGTCGTTTAAACCGGGTCCCCCTCCTCTCTGTAATTTCTAAAGTATTGGACATATAAACTTTAAATCTCTCACGTAAAGAAACAGGCACGGAAACTCTTATTTAAAATTGTTTCGGGTATCCTGTGATGAATACTTTCGAAATTATAATTAAATTAAAAATGTATACTTTACAATGATGACATTGACGGCTAGAGAGATGATTTTGATGCAAGAAATGCAAAACAGCGCGGTGCCAAAATTGACTACGGTACCCTACTTTATGCGTGGTCCGACACGCACTTGGCCATTTTTTTTATTTATGAACTACAATTATAAGATCAAGTGATGTAAGCTCTACTACAACAACTTTTATAGGGAGGCCAACCCTCTACCGACAATCACCTACTGAGTAATTGTTAACGGAAAAACAAAATAAGGAAAATCATAACGAAAGTCGTAGTGACTTTGCTGACAAGCGGTGCGGTGAGCTTTGTGTGTTTATTGCGGATCTAAAACTTTCCCCTTCGCTTGCGATGCAAAACATTTGCAGAAAATATAATGCTTTTACCAAATATAATATTTTTTTACTACTTCAATAGTTGATCGACGGTTGTCTGAAAACGAATTTGCTCTGTACACGTTTTGATAAATCCTATAAAAATTATTACTATTTGCATTGTGAGCTGAACAGGATCCAATGTTCGTATGAACCAAATCCTAAGACCTGTATCCTAATCCATGTATTTGTTAGGGATGAGTTTATTTATTCCTTTATTGTTTACTGAATTAAAAAGTACTCGTTACCAACCTCAAAATAAGCCCTTCATAGTTCGAATGGCCCAAAGAAACAGGTCATTGCTTCACTAAAAGCAAATCACTCAAGGCTATTCGACACTTCTATTGAAGAGCTCTCTCAACAGCCAGCCCTAGTAATCGTTAACACCAGAATAGAGAAAAGTGGTATAACTGAAGCCCGGATGGTATTCGTTTAAGGGCCCCCCTATTTTCTTAGTGTCTTAGTGTGTAAGACGAAATTCTTTGACCAGTGTGTGTTGCCAGTGCCATGGAAGTGAGATGTGGTCCAATAAGTGGTTACTATGGGTCTAATAAGTGGTTCAGTGTCGCCCAGCGAGCGATAGAGAAAGCGACGCTTGGTATTTCTTTGCGCGATCGAATCAAAAATGAAGTGATACGCAGGATACTGACATTGCTTGAAAGATTGCTCAGCTGAAGTGGAAGTGGGTAAGACTCAAAGCATGGAAAACTGATAGCCGTTGGGGTTGAAAGGTTCTCGAATGGCGACCTCGTGCCGGACGCCACTCCGTGAGCAGGCTCCCCTGCGAGGTGGAACGACGATCTGATGACAGCAGCTGGATGCGGGAAGCGTAGGAGCGGTCGCAGTGGAAATCCTTGGGGGAATGCCTATGCTCGACGGTGGAGTTCGAAAGGCTGATATGATGATGATGACTCATTAAACTGTTTTCCGTAGTTGCGGATGTAGCCTTACCTGTCACTCTTACACTCTCTCTGTCTCTTATTTGACCGTGCGAGCGAAACTGTTGGCTTAACCCGCAAATACGAAACGTTAGGGAGTAAGCAATCAGTGACAACTTTGGAAGAGTCATTTCTCACATTCAAGTACTACTTATATTGTAAGATTTTTTTTGGCGGTTATTTTTTAGAATATTGATTTTGAAAGCTCCTGTTTCGTGGCCGTTTAAAAAATGATCAATAAAATATTTATATTGTCACCTATCTGCCAAGTAAAGTAGTAGGTGACTAACGGCCAGTTTCTATACGTATATTCTATACACTGAAAGCTAACTGTCACAAACGTCAGTGACCTCAGATAGCTTTTAGTATGAAAATGGCTGTCACCTAACTTTCACCCAAAGGTAGAAAGAAAATTGAAACCAGCCATAAAAAAGAGCAACAACCTGATATTCTATTAAACTAATGTAATGCTGGTTACTGCGTGTAAAGCTACTATTTCAAAGAACCACGAACTTGTTATTCAACGTCAACAAAAATAAATAAAAATTGAAAGCCATCTTTGGTTCAAAACTACTTACTTACGCACTCATTTTCTTAAGGCTTGGCAACCCATACCATATATTACCGTTAATACTGCTTCTGTCTTGTACATAAATTATTTGTTCATATTAAATATTCGGCCCTTGTCAACTTTTGTAAACGAAGATCTATTCGATATAAGCTCGGCCCTATGTCACGATATAACCAAAATCCAACTGCCTTTGATCTGAAAAAAAAAAACAAATGTCGTTTGTAGAATATTGTTATGGAAATATAATTCGGAGTGAAAAGGGTATTTCTTGATCCAAAAAGAAAGTAGCTGAGTTTGTCTACTTTTAGTCGAAAACTCGAGGTAACTTAATTGTAATTAATATGATTGAATATTGTGTGCTAAATTAATAGTATTCTATTCTATGTTGACTTATTGACTGCCTCGTAATGTAATGGCCAAGTTTCTGCCTTACATCCGAGAGGTCCTGGATTCGAATCTCAGGTCGAGCCAAAATTGTTACTGAGATTTTCTGTCATGAATTTCTCAAAAACAGCTCATAGTCAGGAAGTTGGCGGTGTTACAGCTCCGTGCCTCGGAAAGCACGTTAAGCCGTTGGTCCTACGTCTGATCTCTCTCCGGTCATGTCGGATTGTCGTCTCACCGAACTTTGAGAATGATGGAACAGAGAGTGAAACTGTGTATTGAGCTCACACTTGTGCTCTATAATATCTCCTGCGTAGTTGGCTAATCTCTGTCGAGGTTAGCCGCCGTGGTCGAAATCGGCCAGGAGGATTATTATTCTATATTCTTAGCCAATGCTCTTAAAAATATTCTATCAAAACTGAATTAAGTTCACAGAGTCTAACCAATTTCAAAGCTTCTCTAAGCATCTTAGATTTTTAAGGATATGACTAGCGAAATCCACTTTAAAACCAAGTTTAAAGTTTTCAACGACAAACTAATGGAAAGTTAGTGTTCGGGTATAAGTTTAGACACAAATTGGTCGTGAAGCAAGAAAATATGAGCGGATAGCTATGAATACTGGATAGATATGAACGAAAACTATTTTGTTTTTATAGAAACTAATTCGATTAGTTGAAAAATATAGCTAAATTTCGCGACTAAAAACAGTTTTAAAATTAACTACTTTTTTGTCAGTCTTACAAATAAATGCAGATTTCTTTCATGAACGGGACCTGTAAGTAGCGGTCTGAAATTACACAGAAGGTCGCCATTCTTTTTTAATTCATACACAAATACTTGATGCGGGTGGCATAATGATCTTACTGATATTTATAAACTGTGCTTACTACGTTCAAAGTTGCGGTAATCTCCAAAACATCGTTGCAGCTCATAAAAAGCACTTAAAATTTTAAATTCAACTTTGTACGCACGGCTACACGTCAAGTTAATCATTGCAGTATTTTATGCCTCCTGCCTAACAAAGGTGATTTTGCAACGAAAATGTGTAGCTTTATGTAGAGCCGTGTGTACCCTTGTATTAAACTAGGCTTCACTCTGTGCTATTTTTCATTTTTCGACAAACAATTAACAACAGCGCTTTCTAAAAGCGGTGCTTAAATGTTATAATTATGAATATGGTAAAATTCTTTTATTAAACACAGAATGTAGTGTGAAAAGTATTTTAAATGCAATTTTCGTTATTTCAGGAATTATTTTCAGACAGTTGGGCGATAAATGTTTGTTGTTTAAATAGTTAACTGTTTACCTTTATTTAATTTAGCGCATTGTTAGTAAAAATGTAATAAAGTTGCTCGATTTTACCGATAAAATATTCAAAAGGATTACCTATTCCCATTTTTGATAACTTTGTCATTAAAAATGGAAATATAAATAGAATTGTTTAACAACTTCATTTATTGTTATTATCAATTAACAACAGCGCTATCTTAAAGCGGTGCTTAAATTTTATATGAATGTGGTAAAATTATTTTATTAAACATAGAATGTAGTGTGAAAAGTATTTAAGAACAAAAACCTACCTACCTTGTACCTAGTAGAAGGTGCAAAATTTCATTATAAAGTTACTAGAGATTAACAAAACCAAAACTTCGTTATCTGAAATTCCAAAACGTTTCAACAAAACATTGAAACTTATTATTGTGTCAGTCGCCATTCAAATCGCGCTGACAGAACTCGGCCCGGTGAAATGCGAAAGCGCAATATTTCCACAGGTTTATAGGGCATTAGGAAGGGGTAGAGCACAGACCACCTAGACAAGTAGACTCCTTCTTATATCATAAACAAAATCATAAACAATAGACGCTTACTGTTCTAAGCAAAGTAATGACGACTACATATCAGGATACTTATTCTGTTCCAAATTGAATATACTAAAACTGCGTAAGCTGCATCGCTGTCGTGTACACGATAAGCACTAGAGATAGATTGGGTGACTTTTAAAAGATGGTTTATTTTCTTGAGAATAAGCAAGACTGCATAACGTGGGCATGAGTTGATTTGCATTATAATAATAATAATAATAAATATTTCTCAACAATCACACCAATTCTCTAGTCCCAAAGTAAGCTACGAGGCTTGTGTTATGGGTACTAGACAACGGATAAACATACTTAAATACTTTTTTTTTGTAAATAAATACATATTATACATAGAAAACACCCAGACCAGTACAAACACACATGTTAATGCACACTTATGCTTGTACTGTGCGGGAATCGAACCCGCGACCCTTGGTTTAGAAGTCCGACATGCGGACCACTGCACCAAGCGGTCGTCAAAATTATTAAAATAATTAAATATTCATTATTTATGTGAATGTTGATTTTTTTATTTTTTTGTATTGTGCAATAAAGAGGGCTCTATTTATCTATCTATCCATAAAAGGTATTCTCCTGCTTTTAAATATTAAGTTGTGCGTACCTAGTCTCAGCTTGGAATGAATAATTTTATATTCATGACTAATCATCGTCATCAACGCAAGGCGAACTATTCATAAGTGTTAACCGTAACGACTACATAGGTATTCAGAGCCCTGGGTACAGAAATAGGCTTATAATAGTATAAGCCTATTTCCGTACCCAGGGCCCATATTCTGTAAGCTGGTGTCTGTTAGCTTCAAATGTAGCCTCACGTGTCACTTGTGACAGCTGGTCAATGCGAACGTTACGCTTGTTGTCAAAAATACGGAAGCAGCATCAACGGCCGGTTTTAATATTCAATCCTCCTTCGACTGAAAAAAGATAACTGTCAGTTCCATACATCAGCCGTGACCTTAGATAGCTATTCGTATAAAACTGACAGTTATATAACTTTCAGTCAAATATAGATAGAATATTAAAACTAGTCATAAATGGAGTTATATTCGTATGCGGAGTTATATCCGTATAAGCCGTAAATGGAATTGGCTAGACGACACCACCAATCGTTGACATACTTTTTATTATCTGTCAAAACGGTCTGCCTCCATAGATTTTGTATGGGAATAATGAACGTGACGTCACTAGAAATCGGAGTCAATTGACCGAATATTTATTGAGTTTTGTGTGTTTAAAAATTGGTTTCGACAGCTTTTTGGAAATAAACTGGTTATAATTACTTCATAGGGGCTATATTTTTTAAACGCCATGGTCTTGAAAATATTTAAGATAGCTGTCATCATGCCAATTATAGCCGTATATCCGTATATGGCGTTTCGTAAAGTGCAGTCTATAAAGTGTAAGTGGTCTGGGCATAGAGGCAAACTTCGGCATTCGAATCTGCTCGATACTGAGTTGAGATCTTTACTACACTTAGGAGATGAAGGCTGGAACTTCGCGATTCCCGTTACGACTTTGTTGTTTCGCTATTTCACAACTTGGGTGATATTTTACGATGTGTATTATATTTGCATCTGATAAAATAAATTGTATTTTATCAACATGTACATTTCTGATTTGTTAATCAGCTCAGGATGGGGTAATAAAATCACTTTGCTGGGAATCATTGGAACTGTAATATTTTTTTTTTTTTTCATTGTAAATTTGCAATCGGTCGTTGGACCATAAGCGAATTGGTTGTATGTCTTGTGGCTTTCCTGGTGGGGTAGCCAGCGCCGCCCCTACCAATCAAACAATGTGGTCCCGTTTAAGTCTCTTGACCACCTGAGCACGGTCCAGTAAATGTGATGCGAGTGGATTTTGTTGCAGGGATAACCGCTCTAGGTATGGTTTCCTGTACCGCTCGATTTCAGATGCAACTGTCGGCAAGTTGAGATATTGGTGAATTTCTGTGTTCCTTGTGAACCAGGGAGCGTTCACCATTGCCCTCAGAATGTAATTCTGTACTCTTTGTAGACAGAGTATGTTACTTTTGCTTGTAACACCCCATATCTGGATTCCGTAGGTCCAAATTGGTTTTAATACCGAATTGTATATAAGAAGCTTGTTGTCTATTGACAGTGCAGAGTTTCTTCCCATGAGCCAGTACATATTGCGAAATTGGTGGTTGATTTGGTCTCTCTTTTGTTTTATATGATATTTCCATGTAAGGCGCTTATCAAGGTGGAATCCAAGGTATTTCACACATTCTGAGTGGGGTAAAATTTCATCTGTAATATTTGTACAGTCAAACCCAACCCTAAGGTGCCGCAAAACGGTTATCTTTGTGGACCTAAAAGACCAAAATAAGTTGACAAATAGTTTCAGTTCAGGCACTTAGGAATATTAAATACTGCACCAAAATAAATAATGGAATGAGGCTGTTTTCAAATTAAAACTGCTCTGAAACAGCAAGTGATATTCTTACAGTTTTTTTAAGTCAAAAGTTTGTACAAAATACTTTTTCAGTTTGATAAAAACTATTATAAACTACATAAGTTGCAAACGGCCGCTAGAGGGTAACCTTCAATCCACATTTTCGACCCACTACTGTATTGTTGACCCAATTTTTTTATTATTTCCTACTGAAACATCAAAATCACGTCTAGAGATCATTACAATGTTTTGCACTGCGCTTCCTGTCAAATGGTCTCTGATTGAAAACTTTGCAGAAACCCAACAGCCATTAGTTTTACGCGCTGTACGTCCTGCCTGCCTAATGGCACTTGAGCCTATTACCTACCTACTGCATAACTTTAAAAATTCAATATGAGTATCCATGGTTTTGATTTCTGCCTTATCTGAATTCTTACACCTAGGTCTTTTAGTCTATATAACTTCAGCGAGTATTGCTAGATTTAATAAAGACCAAATATTGTAATTTTTTTATATGGTGGTAAGACCTCTGAACCTCTTTAGTTTGTCTACTCAAAGTCATTTCACAGTTCGACCGAGCACCTTACACGATATATTCCGGGTCCTGTTTATTCGATAAACATCCGACGTCGTCAATTCGATGCCCGACTCGCGTTCTCGACAGTTTACCGATACTCCAATTGGCACTAACTCTTCGATGTTAGAAGTAGGTACCTGGATATTATGAACCTGTTTGAAATTTAGTTAGTAATAGTAGACTTAACTGCAAATCACGAGAAACCTACTGGTACAGCCACTCTATTTAATAAGTATTTAAGATCTTTTTCATTGTATTTTCATTCGGCTCTTTGTCTTTTATCTTCCCGTGTATTTTGTTGCAGAAATGTATAAATAAAGTTAAGAG
The DNA here is from genome assembly GCA_963921415.1 of Pyrausta despicata. Classification (NCBI taxonomy): domain Eukaryota; kingdom Metazoa; phylum Arthropoda; class Insecta; order Lepidoptera; family Crambidae; genus Pyrausta; species Pyrausta despicata. The sequence continues at coordinate 4,119,990 of OY992863.1, forward strand.
ACAAGTTAGACGTAAGAGTCTAAGATACGGTACTAGAGCTTTAAATTGTTTACACTGTATTTTTGTATTCCATTAACTTTTTTGAAGTTAGAGAAAAGTTTTAAGAAATAAATTACATCTCTTTGTCAATCGTGAGTAGGATAAAATAAGACATTCACACTAAGATCAAGAATATACATCCACAACAAAGGTAGAATATTTTATGTACATATATAAGTATGTCTAGTTTATAATTAAGTGTACAATTAAGTGATTGAAATGTAACTTTGATAGACAATTCACTTTGATCAGACTAATATCTTAACGATATCAAATTACAAACAGATACGCACATTCATTAACTCTCAAATTAATCAACGTTGTGCTAACCTAGTTGTATACAGGGCTAAATTAATCCAAGGCACGGTAAATAAGACTCATCCCGCTCGGTAATCAGTGAGAGATTCATTTGTCACCCGGGGTCGTACCACATAAGAACCCTTGGCAAGACTTGTACGTAACACTAATTACTTGTATTCGGGTCTTAACGTGATATATTTTAGAGAGTATTAGGTACTCACTGCTCGACGATTCGGCTGGATTGCACACAGCCGTGGTCACGAGTTGACTGGTGGCGCGCGGCATCGTCTGCTCGGGGCGGCCGCAGTTTCCAAATCTACCTTCACATTTTCATTATTAAAATATTAGTACAGTCACCGCGACAAACAACACTGATGGTATCACTTTATGTCTTTTATGGTAAAACTCGCGGTTAGCACTTATTAATCACTGGATTCCATGCTGATGACAATTTAAATCCGTTGCTCGTGTTACCAATTTTCAGGCAATGTCAGCACATTCCGATAGTAGTTTTTAAATATATGCTCATATTAGTTTTTAAGCTCTTCTGTAGGGCACTTTAATTACAAGATGTTATTTATCTTGAGTTAAAAATAAGTATCTGCTCACACAAGGACGATTCGGACTGTACTCGTAGCTACGTCCAGTTACCGACTTTCTTGCGAGTTGCGCTGCTTCTTTCAAAATGGTTTCGAAACAGAGACACAGCCTTTGAGGAATGAAAAATAATATATTTTCATGACAAGGACGGGCTGAAACGACGGACGAAAACGTGACTATCGCCTTCCGTAGTAAGCCCCAAGGATTGAAACATCGTCTCATCCATCCAATGTTTGCGTTTGAATTATGCACTCCCAACCGGTCGATGGTAATCTGGATTCTTCAGTAAATAAGGATTTCGGGGTCGCTTTCTTGTGTTTGTTGAGTTAAGTAGAATACAGTCAAAGGATTTCTTTGAAGGAAATAAAAAAGCCTTTGATACGATAATTACCTAGTACAAATCAGCAAAACAGGAAGCGAGTTAACTTCTTGTCAATATAAACGGTCGATCCAAAATATTATGGGTTATTCCCTGAGTACCCCGATTCCCCAGGCTCCGTCACGGAGGACCCCGATTTGTTTTTATGTTGATCAACTCAATTAAAAGTTATCTTTGGGGTTCTTCGGGACGGTGCCTCAGGGTTGAGGTTACTCAGGAAATAGCCCAATATTATCATTGTCGTCATCTTAATCAGCCAGAACGTCTACTGCTAAAATAGGCCTTTTTTAGCAGTATGCAGCAAAATTTTCTAGGTCGTCAGAGATCGTCGTTTGGTAGTAGCCATGGTGGGGCCAGATATATATTTTTTACACCTCATGCTTGACAAGTCTACCTGCTTTGCTGTATGGAACGGAATGCTGGGCTGTTAAGAAGACGGATAAACAGGGATTGCATTTAGCGGAGATGAGAATGTAGAGTTGGATGTGTGGTGTGACAAAAATGGACAAGGTAAGAAATAAGTACATATGACTAAGTTTAAAAGTAGCACCCGTGACCGATAAAATGGTTGGACGACGTGTGGCTTGGTATGGGGTAATAAGGCATATTATGAGGAGGGACGAGGGACACGTAACGCGAAGAGCGATGAGCATGCAAGTTGAGGATTGGAGAAGAAGAGGCCGACCACGGAAGGTATGGTTAGACTGTGTGAAAAGAGGTATGAGTGTGAAAGGAGTAGATGATTCAGTGACGAAAGTGGGATGATATGGAAGAGAAAAACACACTGCTCCTTCCCCAGATAGACTGGGAAAAGGGCAAGCAGATGCTGATGATTATGCTCGACAAAGTCTATTTATGTGACCCAAAATGTCAAAGTAAAACAAGGGAGATAATATTGTATGAAAGTTCTTTAGGGATCAAAAATTGGGATTTTTAAAAATTTGGCGAAGTTGAGTTATGATGAAAGTTAATTTTACTTAGAAGATTCGTCAAAACAAATACCAAGTTACAAAATAACTAAGTTGAAATTGCTATAAGACGAATGGAGCACTGTGCCTTCCCAAAACAAAGTCTATTAAAGGCTGATTATGATAAAAGTTAGCCAATTAATTATGAATTCTGCTAATCTTGGACTGACGAAACAACTATTTGAAACTTCTCAACTTCGCAATGTTAAGGGTCTTACGTAGGGTAGATACGGCTAATGTTACATAATCTCAAGTTTAAAGATTACTTTAGAAAGACAGTCATAAAATGCTATATCATGTTTGTTACTTCTTTGTACTCATCTAGCAAAGGGGAAAAATTTGTATTATTGTATCTTTGTAACAAAAAAAAAACTTAAAGCTAAACCGGTGTAACAAATATTACACTAAACAAATTTACTACCCTTTAGTACTACAGACATTTTATTTTTGGTAATATGACATGATGTTAGTGGGAAAACGAAAATTACTGGTTAATCGTTTATTTGCGCGGACGAAATCGCGGGGGTAAAATGGTTATTTAACACGGACTGACGGGTGATAATTGGAAAAACTTCGTATTTTTTTCCTATCGTATATAACGTTTATTTGAGAAATTGGTACTGTAATTGAACGGTGGCCAGCACGATACAATAAACACTGCGGAATTTCATACACTTGTGATACGGTCCAATTTGCAACAATACTGGGTATTTTCGAAAAGACATAATACTTAAAAAATTCAACGACTTCATTAGGGTCTCGGTAGCTCAGTGGTCAGAGCATTTGACCGGATTCCCAAAGGTCGGGGGTTCGATTCCTCCCTGATGACCGAAGACGAAAATATTTTTTTAAGTGTTATGTCTTTTCGAAATGAAAAAATAACGTTGTAAACGCAAAAAAATAATTAGCAAATAAAACAATACTGGGTAGCCTGATGTGCTGCCCACAGTACATTGGACCCTTAAATGGTCTGAACATTTTATTATACGCCTCGCTGGCGGTCGACCGCGATATTTCATTAAAATTTCAGCCCAAGTTTCGCTTACAAAGACATTTGTACAGCTTTCTGCTGCACAAGTGCTATATTACAGCTCCTAGCGGTGTGGTCTCTAATAAATTTCTTCTTTGTTTGTTACAGGTACATAACTAATGGACGCTTAGAATACACTTGACGGTAACTTTGAAATGTACAAGTAGTTTACAGCTGGCCGCGATATCGTGCATCTTTTTTAACCCCCGACGAAAATGAGTGGTGATATAAGTTTGGACTGCCTCGTTGGTGTAGTGGCAAAGTTTCTGCCTTACTTTCGAGAGGTCCTGGGTTCGAATCCCAGGTCAAGCCAAAATTTTTTCTGAGATTTTCTGTCATGAATATCTCAAAAACAGCTCGGAGTCAGGAAGTTGGCGGTGTTACACCCCCGTGCCTCGAAAAGCACGTTAAGCTGTTGGTCCTGCGCCTGATCTCTCTCCGGTCATGTCGGTTTGCGGTCTCACCGAACTTTGAGAGTGATGGAACAGTGAGTGCACCTGTGTATTGCGCTCACTTGTGCATTATAATATCTCCTGCGCAGTTGGCTGATCTCCGTTGAGATTGGCCGCCGTGGTCGAAATCGGCCAGGAGGACTATAAGATTGAACATATTGTTCGTGTGTGTCATCGTGGCTCCCGAATGAATACGGTAGTTGACACCACCAATCGTTGACGTACTTTTTATCAACTGTCAAAACGCTTTTCTTCATAGAGTTTGTATGGGAATAACACGCTTTGACGTCATCGCGTGCAATGCCGACTGAGTGACTAATAATCATTTGAATTCCAATTAAAAATCAAATAATACGAACTGCAGAAAAATATTAGTGTAAAGGCATCTGAAATTATGAATTATTTTAGAGAAAATCAGTTTTTGAATATTTCTTTCATAGTGGAAACAAGCCTATTGACCGATTTCAGTGCGGTTTGCTTTATTGGAAAGATAATTTAATCATGATGGTTCTTAGCTATGGCTGGTCAAAATCAGTCCAGGCGTTGAAGCTCACCAGCGGTTTTCCTGGTTCATGTCGGGGGTTTTTAATTATTGTATTTTACAAATATACTTTTGAGCAGTAATTAGCGTTATAGTTTCAGAAGTCTTTAATGAAACAAGTGCGATTATAACCACACAATTCTCTGACACACTCTTTACTTGACATGTGTTTAAAACCTGTAAGAACAAAAGAAAAACTCGAGACGAAATTGTTTCGTTGGAATAACAAGGCGTTATATTGAAAGAAAGAAAGAAAAATTGTTTAATTATCGCGTGACATGATTTAATTTTGATAATGAAAACTGAAATAACACAATAACATTCACAGACTAAGAAATTGACATCTTTTTGTAGATGAATGACCATATGACATTGTTTTTTAGTCTGCTAATATAACTTTAAACAATTGCGTTTAATCCATGATTACTCATATAGTCTAGAATTCCTGCATGAAATGAATAAGAATATTCAATCCTTATGAAGCCCCGGAGCTTATTTTAAGCGTAACTTTAAGCAGAGTTTTTGTGTACAAGATTTTGTGTAAATTTTTACTGAAAGATTAACAAGTTACAAACATTAGCCTACGTAAAGACTCGCTGAACTCCCCCACGTTGGGCGCCATTCTGACGTTCGAATCGAATTCGTACAAACTCGTCACATTACCATAGCAAAGGCCTCGCTGTCGTGTCGACACGTGCGAATAGATTCGATATAGGTAAATCTTTAGCCTTTTCTGTTGATTTTATGAAACCGCTTGCTTGAATCTTGCTCAATGGAATTAGTAGTAATAACATGCCTTCCGCAAAAGTAACACTCGCACCTGTAAACCCCTGTAAGTAAACTCCCCTCCAATATTGTTCACACGAACGGCACCGAGTTGTGTTGTCTTTGCTGTAGTATACTATGTATTTTGAGACATCGTTTAGTCATTGCCACGAAGGTTACACGTTAATACGCTCTTAAGCACCAATACCCCACCCCACTTAAGTTGTCACTAAAACATTCCCAAGCGAACATACACTGATATTGGTTACACAACGTTACACTTCGCCAACTAGTTTAGTCTTGATAGGAGCAAATGTGAGTTCCAAATTTAATTCAGGTGTATTAGATAGAGGTATGTTTTAGAAGTAATAATGATGGTGTATGATATTCGCCTTTTTTGAAATTAATTCTAAAAATTTAGTGTTCTCTTTCCATTACAGCACAGATATCAATGATGAACCTTCTGAAATATCAAGATTGGAATACCTACATAATTATTGCTGCAGAACTTAAGATGACCTACTAAGCTTTTTGGTATTTATAAGTGTTTCAGGCACAAGTATTTTATTTCTCCTTTTATTTAAATAACACTAATTTCGTATGCCATTCAAGGCACATCATGGAGTTTTCTCCAGCCTGTTTTGCCAACTTTGTACCACCTATGAAATGAAATAAAATGAAATATTTATTTGTACAAAACATGGTAACAATAGTGACATCACAAATAGATGTAAGCTCACTATTAAATGAATTTTTATTTGTAAAGAGTTCAATATAAACGTGCTTAAGTTACACGTACATACAGCTTTGATCTTTAAAGTAAACATTTCCCTAATCCAGCCTGAAACATTAAAACTGTCAACATTAACAGGATTATCGTCAAATATCGTTGTTGACAGTATCTATTTACTGCATAAGACTCAGGACAGTAGAGTCTTAGCAAAATGTTAATATTCCAAGCTTTAATATTAGACGCCCACGACAACGTTTGCAGGGTTATAATACGATGTGACATTGAATAATGCCAACATTAAAGACTTCATCGATTAATTTACTTAGCGATAGTTGTATTGTCAATTTTCTCGGGGAATCTTCGAGAACATTTTGTCAATTTTGTACTTAAAGGTTTGATATTTATCTAACTTATAATATAGAGTATAGTGGCTCAGTTTCCCAGGAAAAAAGAGTGATTAACAAATGTATCTTATTCGTAATCTCGTAGGTTATTTAACTTATGTACTTACTAAGTTTAGTATTCTGAAATACAAAATGGACCCCGTACTTTTTTCTTACAATTAGTACATACAATATCCGGATAGTTTTTTTTTTAATTATTTCAAAAAGTTAGTTCCTAAATAGGATTATCAATATGTTCCGTTAATTCTGTTTTGTGTATAGATTTTATGATAGCTATTACTACACCATAACGTCTATTTTGGTCATTATTCGTGTTAGTGTTAGTACCTAATGCTGTTAAACAGCTTATTTACAGCTTACCAATACTAATATATCTGGTTCCGATGCTCTAAACTAATCCAGCCTTAGCCATTAATTGTACCGCAATGATAGTTCTAGTAGAACAATGGTTTTGTACCGCATGGCGAAATCTTCGATAAGATGGAATAAACTGCTATCATGAATAATATATGTTATTGCAATTGAACAGCTCTTCTCTCGCTACACAAGCTTTGGGTGACAGCATTTATAAGATGAAGAAAAAAGGTTATATTTAATCAAATACGGAATATCTATTGGTGTTCAATTAATGAAATGCTAACCAATAACATAATATCTGTAGGATTTTCATTGCTTAACTTAACTGCATGTCTTCAAACTATTAGGCGAAAATTGTTATTTCTGCTTTCGAGTGTTTGAATTTCATAGCCTAACCCTTATTCAAACATACTTTCTTCTTGTTAGACCTAATACTCTCTGATCTTCTGTTGGAAAATGCTTTAAGCTTCAATGCGTCAGAATTCCAAATTAGCAACTTATCTTCGTAACTGGATATTAACTTAGCAGTCGGAATGGAAACTTGAGGACTTGTTAGTTCGTCCATTGTGATCAGCTTTGCAAGTCGTTTGTGCGATATGAAAGTTTCACACTTACCTGTAGGTCTGCTGTAACGTCGAGATTGTTGATCGTCGAAGACAAAGTATTTTTTCCAGACATTTGAATAGGAATTTCGAAGGTTCTGCGTACAAACTAGAAATGGAAATTACGAATTTAAGCTATTTTATGAAAAAAAAAATGTTTTTGTTTGTTGTCAATATGTAACAACGTCTTTGAAAACATGAGACGAAAGCACAGCAATCGCGGTGTCAGCAGAGGTACTGCGGTCAGAGCAGTCCATTGCCGGAGAGCGCTTGCAAGGACTTAAAACGCGGAAGACGTGTATTCTAAACTTAGTGTCATTTACCATCGATAAAACCTATCGCTAACAGCTGCACGGAATCTTTGGAAATCTACTCTGACAGTATTTTTTTTATGCACTACGCATGACAACTGACGGCGTAGGACGCTAGGGGCTTACTGACAGTACATGACGTAAGAAGTTTAGCAAGGTTCCGTAGTTGCGAGTGCCAACTTTCAGTTCACAGTCACAAAGATCTAAAAACGAGCCCACAAACTCAATTAAAGAAAGAGTCATTTTACATTACAACCAAATGTCAACTAAATTTGAATTAAGTAAAAAGTATGAAATTTTATTATCCGTGTCCATTTTAAAAGTTGGTCGTCTATAACTTATTAGACATTTTTTACGAATCCACATAAAGCTGATGAGCAAATAGAGGGCTTTACTTATATGGGAGATAACTTGCAAAAAAAAAATTCTACGAATTTTTTGCAATAGTTTCTGAGTCAAACCGGGGACGGACAGAAATGGCGAAACTATAAAGTTTTCTTGTTTATTACGGAACCCCAAAAACACTGTTTAATCTCTATTAAGGTTAAGAGTGCTGAGGTCCCTAACTTTAAATTCAAGTTCTTGAAGATTCTCTTATGCACACGTAATAGGTTAAATTTCGTCTCACCTTACCACTTCGTTAGTAAGGAAACTAAGTTGCTACCAAAACTTTAAATAACCGTTAAAACAAATTTAACCCGTCCCTATCATGGAGAACTTCTAACCCAAATTGGTAGTTCATGTAACCCGAGTGGCTTTAAAGATAAAATCATATCGCTTGTTTTGCTCTTCCCACGCACTTAATACATATCCCAAATAAATCAGTAATTATTTATCAAATGAGCTGTATTTTGATGTGACACGGTAGAGTCCAAATGGAATCCACACTACGCCGCTATGCGTAGTAGGTCCGCCGCAGATTTTTTGTTAGTATGTTTGTCGGATGACAGCTACTATTGCTGTAAGGAAGAAATTTTGCCACTACACCAACGAGACTAGTCTCGCCGAGCTTTGAGAGTTAAGGAACAGTGAGTGCAGCTGTGTATTGCGCTTACACTTGTGCACTATAATATCTCCTGCGCAGTTAGCTGATCTCTGCTGAGATTGGCCGCTGCTGCTGTTGCTGTCTTCTGACAAGAGAGTCCCACATATCGTCTCCCACGGGAGGACTGGTATGCGTAAAGCATGTTCCCTACGAGAAAAAAAGGTTTTCTGTCCCGGTAATAGTCTAGTAGTGACATACCTAATGCATTAAAAAGTCAAACCTGAGCTTTGAACAACGTGAGCTGACTGTTCTTAAATGTGCTATTTTCCATAGTTTTCCGAGAAATGGGTAAAGTTGGGACCTCAACTGGCCACAATAACGTAGTAGACGTCGACAGTTTTCCTACCGGCATGTGCTACTACTAAGTACAAAAGACCTTTAATAATGCACCTTGTCGCTTTATTTCTACTAATAACAACTTTTCTTTATAGTTATACATTTATATACCTCGTGTGTGCATAAGTTTTGAGACGAAATAAAAGTTGCATAACTTTTTTCATAATTAACATATATTTCTAAAATTTTCAGTTAACAATTAGTAGATAATAAAAAAATGTATTATTATTCAAAATGACCACCCTTGTTTTTAATACAGGCCCTTAGACGATTTGGCCAGTCATCAATGACGGCACGAATCTTTTCCAGCGGGATTCGCTTTGCTTCTCGGACAAGAGCTCGCTTCAGTGACTCCAAGTTTGGGTGGGACTTTCGGCAGGCAGCTCTAGCTCAGCCCATAAAGCATAATCCAGCGGGTTGAGGTCGGGGCTGGCTCGTTCGCCGCGATGAAGGCCGGCACATTTTCCCTCAACCACGCTTGGGTGGTTTTTGCTTTATGGGATGGCGCTGAGTCCTGTTGGAAAACCCAATCCTTGTTGTGAAACAAAGTAAGGGACAGGGGTTTCACAACAGGCTCTAAGATGTCAGTTTGATAGTTCTTGGCTTTCACCTTGACGCCTTGTTGACAGAAATGGAGCGGAGTGACACCTTCATACGAAACGAAACGAAGCTGGGACGTCCTTGCTACTTTTTGCATACACTTTATTGTTTTGTCGGTTGAACTTTTCTTCGACAGTAAAGATTTTCTCATCGGTGAAGAGTATTTTCCTCGCATCGTGTCTCTTAAGCAGTATTGGACAATGTTCGCGTCGCAATTTACGAAGGCGATCGTTTAAAAAATGAACTTTCCTACGGCTATACGCCTTCACCTTAAGATCTTATTTCAGTATTCTGTTGACTGAAACGCGCGAAATATTAGTCCGCAGAGCTAGTTTTTTCTGAGTTCGACATGGATTTCGGCGAAGTCGCTCTCGGATGATTTTGATGTTCGCAGGCGTCCTTACAGAGCGCGGCCGACCACTCCTTTGGCGATCTTGCAAAGAACTTGTCTCCTTGTATCGTTTAACAGTGTAATACACGAAGTTATGGCTCACACCAAAAGTCCATTCCACGGAAAATCTCCATTGGTTTTTTTCCCGCCTTAAATAGCGAAATCACGGTCGCACGCAATTTCTTTGTTCTCTCCATCACGAGAAAATTGAAAGAAATGAATTTGAAAATCAAAGGAATTAAAAGTTAACATTCGAAATTAAAAATTAGAAAAAGAAATAAATGGCAGCCAGTAATATTTTATTTCTTTTTTTTAGCACAAAGTTTGTCTCAAAACTTATGAACACATGAGGTATAGCTTTGAATCCACAAACTACGCTGAAAAGTTCTCAGTAAATTTTAATTTTGACTGAGATAATATAAGTCTTGTAAGTAAAATGTTTAGGTAAATTTATGAATTTCCGTGTTCTGGACGGTAAATTGTTGCTGAAATCATACGAAAGAAGATGGGATTCTGAACAAAATGGTGAATTTACATGTTTTTTCCTTATTTCAGTCCAAGTCTGTCTTCTATTTAAGATTAGGTAAAATTTCTTACAATCTATTTAGGCCCCTGTAGTTTACGAAATATAGTTCACGATCTTCCATATATTATATAATATATATGAGTATGGATGTCGCCCAATTCCCTGTTGACCGTAGTAATGAATCTTAATTAATGGTTCTAAATCTGATACCCTGATAAATTACTTGATACCCTTCCCTTAAGACCTCTACTGAATATGTTTTGTAACATCATGGGGAATTCGGCTACCTGTAGCGCTTGGAGGCGATTTGATCTTAGTCCTGCAATGGCAGAAGAGAGCTTTAACATGATCAAATATAACAAACTAAACAGTGATCAGTATTTATTTTTGAAACTTATAAAAATATCCTATGTAAACGATTACTTAATTGACATTGTAAAATCATGGTTCCTTATTTTTCAGCCCTACTAACGCTTCAAGACAAAAAACAGTGATAATTTAGCGTGAGTGAAGAGATGTTTGGCAATATTTTGAAAACTGACCATTAACACATTGTAGTTTCTAGATGCTTTTGATGTTTAAAAGTTTTAAAAAAAACCTTCTTAAAAGTCAGTTGATATAATTAGGTTTTTAAGCTTTTCTTTTTTGACCACAAATAATGTCTTGTTTCACTAGAATAAATTATCAGAAATCAGCTAGGAACCTAGATAAGTAGCACTAACAAAAAACAACATTAACACATATCTCTTGGAAAATTTCTTGCCACCTGCAGTTCGAGGTAGCCTTTAAAAATAGGACGTGGAAAATAATGTGCATTTCACGTAAAAGTTCCTGCATTTTTGAACAGTCATCTGACAACTTGGCGTTGAAACTTGAAAGTCTGGAATTCAACCGTTTGAATCTCGCATTTGACGTACTTATCCTCACGTAAGTACGATAAAAGTGCTCGTCATTCAAGAGGTGGCGGGATAAGAGTCAGCCGTTATATACTCGTTCTGTTTATTATCTTAGGGAATATTTCTTCAAAAAATTCCTATAGACTAAGTATTTGTTTCTTCGGTTTACGCGAACAGTAGACATTGAAATGAGACACTTTTTACGGATTATTTCGCGATTTATTTACATTTTGTTTTAACCTGACGTTTTGGACCCTTTTCAGCGTCCGTGGTCTCAGGTAGACTGAATTCAGTCAATCCGTAAAAAGTGTCTCATTCCTAAAGACTAAGGTAAAAGGTATTCATTGCATATGAAATACTAGATTTTTCCTTCTTGCAATTGCACAATTACAAAGCATTATGCTAACTACGAGTATCTACTCTAATATTAATATGTTAAAAAAATTAAAGGCATTTATTTAGCTTAACAAGTCCCGGTGTTTATTTGTTTGTTTGTAATCAAATCTTGCAAGCAAATTTTGCCTACTTCCCAAAGTCCTGAAATTGAAATTTTGTAATGCACAGTTTGAATTTAAAGTTTAAGCTTGTTCGAAAAAACATAATTGTTTGTTTTTTTGTGTTCCGTTTGATTCCTGTTTAAATTATGGTTTGTTCTTGTGGCGTCCACCTACGCATATCAGCGTAAAATACAATCGTATATATCTCACCATCCATTATTTGCCTTGTGACACTCGCGTCTCGGATCACCAGAACGGATTTATGTCACGAATAGAAACTTGAATTGTTCCCAACTTTATACGTTTTCACTTTAATTTATTGCATGTCGTCTCCAGACTTTGGGTGATGTTTGCTTGATTTTTTTAACTTGAATCTTGGTTAAGTTATTTCATTTTTTTTGCATTAACAATAAAAAAAATTTTACAATGTTAAAATTTTTTCATCAATCTAGGTGTTCTAGCTTGGTTTACTTTTGAACGTAGATGAATGGCAGCATTCTAAGCTAAAATAATTTACTCATATAAAATAAAAATACCTACATATTCTAAAGGTTCCTGAAGGCTCAAACGAAATTACTGTCCGTATATCTAACAGCGAGCAATTAAACGAAACATGTGGCTGGAAACAAAATATACTCATAATTGTTAGTGCGAGAAAAAAAAGCTGCTACACAAAAGAATGAAATCTGACAAACCAGTAAAACAGTTGGTGAGATTCAACGGCTGAGCGGATTTTAACCAGCTATAGCTAAGAACTACCGATATTAAATAACCTTACGAATAAAGAAAACCTGCATTGAAATCGATCCATCCGTTTCGGGGCTGCAATGCCACAGACAGACACACCCAAACAGACACCAGGGGCAAACTTATAACACCCTTCTTTTTCTTTTCTCGTCGGTGGATAAAAAGACAAACAAATTAAAGTTAATGATAAATATTGGTGACACCTTATAGATAGAGACATACATTTCAAATTGGTAGGATATTCTTTAGACAAGCTTCTTTCGTTGTCGAAAAGCTAAAAAGTGCAGCTCATTAAATAGGTTCCTACACTATTTTAGTCATGAACCTAAGTATGGGTAAACTCAAATTCAAATGACGATAACGTCTTATGTCTAATAATAACTGACACGTATCTATTTTATCTTGTTTACTAGCAAATAACAATAGCTTACCCTGTAATCTATCGGTCCTACGGCTGAATTTGTAAGCATGGTGCCATATCGAAGTGTACATTTCCACTGTAATCTGATCTCTTGTTACATAGTTTACCTGCGAAGTCAGGGCTCAACGTAGATAAAGTGGAGGAGTATACTTAGTCTAGTCATGTACATGTTTCTGTATAAACGGACCGAGCCGGCTGATTTATAGAGAGAATTTGACGGGCCAGGTCGGCGCAGTGAACGTGGTACAAATGCAGACAGCACATCAGGTTATCCGATTTCATTGCAAAATCGCCCTTATTACTATCCCGTAGTTCCACTTTATGTGCCGTCGTGTATACAAATTTCGATACGAACGCAAGGTAATAGAGAGCCTGTGTGACGTTCGGTGGATCGTGCGTGTACCTTGTACAAATGTTTGTAATAAATATCGTGTAGTCACGTTTTGAACCGCCCTTTTTCTATCCAGTAAAACGACCGTAATACTGGGCACACACTATACATCCTATCGACCAATTGGCATGACGCAACCGATTGGATCAGTTAGAACTAATAATACTAAACCCCGCAGGGCAGCTTTGTGGCGATATATGATTTTAAACGTTCGCGTTGCATTTTAACACTAACTATTGGTTATCAGGTCTAAACGCGATATATTTTAATGTGTATTTAGGTACTCACTGCTCGACGTTTCGGCTGGATTGCACACAACCGTGGTCACGAGCTGACTGACGTGGTCGAGCAGTGAGTTAAATACTCATTAAAATTGATCGCGCTTAGACCCGATAGCACCCGATAAGGTGCTTGTGGCGCAGTGGTTGCAGCGCTTTGATAGTGATACCTTAAGTTAAGCAACCTAAGGCGCGGTCATGTTTCGGATGGGTGACCATTCTGACCATTTAAGTGACGTCTATTTACAAGCATCTCCGTGCTTCGGAAGGCACGTTAAGCTGTTAGTCCCGGTTAATATCGATAGATATTAGTCGTTAAGCCTGGTCAGAGGCCCTCGGGCGGCTTAATAACATCTGACAGTAAGGTTGCTCACTTACCTTACAAACACCCCTCCACCAATCCGCACTGAGCCCGCGTGGTGGAGTATGGCTCGGACCACCTCATAGTTGAGGTGAGGCCTGTGCCCAGCAGTGGGACGTATATAGGCTTATAGAGACCCGATAGCCAATAGTTAGCTTTGTGGCGAGCTGTAGTGAGTAGCGACGCCACGGGGTCAGTTGTTCATCCGAGTGCTCCTGAGAGTCGGTCTAGGTCTTCGGCTTTGCCGAAGTGGAATCCAAGAGAGTCTGTAGGACTCTCACCTCTGGCTTGCCTTCACCGGCCGGCCAGAGTGCTTGATGCTCGAAGGTTGATGTGGTTTGTAAATGGCGAGTTGGCACATGATTTGGACCCCCAGGGAAGCGAGCGATTGTCGTTGAAAGTCCAGAACCTTTTAGTTATTGGCGAGTCACCACAGTATACCTATACTACTCCCTTTGGGCTATTGTTCGCGGTACGATTGACCAGCCAGGCCCGCCCCGCCGTCTGCAATGCGAATAATTAACACGTTCGATACTTACTAGACTTTGGCGCCTTTTTACCAGACTGCAACAGAAGGAAGGCTACTTAGTTGTAAAGTTTTTGAAGGCTTAGATGCTCGTTGTAAATTACAAAGTACATAGACAAATTAAGTAGCTAAATATGGAAAGCTCATTTAACCCCATGCACGCTGTAGACAAATCGAGCTAAAATAATTTTTATTTTTTAAATTTATTTAATATTTTAGTTCTTTAACAGTGACGAAAGCAGATGAGCTTAAAATTAGTTTTGATTTTGATTACCTGAAATTCAATACATTCTAATCTTAAATCAAGAAGCCTTAATGCTTTGATGTAACGCCCACAAAAAATATCGCCGACTCACACTTGTCTAGGTAGCTAGCTAGCTAGTTCCGGTCCTGACAAATTGCGTTCCGTTTCACGCTTCTAGTTTGTAAAAGGGATGTTCAATCGAATGGGTGATTCGGGACGACTTTTATTGTAATTGGATTGCGTTTTATTACGAATAATTGATGAGTAAACGTTTAACGACACGACGGTAAAGAAAGTGCCATCTTAAGGCCGTGAGCACGAATTGTGTGACAAGCGTGGGGATGGCGACAGTCACGTATATGAGCGATTGAAAAGCGGCGAGCGACAGGTCATACAAAAAACGCAATACTCAATTTGAAAGTTTTAGTATCGATCGTTTGGTCTATCGGCAAGAATTCTGAACTCACTCCCAGGAGTACTCTCACTCATGGGGTACTCGCAGTACCCCATCTTTAATCAAAACATTTACATTATATTTTATTTTCAATATTTTTATTTTATTTTATTTGTATTTATTGAGAAAAACAGCTTTACAAATTGCATATCCTATAACTATATTCTATCCAGTATTGCCAACAACAGGTTTCCCTAAAATATAAGTAATATTTTTGAGTTTTATACTATTTTCGTAAAAAAATGAGACATTTCACAAAACATACATGGGTAAGAATACCTATTTTCTGTGCTTATTACCCAGGTATTTTTATATTTATATTAACCCAAAAATTTTAATTTAAAACCACACGTGTATTATTGGTTCATATATACAATCATGATAAATTAAAATCAAAATACTACATTTATGAACTAAAGTTAGATAAAGTGTCAACCATAAGTAATAAAGTAAGAAGTTTTGTTTCTAATTTTTATTTTTAACTATTAGTTGAATAAAATAGTAAGCTTAGTCCACGAAATCTTACTTAATTTTTTCACTCACATTGTATATTGCATAAGCTCAATGATTTCTTCAGGTATTTCGTATTTGTACTCTTATATTAGCATAACACTTACAATTTAATTAAAAAAAGAAAGCAATACAGAAAAAAGTCTTTTGGGACTATAAAAAGAATTCGAAAGGAAGACAGAAGAACAACAACTGTGTAACTCAATTGAAATATATTAATAAAGATTTGACAATAAAATATCTAATTATTTTTCTCACTGCCGGTACTACCGTAACATCCATCGTCCGCGAATGAATCATCCTGCCTACCCATCCACTTTCTGAAAAAATAAATATGATATTAGTGTTTATCAGTACTTTTGCAGGGTAATTCAAGAGGAAAATAAAGAACTTATTCTATATCGAAATCTTGAATATGATAAGAAGGAATATTAAAATGATAGACAATGTCTTATCCACAACTAAAAATAATCATCATTACTCTCATGAGTTTAGTAAATTAGAAACAGTTTTTTTTGTTATTATTAAAATATGTGGATGTCGTGACTAGATATTCATAATGTTACGTTCTAGGGGTGTGGGATCTAGATTTAAATGCACTTCTAAACCGATGAAGTAGAGTAGGATTTATTGTACACACTTTACGTTACAACACTTAGTACACAAACACTTATATCGCACTCCAAAATCTTCTTGTCGCAGTTTTCGCTTCGATGTTTACTCGTCGCTTTCCCAAATTAAACTCAAACTCGGTCGCATTCCCGGGCTCCTTATATACCGGACGTCAAGGACTCCCGAATATTCGGTAGGTACCTACTACCCAGTACGAGACTGTTCGGGATCCTTCCAAATGCCGTCTTGCCTAGCCTAGACCTTTCTCGAATGTTCGGCATCATAGTGCTATCCTTGTCTTGTGCTGTCTCTGTCACACCTTTCTGGAATGTTCTTAGTATAGCTGCCTCTCTCTAATCGTGCTATCTCTTTCACTCCTAATGAAAATTACGTCATATACTGAAGTGGGCTTCAAAGGCCCATAAGGGGTCGTGAAAACGCCTGAAAACGGGTTTTCAGGTTATGGCGTCATCTGATAGAGGTGGCCTGAAACGGACTGAAAACATGTTTCAGGCGCCTGAAAACAACGGCAACTTGGATGAAATTTCGATAAACTAGTATGTGTTAGAGCACTCTCTGAAACGGCCTGAAATGGTATTTCAGCCTGCTGAAAAGCCTCCAAGGCACGGAAAAACACGATCAAAGTTTTAGCACTGGCCCACCGGCGTAACAATAATAATAACTATACAACCACTTTTGGTGCAATGTTGCGATAAGTCTGCGAGTTCTGTTTGCACTTCGGCATCCTTCACCAGGCTGGGTCAGTGAGCACCGCTTGTACTTCGGCATCCTTCACTTAATTAGTGAGTACCGCTTGTACTGCGGCATCCTTCACTGTTCTCAAGCCATCCGAGGTGAGCACCGCTTGTACTTCAGAATCCTTCGCTTTCTTTTTTTTAAATATAATAAGATGCATATCGTATTTAATGTATTTACCGATGTATTAAGGCCACCAAACCTTCTTTGAACTATGTACTAATCTGAAACACCTGTATGGATGGATATTGGAAGAGGAGGATTGGAAAAGGATAACTATAGGTACCTAATACATATTTTATGTAATAATTTATAAACATATTCCTAACTCTCATACTATAACGTAAATGAAACCTCAAAGATGATATATGATTCACGACAATATTGTGTATGCCCTAATACATATGAACCTTCCTCTTGAATCGTTTATTCAGTTTATTTAATTAAATCGCATCTAAATCAGAGTGTTTTAAATATCGAACATACTTCTAAACAAAGGGAAATTTACTATTTTTTTATAAGTATGTAGTGATTATATTATGTTGATTTTATTGAGAATCATCATCAGTTGTCATATTGTCATCATCGTTAGATGAATCGTTGTTAAATGTTATCCATGGTTTTAATTGGTCTGATGGATAAACGCTTTTATATTTTCTTTTAGAATGACCGTCTATGCTAGAAATTTCGTACCGATCGTTATTTAATACAGAAGTGACTCTAAAGGGACCTCGAAACTTGGGACGTAACTTCTTACTTTTGCCATCTGCGGGATTGTGGTGATTCGGAATCATGACCAAATCACCAATGTCATAAAATTTAGTTGGAGCCCTAGTATTATCAAAATATTTTTTCATATATTCCTGGTTTTGTTTTGTATTAGTTTGAGCTGATCGTCTGATAGCATCGCGGGGCGATTCCTCGACTTGTGGAACGACTATACCATTGTCGGAAGATTGTGGAACACAAGCCTCATTACAGGCAGACTCCTCGACTTGGCTGCTTTCTGGATCCTCATTATTTAAAGCATTAACTATATGCCCCTCGGCCTCGTTTGCTGTTCGAAAACCAAACACTATCTCGGCTGGGGTCTTACCAGTGCTTTTATTTTTTGTATTGTTAAGGCTCCATTGCACACGTCCTACATTTTCATCCCACGTGCGCTCGTCCATTCCATGACCAGATGCAGCTAAAAACTCTAATATAGTGCGATTGTATCGCTCTATTTGTCCGTTTGCACGGGGCGTTGCAACCGCGTTAAGAACGTGCTTGGTGCCTATGGACTTGACAAACTTGCGAAAAGTTGTCGAGGTGAAGCTTGTTCCGCGATCCGAAATTATTACTTTTGGAATGCCGATCATGTTAAAAATATCTTTTAAAACGTTAACCGTTGTATTCGATTTTAAATTTCGGACTGGTTTTACGAAAATAAATTTACTAAAGCCATCAATAATTCCTAAAATGTAAGAGTTTCCCTTTTTGCTCCTGACAAATGGGCCTAAATGGTCCATGTGTAGGGTACGTGGGCCAAACTGAAAGTTTTGCGTAACTCATAAATAAAACAATTAATTTGTATAATATTATATTTACTGCTTTTCAAAGTATTCTCCGTTGCATTTTAAACACTTTTTCATCCGTTCAAACCATTTTTGGAAACACGAGGACCATTGGTCTGAGGGTATGTTTTCTACGTGCTGGTTGAACGCAATCACTGCCTCTTCTGGCCCCGTAAATGTCGAACCTCTCATTAAATCTTTGATTTTTGGGAAAATGAAGAAATCGCAAGGTGCTAGGTCTGGACTGTGTGCGGGATGGGTCACGAGCTCTATGTTTTCAGAAGCCAAAAATGACTTTGTTTTTTTCGCGGTGTGCGCCGAAGCGTTGTCGTGGTGCAACAAAATGCGACTTCTAGGTCGTTTTTCCCTTACTTTTTCTGAGACATTGGGTAAACACATAGTGGTGTACCATTCAGCATTAACGGTTTTTTGTTGCTCAAGTGGGATCGTGCAGACAGGACCCGTCTTGGAGAAAAAAAACGCAATCATTTGTTTGCCCACGCTTCTCGTTTGCCTCAATTTTGTTGGTTTGCTCTCACCTTCAAACACCCACACAGAAGATTGTTGCTTTTTTTCTGGAGTATAACAATATATCCATGTTTCATCACCTGTTACGATGTCATACACAGCATTAGAATGTCCGTGATTGTACTTTAATAGCATTTCTTTACACCAATCCACACGATTCCGTTTTTGTTCTGGAGTGAGTTCGTGAGGAATCCATCGGCAACAAAGTTTCCTAACTTTTAAATGATCATGTAAAATTTTCTGAATTTGGCTCATACCAATCCCCAAATGTCCTCGAATCTCCTCATAAGTGATACGCCGATTTTCTTCAATTAGTCGTCTGACTGTAGCCACATTTTCCTCCGTGATCGCAGTTGAGGGTCGACCTTCACGAATTTCATCATGGAGAGAAACACGGCCGCGATCAAATTCAGCATACCAACGCCTTACAGTGCTCAGATGTGGTGCTTCTCTCCCAAAAGCATTTTGAAGACGAGCAGCGCAATCTTGCGGAGAAAGCGAACTTTTAAAATCATAAAAAATCATCGCCCTAAAATCTTTTCGTGTTAGTTCCATTTTTGCGACGGACAACGAACTTCAATTTGAGATAAAAAACAATTGACAAGTGACATCCCGCCAGAATTTATTTTCATTAACTAATGAGATTTCATGTTTTAAAAAAATATAACATTCGAAATTCAAAAATTTACGGGTGGCCAGCTACGCAAAACTTTTAGTGTGAACTAGGTATGAAATGGGACCTTTAGGTATAGGATGTAGATACCCTTATTATACGCACAATTGAGACATGACGAAACATACTTACGGACAAACTTGTTCATCTTAGGAAACCAATACTACCACCCGTACCACATACGAAAAGTGCAAGATCTAATTTCTCCAGATTACCAACGCCGGATCGAATTTTGTCAAGACATGATAAGGAGGAATAGCGAAGACCCAGAGTTTTTTGATCGCATTCTGTGGACTGATGAGTCAACATTTACTCGCAGTGGCATTTTCAATATGCATAATTATCATTCGTGGACGATTGAAAACCCAAAACTGGTTCGACGTCATAATTTCCAACAACAGTTCAGTGTGAATTTGTGGACGGGCATTGTTGGTAGACAACTGATTGGCCCAAAACAATTACCAACTCGACTGAATGGCGACAACTATTTGTCATTTTTGGAGAACGATTTTGTGGAGGCCATGGCAGAATCGGATGTCACATTATTAACACGACGTAACATGTTTTTCCAGTGTGATGGGGCTCCTTGCCATTATGCGAGACAGGTCAAAAGTTACTTAAATAATAAATATCCAGGAAAGTGGATTGGCCGTGGAGGTCCTATCGCCTGGCCTCCGAGATCCCCTGATCTAAATCCGGTCGATTTTTTTATTTGGGGATGTTACAAGGAACTGGTGTATCACAGTGAATTCTCCACATTAGAGGAATTGAAAAGAAAATTAAATGAAGCTCAAGAACAAATTAAACAAAAAACTCAATCAAATCTCGAAGACTTGCGAAGCAATTTTTTGCGGCGGTGCCACCTTTGTATTGAAGCAAGGGGCGGGCATTTTGAACATTTATTGTGAAGTCCGTTCAATAAATTATGATTGAAATGATTTCTGTTGTTTTATTTATCACTTTTGTCTTTTTTTTACTGCTGTCACCTTTCAACACTACCTGCTTCCTACACGCTACTCACTTTTAAGGCTTTTATCCAATTTATTCCTTCCAAAAATGAGATAAAGTTACTTTCAATGCATGTAATAAATTTCATTTTTTTTGATTTTACAATTTCGAGCCCCATTTTTGGGATAAAACTTCCCATAAAGTACTAGATTTTTTGTATTATTTTGAGAGCTAAGGAACCTCTGAAGTTTTTAAAATAGTTAACAAGTCATTCAGCTGGGTAAAACATTTATTTTTTAAACTTGAAGTCAAGTGTAAATTTTAATCAAAGAGATATTTTGTGGTTATGATCAAATTCTGAGATGCTAGTAGATAGAATTTGGGTGTTTTTTTATTCTCACAGGTGAGCACACATTCAAGCCAGAATGCTCGTAAAAAAACTCAAAAGAAACACCACACAAAAAAAGTTTATAGCTAAATCCCCCTGAAATTAAAAAAAAAAGAAAAATAAACAAAAAAAAAATATCTTTAAAACTATAAAATATCGCTGAACATACATTGGGCTCAAACGTTGGGTATTAGTGTCCCCTAACCTAAGACCTTCGCTGGTACAGGTTTCCTG
Organism: Pyrausta despicata; assembly: GCA_963921415.1. Taxonomy (NCBI): domain Eukaryota; kingdom Metazoa; phylum Arthropoda; class Insecta; order Lepidoptera; family Crambidae; genus Pyrausta; species Pyrausta despicata. The sequence continues at coordinate 4,141,389 of OY992863.1, forward strand.
GGACACCCTGTATTTTTGTTTTAAAGTTTATATACCAATCGATTCGCAATTTAATGCTTAATTAGTTGCGTATATAAATAAAGGATTCAGTTTTTGAATTACGAGGTAATTTTAATGAAAAACAAAGAAAGTGTATTACAGAACTAAACAAAGAAATTTAATTTAGTAAAATTTCTTAAAAATTAAAACATTACAGTTAAGAACAAATATGCGGGGACTTTTTTAATAATCAGTTGGACCCCCTAAGGCATTAACAACAGCTTGACATCGTCGTGGCATACTGATTATGAAACTATCGATTGTCTCTTGTGGAAGAAGACTCCATTCTCTGGAGAGATGTGAAAAAAGTTCATCTGCTGTGTTCAAATTTTGAGGGAGATTTCTAAAAGCCCTTCTCTTTAGTAAATCCCACGCGTGTTCAATGGGATTGAGGTCCGCGGACTGAGCAGGCCACTCCAGCACTTCGATATTGTACTCGCGGAACACATCCATCACCTGACTCGCAGTATGTGGTCGTGCATTATCTTGCATAAAAATAAAATCTGCGCCCAGATTTTATCGGTGCGGGATAACCACGGATTGGACTACCTGTTCGCAGTATCGCTCTGCATTTAAATTTCCACTGATCAAAACGAGATCCGTCCGTCCACCCAGGCGGATTCCAGCCCACACCATGATTGTACCACCTTGGTAGGGATGCACCTCCTGTGGGTTTTGAAGCCGACTCTGCCGACCAGGAATCCGCTAAACACGCACTCTTCTTGAATCTGGATGAAATCCGAAGCGAGATTCATCGGAGAACAGTACATGTGCCCACTGATCTACGGTCCACTGCAAATGTTCACGTGCCCACAATAATCGACGTCCTCGATTTCCATGACGCAGCGCGGGCACTCTTAGTGGTCTGCGAGCACGAAGATTAGCTTCATGAAGTCTCCTCCGAGCAGTCTGGTCACTGATAGCAACCTGGTGCTTCGACTGGAGGTCTTCTACCAACTGACGAGCCGTAATGGTGGGTTGCCTCCTTGCGACATTTTGCAAAAAACGGTCTTGCCTTTCCGTAGTAACCCTATACCTGCCTCTGTGCCTTTCGGCTACATCGCCAGTAAGTCTGTAACGTGCCCACAGTCTGCAGATAACGCTCGCGTGAGAATTCAGAGCAGCTGCAACTTCGCGTTGGGGTAGCCCAGCTTCCAACATTCCTACAGCTCGAATCATTTCTTCCCGCGTTAAATGACGACGTGACATAATGGCCATAGTCGCAAAAGTTACGAATAACAACAGTTAATTTTGTTTTTCAATAAAATCATAAAACAATAAAACAAATTTTTATCTTTAAAATTCTCATACAGTATCACTACACAGCAATCAAAGTGAAAGATTACCGCCTTTTACGAAAATTCTTTTGTTTCTAATTTTTTTTTTAAATTCGAACAACGTTTGATAAACATTCTGTTTACCTCAAAGAGATCAGTACTTTTTTAAAGAAGATTTTACAAATAAAGTCATATAGTTGGCTTGTTCCCTAGACTTTGTTGAGCAGTGTATGCATGTGGTATACAACTGTAAAAGCTTATAAATCACCATAGGTAACACCTACGAACTGTTGCTTGCTTTTCTGGAATTCCTTAAAGCCGTAAAACTCCTCGTCCCTCATTCAGTAAAAAAACAATACAAAAAAGGATTAATACTGTGTACGAAAAGAAACTTAAAAAGCTTAAATTATCATGCAAAAAATAAGTATATCAACACGGATCATTGGGTAGAATAATGTAAAAAAACAAGAAAAATAAATTTTCTCAGCGAAAAAAGGGTCGAATAAAGCACTGTTTTGCACAACAACGTTATTTCCAGCGCACTATCCTGCGGTTTTACCGTCCATGTATTTATGCCCTTATGCTTCCGAAAATTGTAATGTTATGCGCCATTATATTTAAGCGTCGGGGTTCGTTCCCTTTACACACACATACACACCGGTCTGGCGTTTTGTGTACCACTTTTTACTTTATACCCTCGAAACAGGGGATACCTTGCAATATGAAGTCGCCTTTATTTTCAGGATTTTATGACGGTCTTTCAAAAATAATTGCGACGCATTTTTGGGTTTAAATGACAAATTAGTGTGTTGAAATGAGAAATAAAATAATATGAAATTTCCAGTTACACTGCTGTGGTGCCTTATACGGATTTTTTCCCCATTACTCCGGTATTTGTTAATATTGTACAATACATAAATATGTCATATCCATACAAATTAATCAGATAACCGGTCTATATGATCAAAGAGATAGATAGATAGGGAACTCTTTCTTGCACACCACAAAAAGAAATACAAAAATCAGATACATATGCAGAAAAATGCACAATTTGTGCTGTCTTATTGCTAAGAGAAAAGTTTTTAAACTCTGTTAGGTGTTACATATACTATTTAATTATTAACTACAACGATTTTGTACAAAAAACCATTTTCCTCACTGCCTATTTGTAACTCTGCTTACTCTTTAATGAAACTTTATCCAACCATCTTTTAAGCGATCCCAAACTAGTCTTACGGGATACCGCGAATCCCTAAAGTGAAAAGTTCCTACATAGTGTTGAATGTAACTCAAAGGAAAATTACGAAGACGCCGATGTAGGATGCGGAAATTGTACGGTCGATAGCACGTCATTTTACCCATGTTAACTACGAAAGTAGTTTTTATTGCGAACGGAATAGAGGCGGTCTTATGGTCAAAGTGGGGTAACCTGATGTGCTTTTGCCTGTACCAATTGACTCGTGAGCATGGCTGGCATTCGTAATGGACAATAGTGATGCGGTAAAGATGTGGTAAATTCTCGGTGTTTCTTTCTCTAAAGATTCAAATTAATAATAAAAAGGTACGGTGGCGGTTAGCGCTGCGTGAACACTTTCGAACGAAAATTGTTTGCATGCACTTCGGCACACGCGGATCAATTAGCTAGCGGGATTGCGCGCGATGTGCAAATGATTTTCGCCCTAAAGGTGTTCATGCGTCGCGGACCGCGATAGTACGTAGAAGAACAAATGTAACGGACCTAGTCCGACGCATCAGTAAGATCTAGATCATTAAAACACGTTATAGTTAATAGTTCACTTCAGTGCAACAAAAAGGTACAAGTATGTTTGTAATATGATTCCGACTTGTACCTAAAGATGTCCCAGCAAGGCAGACTGACGACCGTGTAAACGATCAAACTGAATTTTATTTAGTACTAGAGGCCCAAATCGGTTCATCCGTTCTTGAGTTATAAATAGTGTAACTAACACCACTTTCTTTTATATACATATATGATAGTTATGTTTGCTCTTGATCCAAGACTAAGCCCAGCCAGGCTGAGACTGAGTCGACGATGGAGCGAGCTCGAATGAGTGGAACATTAACACGTTACGGATGGTATCCCGCCTTACATAATGTTAAACTTTCGCATTGCAATGTAACACTAATAACTTGTATTCGGCTGTGTGCAATCCAGCCGAAACGTCAAGCAGTAAGTACCTAATACTTATTCGAAATATCTCGCGTTTAGGCCCTGAATACAAGTAATTAATCCGGCGGTACCTCGAATGGTTCAATGGTAAAAGGGGGCCGGCGGAATAGGCTGGCTGTAGTTCATGCCCACACTTGCCGCTAGCCCACTCGACCCGAAAATCTAAAGGGGGTTGATGATGACTATGACAAATTTTCGTCATTTCTTATCCCATCGTTTTATTTACCGTGCTTTCCTAAAATTATTGTTTCCAATTGGACAAACGAATCCATTTCCGGAAAATATTGGCATCCAGAACGAGTTTTTTTACACTATTTGCTTCGTCTGAGCCTGAAACCCGGAGCGATCAATCTCCATACCGTGTTGCGCCCGTTGCATGCGTTAATAATCTTGTGGAGCTTACAATTTGTGTGTAGGTCCGAGCAATCACTTAAAATTGAACATGCGCTTTATTGGTGGGTTAGGTGTTCTTTTTTAGCCGACTTTATACTGTAACTACGACGGATGAAAATCTGTAGCATGCAATGAAGTAAGAAGGTCCTTCTAACACCTATATAATGTAACTTACACCTAGTATGCAAAAGAAAGAATGAACCTATTAAACTTCAAATATTTTTTCGACTTTAACACATTATTTTACATGGCTGTACTCTTACGTGATAAAGTGTTATTAACGTACAATTATTAGTTTATCAAATAGTTTTGACCGGCTATAGCTAAGAACTTTCTCTTGCCAGAGGACTGCCAGACTAAACCTTGTTTTGTTATACTGCTTTCGGGCTTTCTACAAGTAAGCACATACCCAAACCAGCGCGATTACCGTAATCGAATTTCCTTCTCGATTTGTTTCTGGTAAGTCAGTTCCCATGCCATGTTTCGTACCCGTACAGGAGAACCAATTTAACGTAAGAGTTGAAAATCCTGATTTGAGTGTGTCGTGTGAAAAACGTGTGTCGTCGGACAACGTAGCGGTGCTCAGTGGGCTAAGAGGCTGTGTCCACTGGACTTGGAGGCTGTCGCATAGCCACAGATTACTAAATAGTTAGTTTTGACGACCGCTTGGTGCAGTGGTCCACAGGTCGGACTTCTAAACCAAGGGTCGCGGGTTCGATCCCCGAACAGTACAAGCATAAGTGTGCATGAACATGTGTGTTTGTACTGGTCTGGGTGTTTTCTATGTATAATATGTATTTATTTACAAAAAAAAAAGTATTTAAGTATGTTTATCCGTTGTCTAGTACCCATAACACAAGCCTCGTAGCTTAATTTGGGACTAGAGAATTGGTGTGATTGTTGTGGAATATTTATATTTATTTATATAGTTACTACGTAACAGATAAATCACTCCATAAAAAAATTTCGATACCTACAGCGTTAATAGACTACTTTTTCTGCCGCGTACAAAAATGCACCTACAACTCTGAGTATAAAGTCACTATTGCTTCACAGCTGCGCGAGACCACGTGACGTGAGACCGAGCGATAATCAAACTAGGGTTGACACTTTCGGTAAAAATATTTCAACCACATCATAATGATCATAATGAAAACTGTTTGAAATAAATGTTTCTTTATTTTTATCTACATTTCATTTTATTTTTCATTATCGTAAATTTTCTAACAAAAATACCTAGGTACTAACTATTATCATACAATAAAATAAAAAAAACTATCATTTCGCAAATTGGTCCTTAGTAGAATCTGTCGTTTGTAGATTATTAGTAGGTAGGTACATTTCGAGAATCGATCAATTTTATTGTCAACTACGTAGTTATCTACCTACCTACCTAGTCATTTCGCTAATTAATTAGTCATTATTAGTCGACTAAACCACCACGTCGAGTAGGTAGGTAGGTAGGTACGCTAAGTTCGTAGGTGGTGCGCAGCCCATAAAAGTAGACTAATAGGTATAATAGGTACATACTTAGGTATTATTTCGATAAAGTAAGTGACCTATGTTTCACTGTAGGTATTACATTTTAATTCAATAAAGACGAACCCCAATTTACCTGAATTTATCCAACTACGTTGGTACCACCTACTAATTTGTTTGTTTTTATACTTTGTTAATAAATTACTAACTTACCGGGTAATAATTACATTATTTTAACAAAAAATAATAAGTAAAATACCTTTGTTCATTAGCCGGTAGACTAAAAAAAGAAAGCGTTTTATTTCTCTTATTATTCGACCTACACCCATCAACAGCACATAAATTTCCACCACCAGAAGTCATTTTTCTTAAATAAAGCTAACGTTAAACAAGCACAGATTACTTATTTCATTCGTATGAAAACTAAATTGATCGTAAGCGTAACACGAATATTTATAGGGCGTCGTGAGCGCGTCCGACGGTTGTTGGCAGCCCACTGAATTCGCACCGCCGGCTGTGCGGGCGAGAGTAGGCTATTACCGCGCGCAAGTACATCGAGTGTGAGAGGCCTGGCCCAGCATCGAGAAAAGTTGAGAAGTCTTCTGAGGGCCCTATGTCCCTAATGAGGGATAACAGGATTTCATCATCATCATCATAGCTAAGCACCGCATCAAGCAAAAGAACCGCTTTGAAATCGGTCCTTCTGTTCGGAAGTTACGTTGCCACAGAAACACGCAAGCAGCCAGACTCAAAAAAGTCAAACTTAAAACACATCTCTTTTTCGTCGGGGGTTACAAAGATGCATTTTGTTCCCTTAAAAAAATGGACAAAGGTACATCACTAGATTAAAAACAACAGCGGCCGGCCACTGCACTGTGTTATAGGATTTATACTCGACACTCGACCTGCAATTTCAGGAACACTGAAAAAAAGACTTTGTTTCATCTAACGACTGGCGTTCACGTAAAATTGCATCGCCATTTTCGGTTGCGGGTAAACAAACTCAGCCGTAATATGTTTTGAAAGAATAAAACGGCTTACGTAAATACAAATGGTAAGTTCTGAAATATGAAATGCTCATTTTAGCCTGATCGTTGCCATGTAGTTTAATAACATAATAATAATAAACAATTTTGATCTGACTCCATAAGTAGCTTAAGAAATCAGAATCAACAGTAGTATTAACAAATAAACTCATGTAGTAATTAAATTATTTCAAACTTATCTAAACTTATTCTTAACTTAACTAAATAACTTATAGTATCTGAAATAAAAACATATTATGACACCCAGAATAGTACATCAAACAGCAATGTTCAATTGTTCATGCACACAAATGGTTGTACAGTGCAAGGATCGAAACCGCGACCTCTTGGTCTAACAGTCAACTCTTTAACCATTACTTCAAAGTAGTCGTCATTATGACACGGTATAAAACTTTTTGTATACCGTACTTTGCAAAAAAATTAAAATCGTATGATTAGTTCGTCGTTTGCATGTCAAATGTCAATAGATCACATAAGCCACAGCAACGAGGCACACACACACTAGATACCTATTTTTTACTGTACCGGTGTTATTATCTTAAACCTCAATATCTAAAAACGAAAAATGCTTGTACTGCATTTCTGAAACATAGCTCTCGCGAAATAAAGGTACACACCGCCATCTATTAGCGCTATACAGCAAACATTTACAACCGTTGTGTTCTTGGTCATACTTGAAACTAAGAATAAATATCGTTTCATGTAGCAAGGCTTCTGGCACAGATATGTTTTTCCCAGATATTTCCTCCTCCGCATTGCGGTACCGCTGTCCCGGCCAGCTGAATTAATAGTCAAATGTTAATCTGAGAATTGCTAATCTACACTAAAATAACTGTACATTTTAGTACGAAAATCAAACAGGCTTTGTTTTAATTGGTAATAGTTTTTGAAATAGTATCCTAACAGTACGATGTATCAACTATTAGTGGGTTTCTGTATTACGGCAGAGGTTTTATTTTAAATTTTGGTATAGATTTTCTTATCGCTATGTTTTTTAGTGACATCGTTTCTGAAAATACATATTATATCCTGCCCCAGTGGACAATCTGAATTAAGTCATGGCCGACCTAAAAAAACCAGGTGTGAAGACGATTAGTCAAAACAGCTGGAATGAATAAGTTGGAAAAATAACGGCAATATAGAGATAACAAGGCAGCTCTGGAGGAGGCCTTCACCCTTAACTGAGAACCTTTATACTTTCCCCGCATTGATAATATTAACTACTTACTTACTTATACTGCATGAAATGAAAGGCTTTATTTTTATTATTTATCATATTGCCCCATTTGCCCCTTGAAGAGTTAAAATATAGCTTCGTAGCCCGTAGCGCAGATAACTAAACCAAAAAAGAAATAACATACCTAATATTCCAAACATGACTCTTCTTATTAGAAAAGGAAAACGATAGCTCATTGCATACTATATCAATAGCTTTACGTAATAGTCCCATTGATTTACCCTTATTGTAATGTGACCTTATTCCGATTTCCTTTGATAATACGAAAGCAGCATGTTGATCCGTTTACTGTGGCGTTGATGGCAAATAAATACCATCAGGAAAATCCCATTAAAACGCCGAACAAGTACAAGTAAACCTTGTTTCATGCCAACGAGGTCTTGTATAAATATTTTGCATTATTGATTTTATTAAAAATCAAAACCCCGGTTTAATACTAGCAGTAATGGTTTAGTTACACCAAAGACTCTAAAACTGTATGACATCTATGATAGTTTGGAACTTTTAAAAAGAGTTTTAAATGTTTGATTTCATCAAAAATCCGTCAAGTTATTAGCCGTCAGCTTAAATTGTTCTTCAACGTGATGTTGTTTTAATTTAGCTAATTGCATCGTGCCTTCCACACTGAGAAAAATAAACAGCCGAAACTCGCGTTTCGTGTTTCGGTTTCAGTTAAACAAAAGCACATCTGCACTGCATCCGTTGTTCGCTGAAAGTCGTCCAAATGTTTCAGTAGTTTGTTGTAGTTGGCGATTCGATGCCGCGACATAAAACTGAACAAATATTGTTTGTGTTGTTTTCTTGCAAGTTCAGACTACAATAAATATCAGTGTCATTAAAACTTTAGGTCTTTAGTAGAATATGATGAATGAAATTAAAACTGATTATAGTATGACATCATTCCTGAATAATTTATTGTTCAGACAACAGCACATAAGGATACCTATTGTGGCGACCATTTAAAAAAAAATCAGTAAAATAAATCATGGTGGCAAGAAGAAAAGCGAGTACTGATACGGCTCCTTAGGCTAGATGACGCTGTTAGTCTACTACCGCACATGAACCGCGGCACATAAGATTTAGATCCAGAATCATATAAATAGACAAATCAAGATGATGTCTATCGGACCTTGGTCCCCGACCATAACACCCGGTCGGTAGGAAGCGCTTCCCTTTAGCTTCCTAACTCAAAATTTGTTGCGCCAAACTATTGTATTTCGACGGGTCCTAAGAACAAAGTCGTATCTACAAGAAAATCCTATTCAAAAAAGTGGCAGTACGTCACATTTAAGTTGTATTTGTCAATAACTTATCAGAAAACTATGATTTATAGAAAATTGTAATGAAAGGTATTTGTGTATTATATTAACTTGTTTTTACTTGCTAAAGTACTTTCAATATAATCTTTTTTATTAAAAATTGATTCTTAAGTAACGGTATGACTTTGTTTTTTGGAATAAACTCAGACCTAACTACATATGCGACGTTGTTTTATGGAATCTCTATACTTAGTAAAAGAAGTATGCGTACACGGGACGATGTACATCGATATTTGGTTAAGTAACTATGTTGTATGTGACAAATACAGGTACCTGTATTACTATCTAAATGTTGATGGTAAAAATAAAACTGTTTTGTACGATATTTTTTATTATTTAAATTGAACAGTCTTTTTAAGAAATCATATTTCGTTAATTACACATTGAAAATAAAATATTAAAAATAAAAGTAACAAAATTCTAAACAGTTCAAAGAATATTCATGTTCTTTTAGAAATTTTGACTTATTCTTTTAAATTATATAATATTAAATTATCGAGAAATAACATTTATACGAAATATGTTCATATCTGTTAACAAACATTTAAACATATTTTTTTTCTTCATCTGTTCAGGTTCAGGTGTCGGGTTTGTTCGAAAAACATGATAAACTTCACACTGGTCTTTTTTTAAATGTGAAAGCCCAGATTATTTTTTTTATTAACGATATCCCTATAGTGACATTCTTTCGTCGCTTTTGATGAGTATACGTTATGATTGACCATTAATTATATAATTAATACATTTGGCTTACACTTAGACTACCATCTAGACATAACTTCGTCGAATCCTTTCGAATAAAGTGAGAATCAACGGGGACAAACGAATTGACGTGGTCACACACTCTTTATCATGTTATTAGTAATGACATATTTGTGATGGTTATGTTTACCTCGGCGATTTTCCTCAAAATCAGCCACACCATCATATTTTTTTTAAATGTTGTTTTAATCAACGAATTTGACGACCACTTTGGTGTAATGGTCAAGAAGTTGACTATTAACCAAGAGCGACCTCTTGGTTAATAGTCAACTTCTTGACCATTACACCAAAGTGGTCGTCAAATTCGTGTCGTTGTGCTCGATCCTCGCACTGTACAAACATTTGTGTGCATGAACATGTCTGTTTGTATTGATCTGGGTGTTATATGTATTTATTTCAGTTTATTTGTAATACCACTGCTGAATCTGATATCTGTAACGCAAGTGCTTAAGCTACTTACCACGGATTCAGATCAATATGTGATGTTGCTGTATATTTTAATCAAGCTTTCACTCATAGCTAGGTCTTGCAGACATTCACATTCCCATGTATTCCCATTATTTTGTCATCCATTATCTTACCTCGTTTTTATACGTATTTTTTCAAATATTTCCTTTCTGTTTTTGTGGAGTTGATGTCAAATTACTGTTAGTTGCACTGTGAACTGAATATATCTATGAACTATGGTCGGGACAAAAGTTGTCATCGCAATCCTTGTGTATATTTAATGGAGATGGCATTAGTGCGGCAACTGTCATATGAAAAGTGGTAGGAGTAGCAACAGGCGGTTCTCCAAATTCTTCCAAGAATACTGGTGAATTATTAAAACTATTATAACCTCTTTGTTAAATGGAGTTAGTACTTCTTCTGGCAGCAGATCTTGTGACATGGGAACAGATGGCGTATTTACTTGCTGATAGATAGCCGACGTAAGATTTTTAGAGCTGCTCTTTTGATATGGTTGTATTAACGAACGTTAATTATTATTACTTGTGGCAGCATCAATTTGAAGATCTGGTACTGCTGTATGATAAGTGTCATCAAATATGTCCTGACATACATCTGCCATTTCGACGACAAAGTATTGGGCTCCTGGCGGTAACGGAGTTAGTACGGGCCTAAAGTTCGTAAGTGATTCTGTTTATAAGTCAAATAATTAACAGTGTATCTACTTAATTTTATTACCATACTTAAACACCAGTTTAACACGAGTAAAAAACGGTTATTTAAATTTAAAATAGTGTTTCAATTATGTAGTTTCGGTTAGAACAAAGTCTCGTGTGAAAGTTTGTTCAAATAACAGAATCGTATTATCACATGCGACTCTATTTTTGTATTGAATTTACGTAGAATAAAATCGTATGTGCACAGGCATTGGAAAGCTATAGGAGAACTTTGGCCGAACAGACTCGGATGTGAAAATAACCTTCTAAATGTTAAATATTGCTAATTTAATTGTATTATTGAAGTTTTGCTTTTAACAAAACATCTTATGAAATCAGGAAGAATCTTATTATTTATGATATATCGCAGAACAAAATATTTTAATCACATACGTCGGGAACTCCAATGTTTTTCTTCTTTTTCGTTAAATATTGACGAAAAAAATAAAATCACCAAAGCTATCTCTAAAATGCGAAGGAATTATTAATATTAAACAAGAAGTTACCAGGATTATTAAGTACTTCATTGCTATTTTTGTTTGGATTTGAAATTAAAAAAATTATTTATATCCATTTGAAGAGCTAAGTCTAAAAGTTTTCTCTTTCTAGATGATGCAGACATCTTTAAACATACACTGTGAAACTATATACACACATTTTTACAATAATTTGACTCAAAACGAGATAATAGTTTTAACCACCAAAATATTTCGTCACTGAGGAGTACAAACTCGTGTGTGACGTTAGAGCGCGGCGCGTGCGGAGCTTACCTCAACGAACAGTTCTTACATGTCGATGCGTGCTCGTTCTTCGGAATGTATTTGAGATAAGGCAATGTTCAATTGGTTATTTCAGAAAGTAAAAACGTTATTTAAAAAATAATTACAGATTCATGTAGCTATTGTGATTCTAAACACATTTAATCAATAAAAAAAATTTCGTCGTATGTTTTCATACGTTTGTGTTCTTAGGACCCGTCGATTTATTTGCAAAATCCGCCTTATTTCAAGTGCATAATATGATGTCGCAGTGTAAATCTTGAAGTGCTTTCGTGTGATTTTATGCTGCGTAAGTTACCTACATTGTAAAAACAATAATGACACGAGGTCAGCCTGTTATTGATAGTTTACGGTGTATTTTTTTGCTTGAGAAAATAGTCAGCTGGGAATTGTTTTTTTTTTATTATTCGATGTCAAGGATCTTGCTAGGAATACGCGGCGACTAAGTTCAATTTTTTTTTCAATGTTTGCTTTAAATTGAAAATTTTATTCAACTACTTTCTTTTCACTTAAGCAGGTGTTTTTTTTTCCATTCTGCGATAGAGTTGTTGTAGAGTTGTTCACTTTACAATTACGTTTTTATTAGTATTTCGCTACAGCCTAATTTGGAGAAACAGAGTTTTCAATCGACCTATTTAGTTTTTAAGTGCAAAAAGCCGTAGAAATATCGATTAGGCCTGTCGTATACAGAAAATAAATTCAATTTTACCTTTAACGACCCTTTGTTGATAGATAACATATTGGCTATTGCTTAGTAGGTGCCATTTAAAGGTACTTTCCGTCCTTTATAAATCGAATCGGCGTAACCTAATCGATTTGGTACAATTTATGTGTGACCTGAGAGATAAAAGGCTTTTATGAATGAATAATGTTGTAATTTCAACAGCTGTATGATAGCGTATGACGTTGTCTATACGACAGCCGAGCAAAAAAAATACAAAAATATAAATATTTCATCACCTTAATAAACCGTAAGATGTCGCCCCTTTTATAAAAATAAAACTGGATTTTATTCGACATAAATTTTACACTACCCTATTTCCTGACTCAGACAGTTGAATATTCTAATAAGGGTGCGTTCACATATAATGTTCGTTTTACTGGTAGGTTAAAACGTGTAAGTTATTCGCGTTTGTATGTATGAGCGAATTCAAAAATACTGATCCGACAAAATACCGTATTACAGTAGTAGTACGTAGTATGCTATTAACGTATGTAGTTGTGTGAGCAAGTTTACACATAATACAGTATACCGAATCCGGATTTTGACCACCTATAGTTAATAACCTCCGTGGGTAAATTATCTCGAAAGATAATTTAAATAAAAACCCGCACTGAAATCGGTCCATCCTTTCGGCAGCTACGATGCCACAGACAGACACATACAAGCAATCATACAAACACACAAACATAATAGAGGTTTGACTTATAACACCCCTATTTTTGACAGCGGTTAAAAATTAATAGATAAGAAAAGATTCAATATTTGTCTGCTAATAGGGCAATTCTGGGTATATTGTAGCTATAAAGGTCATGGAACCGTAAATTAGAAGCTTTAACGTTCAGAGGAAATTAAAAAGGTTTTTTTTCTTTTCCGTCGAAGCACGATGAAAGCTTATTGAAGGCTGAAATGATGTCTGTATTTGAAGATTTTTATATAATAACACCGCTACTGCAAAATTAATAGGAAATACCTAAAATGTTGGAAAATAGGTTATGATCAACGAATTAATATCGGCATCGGTATTTAATATCGTTGGTTATGATAGAAAAAAGAACGCAGGCTTGCGTTGAAACACGTTAAACTTATATTTGAAATAATGACTGAAAGGAATATTTTTTGCCTCCTAGGATAAAGTTGAACAAGGCATAAGAATATTTAAAAAAAGGGAGAGGGTATTTTTAGTGTTTATAGCTTTTTCACATATGACCGTTTGGTGTGTTAATAATGATAGTTTATTGGATTTTGCACCATAAAATAAAGTAGAAAAGTATAGTACAGAAGACGGATTTATAAGAATCAATCTTTTAATACGTTCATAATATTTGATTTAGGTAGGAACTTTTAGTCTTTATTACCTTAAAGCAGGCACCCTCTTAACCACTAACTGAAAACCAGTCTTATTTCACTAAATATTCTTAAAACCTCCTAGTTTTGAATTGGCCCTGAACGGATGTGGAAGCAATTTACTCTCTAATCTATTGTAACTTCCGCCTGAAAATCAGGCGAGTGTTTTTGCGTACCATATGAGACTGCTGAAATATTGCCATCATTTAGCAAGAGTTATTATTATTATTTATGTTTGTTCTTATATTACAAAGGAAATTACGGCCAATTACATTTTGTACAATAACGGAAAGCTAAGCGTTTGTAATAAAATATTATAATGTACTAAATTGTTGTAGTTGCTATTGTTTTTCTTTGCCCTTGAACTAACAAGATGAGAGATGAAGCAACTAATGCAAGTTTATATAGAGTTTATAAATAAGTGAATTATTCTTTACCGGTGTTTGTACATTCATTTTATTTTTGTTTCAGGTAAACTACATAAAAAAATTAACAAGACAACTTGTTACTTCTTGTTAGAAATCATTAATCAACTAACATGGCAAAATACTCGTAAGTTTAACCTCTAAAACTAAGGAATATGATACCCACAAACCACATCAAGACTTTGACAATGGAACAAATGAATAATAGTTGTCCTGGCCGATTTCGACCACGGCGGCCAATCTCAACGGAGATCAACCAACTACGTAGTAGATATTATAGTGCACAAGTGTGAGCGCAATACACAGGTGCACTTACTGTTCCATCACTCTCAAAGTACGGTGAAACGGCAATCCGACATGACCGGAGAGAGATCATGCGCAAGACTAACGGCTTAACGTGCTTTCCGAGGCACGGGGGTGTTACACCGCCAACTTCCCAACTCCGAGCTGTTTTTGAGAAATTCATGACATAAAATCTCAGAAACAGTTTTGACTTGTTTTTTGAACAAATTTGAACTTAGGAGCTCTCGGATAAAAAAACATAAACTTGGCCACTACACTAAAGAGGCAGTCAACTAAGGATCAAATGAATACGTCATATATCGCAGCGCACTAATAAACGCGAAAGTTTATTTGTTTGGATGTTTGTCCGTCAATCACTCTAAAACTACTGAACGTTTTTTGTTAAAATTTAGTATATGGACAGGATATGAGCTGATTTGGGGGATAGGATACATTTTATCCCGTTTAAATGCTCCCTCGGGATAAAACAGGAAGGAAAAATCCAATGTTTGCGCGGACGAAGTCGCGGGCGGGCCGCTAGTTGTTATATAATTTTCACATTACCCATTCAGATGTTTCACATACGTGAGTTTTACTAGTATAAATTCAAAATATTTCAGATTATAATAATTCAGAGATTAGAATAATAGAGTCAGAAATATCTTGGTTCCTATTTTGGGGCTTTAGTTTCCTATTTATCTTCTGTCACAGTTGTTTCTTCTTTGAAAGTGTTTCAAAATATTCAAAGATTACACACAACTCGTACGTGAAATACGGAAAATCCATTCCGAATTGCACTTACAGGATTTATATATGTTTAATGGCTTTTCTCGGATGCAGGAAAGTATTGGAAAACATATTTACGGTGGAAATAAAGTTTGTTAAGTGCGATTCACCTGATGTACCGGAAAATGGAATGTGATTCGATGATATATTCCTTGAATATTCAACACCTATCTCCCAGACGGTATTTATATAAGAAATTCAAGCAACTGTGGACGGGAGCGAGTCTTTTACTTGGATATTTATAGATTTGACATTTGTAGAACCGCTAGTTCAAGGTAGATCTTAAGATTTAATCAAGTTTTACCATTTTTATAGTAACATCTTTAAAAATAAAATGTGATGCGTAAGTAGCGTAGCCTAGGCTAGCGTAGCCAGCGTAATTTATAGGTACCTATGTAGACCACATACCTAGCTACGTCAAAAAGCTGAGTTTGGATAGAATTTCATAATTAAGTCAACAAATCAGTCAAAGGTTACCCATTAACTTTATACATTAGAAACTTACATTTTGCATGTTGCATTACAACTTACTACAATATTACACAAATGAGTACAAAATTACATTTTTCGCCATCAATTTTCGGGCGTCATTTTAATTTTGGACCGAGGCCACGTTAACAAATCACGTCGTTATTTTTACTCAACGCGTTATATTTCACGTGGAATTGTGGCGGAGTTTAAGTGCCAAAGTTAAGAGTTTCCTTCGAACGAAGTCACGTACATCGATTAATTACTATAAATAAAACAAGCGTTGGACGAAGTCTGTTACGCCTTGGCCGCAAGTTCGCAACGTTTCTGGAAGATGTTTTAAGCTTGTCAGTTAAGAGAGATATTAAATTCTAATACCGTGCCTGTCAAGCCTAAGGGAGATAACTTTGACTCTAAACCAGTAAAAAGTTTATTTCTCTGTGTACTGTGTTTAGTTCACTGTTTTACTAACCGTTTAAAAAACCGTTAATATATTTATATTCCATTTGCTTTTAAATATTGTTAAGTTACAAAGTTTTTTCGAGGTCATAACGAGGTCATCCTACTACTATTATAAAGGCGAAAGTTTGTAAGTATGGATGTATGGATGTTTGTTACTCTTTCACGTAAAAACTACTGAATGGATTTGAATGAAACTTTACCACAATATAGCTTATACATCAGAATAACATATAGGCTACAATTCATAAAGAATTTGTAAGACAAAGGCTTTCCACGCGGACGAAGTCGCGGGCGGCCTCTAGTACGACATAAGACTAAGGTAACTGATGTTGTCCAAAAATGATGTTGGCCATGTCTGTCGCAGAACCGACAAGTGGTGGAGCAGGAAGGTTCTTGAATGGAGACCACGCTTAGGTAAACGTAGTGTGGGACGCCCCCCGGCTAGATGGACAGACGACCTGAACAAGGCAGCTGGTAGTGATTGGATGCAAAGGGCGGGAGATCGTGCGCTGTGGCGCTCCTTGCTGGAGGCCTATGTCCAGCAGTGGGCTGCAACAGGCCGATATGATGATGACAAAGTTTTTACTGAATGGGTCGAACCTGGGCTAAAGTAACACGCATTATTTAAAACAGTTAGTTTTTTTGGACAAATATTTTAAAGGGCATTTTTCAATATTCAGATAAACAGTTAACAGTCTGAAATATGAACCGGCCTTTTTTAATATGACAGTGTTAACTTTATGGAGTTTATCACTTTTTTATCAACCATCTTGGATTTTGATTGGACTGTTACAATAGATTACAACCAATTCTTTTTGTTTGCAACAAATAACGGTATTCCCAATCAACGATTCAACTGTTTCATTAGGATACGTATTGAAATGTCTATGCTTTCTGTTTGCTTAAAAAAAACAAGTATTTATCCAACATTAATTTGCGGAAAATGGCTACGTCACACAAAGCTATAAAGGAAAATATACAGTTTTCAGAACTATCAAAACTATCAAATACGTGATCCCAAACAGCATAGCTTTCTATCCACCTGAAATTAGGGTTGTCAATCTTATTAAATAAATAACTAACAGATTAAGTATTACTATAATTGTATCGTGTCTATCTACTACACGATTCTATTTCAGGATTTTTTTTAAATAATGTGATATCGAGACATTTTAACACAATTTCATCTAATGGTAAATGGCGACTGACGATGTAGCCGAGGATAGAGTTGATTTTTTTGTAAAAATATCTTTACATTTCATCGTTCGATTAAAAAAAACTTTCCAATATTATTTTAGTAATTTGGTAATTTAATATATTATCTTGATAAGCTTGATAAATATTTGATTGGAAATATCTTGATTATTATACTATCGTTTAAATTTAATAAACTTGTATAAAAAAAAGTTCTTTACTTAAATACCTACTTTAAGTGAAAATAATCTTTTCAAATCTAAAGGTTTGCGTGGCTGAAAATGCTTTTTAGCATTAAGTCCACCTTGTGTACAGCTTTTATTGTGAAATAAAGTATATATAAGTATTTTAAATATATAAAGATTTCAAATAAATATTTGGGTCAAAAATATCCTAAAACCTTTGATCGGTAACCCTGCGGTCAACAGATGTAGGGCTCATTTGAATAGCAAACGAAAACTATTTTAAACCGCAAACTGACCGAAACTGCCCCCATTTTAAGTACTTACTATACATTTTGTTTAAACAGTTTACTCATATATTAGGTCCTTACCTATGAAATTGGCGTTTTGTATGGGAGGAACAAAAAGTCGAAATTTTTTTATATAGCATATTTATTTAATCAAAGTATGAGCCATTGTAATCTATGCACTTTTGCCATCTCATAGGTAGTTCATTGATCCCTTTACTAAAAAAACCATTCGAACGGGAATCAATAAAATCTTTGAAGGCGACTTGGACTGCCCCATCTGAGTTGAACTTTTTCCCTTGCAAGAAGTTATCCAAATTTCGAAAAAAATGGTAATCTGTTGGAGCAAGGTCCGGGGAGTACGGTGGATGCCTTAGAGATTCCAATTGAAGTTCTTCTAATTTGCTAGCCGTCTGTTGTGCAGTGTGTGGTCTAGCGTTGTCGTGAAGCAGCAGTGGCGTAGAGCGATTGACCAGCCTTGGTTGTTTAGCAACTAGCTTTTCCATCATGGTTTGCAATTGCTGACAATAGATATCTGCCGTAATCGTCTGGCCAGATTTGAGAAAACTGTAATGAACGACACCGGCGCTAGTCCACCAAACGCTTACAAGTAACTTTTTATTGGTCAATTTTCGCTTGGAGCAGGCTTTGGCTGGCTTGCCAGGGTCCAGCCATTGCGATGAGCGCTTCCGATTATCGTAGAGAATCCACTTTTCATCACAGGTAATGATTCGATTTAAAATCCCTTCGTTATTGTGCCGGTCAAGTAATGTAACGCAGCAGTTGACGCGCGTTTGCCGGTTTGCTTCACTCAATTCGTGAGGAACCCACCTTTCAAGTTTTTTAATCTTCCCAATTTGCTTCAAGTGGATTAAAACAGTTTTATCACTAACGCCAAAGCCTGCAGCTAACTCGGACGTGGTTTGCGATGGATCCGCTTCCACAATAGCCTTCAATTCTTCATTATCAACTTGGGTCTCCGGCCGTCCACGGGGCTTGTTTTGCAGGTCGAAATTTCCAGAACGAAAACGTTGGAACCAAAAACGCACTGTGTTTTCTTTTGCGACACAACCGCCATACACATCATTAACCCTTCGAGCCGTTTCCGCAGCACTGGTGCCACGGTGGAACTCGTACTCGTAAATAACGCGATATTTCAAATTTTCCATTTTGTAAATTGAGCGATGCAAACAGAAAAAAGATAAGTAAAAAAACAAATGAATGACGGTTTACGAAACACAACTACATGTGGAAATAGCTGTATAAATTTGAATTTCGAATTCCTAACCAAATAGGAAAAATTTGTGATCAAAGTGGCCAGTACGACAAAACGCCAATTTCATATGTAAGGACCTAATATTAACTAGTATTTTGGTATGGAGTACAAGCCAAAATATCGGAATAATTTCATTTCACGCATTCCGAAATTTAGCTTTTTTTACTTTACTAACGACTAAAAAGTATATCATACAAGCAATATACGTAGACATAGAAAATAAAGTTTGATGCTTTTATTATTTTGGAACATCTAAAACACTGATCAAGAATTGATGCACAGAAGGCTGCAGTTATACCTACATAGAACATCTAGACATCAGAAAAAAATCTGCAAATTAAAATTGGTCATATGAAAAACATGCTTCTTTTTCTACTTGAAAATCATTTGTAAAATTTGTAACGTAAATGCTTTAAATGATTAACAAAATCTTTGAAATTGGGAGTCATCCTCATAATCAGGCAGTCCATATTAAGGGCTTGCTGCCCTACATTGAAGAGATCACTCTGTTCATTTATTTAATTTAAACCATGCATTTGGAGAAACCAGGATCGCCTCGAATGTGTGAAGTTTACCCAACCCAATATATCATTAAAATTCCGCGCGACCCATTTCGAAATTCGAATGGCATGAATTCGAGTTTAACTTGTATTAGTCACTTGAGGAGGGGCCAATTGAATTTACATATAGAACTACCCTCGCTTCCTCGTTCGTTTATTATGTTGGTAATCGATTTGGTGCATTGGAAAGTAGACTGGATTATGTGATTATGGTTATATAAAGAGGCGTCTTACTTACTTCGCTGGCTCAGCGACCAGAAGTGGATCTTGGACTCCGACATTAAAGTGCGCCATTCTTCCCTATTCTATGCCAAATCTGACCAGTCGAACACTTTTAGCTTAAAGAGGCGTCTAGGATATTCTTACAAATCTGATAAATTGTTTATAGAAGCATACTTTTTAACTTTGGCTTATTTTACTTTCTTGCTTCATTTATTGCTTGTAGTACAGCAAACGAAGCAGTGCCAGAAAGCGAAGACGTCAACTAAGAAAATAGGAGGATAATATCCGTCCCACATAAGGACCTTAATGGACCCGGGTGGCAGCTGACGAAGAATTTGGAAATTGTTGGACGAGGCCCATGCCAGAATGCACGTCGAGATGAGAGACATCTTGAACTTAAAATGTGATGTTTTCAATTCAAACTCTTTTGGAATAGCACGGAAGGAAAGACCAAAATTAAATTCTCAAAACAAAGACACAAAAGTTAATAGTTATACATCACCCATAATAAATTAATGAAAACCAGTTCCAAACTTTTGATTTGACAATTCTGTCAGTGACTTACCTCCAAAGGCAAAACATGATCTTTTATATAATTTTGTTAAGTGTTTAGCTAAGATTAGCTATGTAATACCGATGATCCCTTTTTATCCGTATTACGAAAAGCTCCGTTGTGTTACGAGCCAACGAGTTTGCTTAGCTTATGTCAGGGAATTCGCCGAAATAAACATTATATTTATGTAGTGAGAAATTACATAAAATTGTATTAATTTGCCTGAGATTTCACAGCTGAGGCTGAGGCTTCGATGTTTTAATTAGACTAAACATGAGCGATTTTTAAGTGCTGATTTTACTAAAATGATTCCACCGACATTTAGTGAACAGTCATGTCATTTTAGTCAGTAGTCAGTGTCATTTTTCATCGAGAAAATTGCCAGTGTCTTTTTTCAAAATTGGCTATTTACTGAACACTAACTATGATGACAGCTTAGTTTCCTTCCCTTTCTCGTTTTCTTCTTCTTCTATCGTGTCGGCAAGACGGGCTAAATCTTACTTGCTCAGAAAGCGGCTACCGTGGTAGCCCTCTGGTTACTGACAAGTAAGTCCCCACGCGAGCAGGTGGTCGGGCAAGCGGGACAGTTAATGAGGTGGACCATGGTTTGCAAGGGTTCTCCACATTCACAGCTGACGTCTGCGCTGCTTAAGTACCATCACCGATACAGGTTATCTTTAATTCGACCAACCTGGGTCCTTATCCTATTTAGACTTCTCCAGATTGGCCAAGGTTCTTTATAGTTTAAACGCAATTAGTTTCTTCGAAGCTTTGATTCGTAGCAAAATTACTGACAGTAAGTTTGAGTTAGGCCCCTTACACTTTGCGACTTTAAGCACGGATGCGACAGCGTCGTGACACCAGCAACGAACAGATTGCAGCAGCATCAATAAAGTTCAATGACCGCGCGAATGCATTTATACAACGCTTTACTGAATCGCTCGATTAGAAAAAAAAATTGCATCCATGCCACCGCGCGTTAGTTTTGATGCTACGAGACATAGCATCCATGCAGACGTATGTCAAAAAACGTTTTGTGTCCTGGCACACGTTACTCGTAGCACAAATAAAGTAGCAACTATAACTCGGTACAGAATAAATCCTGCACTGATGGTGATACGCTACAGTTTAATGCCCACCTTCTTCGTCGCGATAACATCCCGACTGCCGCTGCTAAAATACCCGTGACATGAGCCAGGAAACCATCTTTTAAACTTCTACGGCTTCACGCATTTTAACTAGCTATAGTTTAGAACCGCCGATATTAAATTATCTATCGAATAAAAAAAACCGCAATAAAATCGATTCATCCGCTCGGAAGCTACATTGCCATAGGCAGACTCACACAAAAACACAAACAGACTAGGTGTAAAACTTATGAACACCCCTTTTTCGTCGAGGGTTAAAACGTTGTAGTGTTTAAAGGGTCTTAGAGCTTAGTGCAGAAGTCTGGATTTCAGTTTCAGTCGTCAAACAACGCGGTCCAGCTTATCTAACTTCCCGTCCACCTGAATTCGACTGCCGCTCATTTGGATGCCAAGCTGAAACAATTCGAAGCACTTCTAGCTTTTGTTATTTCGGGACTTACTTTCTAGCTCATTTCATTTTGAAAAAAATATAAATAGAATTCCTGTATTTTTCAGGGACTCAGGCATCAGGAAATCACGTTTTTTTTTCGTTTGATAAAAACTTTATTTATACCTATTAAACTCAGTTACAGACTCTCAGGGAAAACCTAAATTGTATGTATAATGTACCAAATTTTTTGCAGGACCGAGTGAAAAATTGACCAAAAAGTCAAACACCAAATATGCGATTCGATTGATAAAATTAAGGCACTCTGAAATACATACGAGTGGTGGAGTTTGGCTCGTACCACCTCATATATGAGGTGGTGCCTGTTTGTGAATGTGCCCAGTAGTGGGACGTATTAAGGCTAATGAGAGACAGAGATAATGATATGAATCTGAGAACTGTATCTTTTCCCAGCTAATTAAAGCATCTCGATTCGCATTGTATTTGGGAGAATAAATTTCTTTTCCGCATTATGGAATTGCAAGGGATAATCTATTCTGACTGAACAAGGAACATTCATGACAATACTACAGCAGAAAATACAGTAACCCCGACTTTAAAACTCATCCCTGTAATTCCAAAGTAAATAGAAAGCACTTGTGTTATGACAATCGGACACAGTGGTAGTGATACATACACCAAGACCCGCAGAAACTGTCTTTGGTATTTAAATGCGGAGAAAATGGAAGTGTTTTAATTGAATAAATGCAGTATCAATAAATAATAGTTTAATAAGAATAATAAATTAAAAAAGTGGTATACGACCACGGCTTTATCCTTAAAACATTTCTCTATCAATATTATAAATTGAAAATATATTAAAATATAATAATATGTGTAAGTTAGTTTATTTAATAACGGTAAATATTTAATAGTTTGTACATACTAAGTAATTTCATTGGAGAGTGTTTTCTTGTTTCGTACTTTTTAGAGCGTGTTTTTAAGTAGTCGGGTGTTAGTTTTTAAACTTTATTTTTATTTATTTTTTGCTTATAATAGAATGATTTTAATATACTAAACCGAGCACCCCACGCTTTTTACTCTACTGTAATATAAATTCTTTGTACTCAGAAATTATTTTCTCTTTTATAGTTAGCAATAAAAGCGTGTTTTTTAGTTTTAAACAATTTTTATATATTATAAGAATAATGGAAAACTCTTATCAAATTGTTGCATTGTCATCGGAACTTGATACGTGTGCAAAGTTTGCGATGTATTGAAGTTGGTGAAAATTGTGCGCAAAGATTCCGTTACATACATACAGCCCGAGCTAATAAAAGCGTGTTAAAAAGTATTTAGCGTGTGTGAGTTCTCATCAAGTACCCAATTGTTTATCTTCTCTCAATGTCAGGCAACACTGTGTCATCACTGATTCTAATACAGTAAGTTGCTCTCGTTTTACATCTACAGCGGAAAGCAAAAACTTTCAGTTGCACCATAATGTTCTTCAACAGATTTAGTTTAGTAAGTAGTAGAATATATATCCAAAAGTACCTGTGTATTCTGGGCACATTTCTACTGTGGCCATTCAGTTTGACTTGCTAATGCGACTATCGCCTATCGCCTTCTGTTTGCGATTCCAGTATCGATGGTTAGCAGGGGCCACCGCTCTCATAAAATATAGAAATGGTTTACCGGAACATATCTTTATTTATTACCAACGCGTTCCCACATAAGTACCTATGTACGTATATACTTTCTTCCTAACTCGCTCAGTAGATAATGGATACTACGTGGGACTTTTGTACGTGAGGAATGGCCAAGTGTGAGTTGGACACGCAAACTTTTACTTTTATATTTGTTAGAGTTACTTTAGGTATAGGCAACCCTTTGGGAACGGAACCGTAATACTAAAAAGCAGTTAATTTTCTTTTGATATAAAAGCATCTGTTCATAATGTCGGTAATTTGCTTCAAAAGTAATTTCCACTTTAAATACCCTCGAACCCTTGCAAAAAAAAACTTTTGCCAAACTTTTATTCGGACCCATTTTCATCTTCTTTTCAAGCGATAATTTTCTTACAAACAGGCCTTTGAATAATGCATCTAATTCGGCGAAAACACGCCCTGAAATTATTCCATTCAACCTAAAGTCACAGAATAGGTATAAGCAGAAAAGAAACTAGCAACGAATGCTCGGCACACGCATAACACCCTCAAGTCGCCTCATAGAGTATTATTGTAAGTATTAACAGTAGTGCAAGACTCCTCCGGGCAATGTCCGTATGCATGTTTATCGGGCATGTTTTCTTTGCTTCCAAACTGTTTAAACTTATATATAAACTGTGCTACAGTTTTTGCTTCAATAATAAAGTTGAGGGGCTATCGTTAAGACCCAAAGGGTGCGATTCAGAAGTTGTTTCAGAGTACTTTCGTGGCCAGATGGTCCGGGTAAGGGATGTCGTAGTACCTCGCATTTCGAATAGACATTTACGAGTATTGCAGTCAGGCATCACCTACAGATGAAATAGTTGGTGGTTTTGAGCCTCAAAGTACCCAAATCACATTATTACATGATCAATAACAAATTAACTTAAATAAAATTATAAATTGAGCATTTACTTAATATTGATACGCTATTACTCTTCTTAAACCCCTGTTAAGAATTTCCTTACATTGTAATAAAACTGTTTTGTTATGTTACGAAATTAAAAATAGCGTTGTGAACGCAAAAACATACTTAACAAATATTTTTATTGTAAAAAACAAATTAAGTTACGCAAAAGGCTTTTTGGTCAAATCAAATAGCGGACTAAACTTTTCATAACAATCTTAGAACTTGATAAGTAGGTAGTTGTTTGATTGCTTTGCTTGAAAATACTTACCTTTTTTCTTTTTTTCGCGAATTTTGTTCGTTACTTAGCTAAAGGCCGATTGGCCGGCCACCCATGATATGAAAAACAAAGCCTTCAGACACTTTAGTATTTTTTCATGAGATACTCGTATGTACGCTAAATAAAATGGAAAATATTAAAGAGCTTGATCTTCCGTGTCGGCAATAAATTTTGATGATCAAATGATCAATAAAATTTTGAAATATAGAAAGATATAAAAAATGTACCTGGTAGAAATACTTTCTTTAATTTCTTTTTTTCAAATAATTTTATTATAAAGCCGAGTCCGATTTATTTAAATTTTGTATAGTTAGGTACACGTTTAGTTTCAATGACGATACACAATTTGATTAGAAAAGCTTATTGAAAAAAATAACTTTAGTATTTTTACAGAATGTACCTCGGTACCAACTATCTACCATCAAATTTTGCGATGAGAAAAAAATTAATAGTATCACTTTCCTGTTGCCTAATATTTCAGTCATTATAATAAGTTCACCTCGGAATTCGAGATACCCAGCTGTAAGTCTGTAAGTACTTGTAAACTGACACCCTAAAAGTTGTCTCAAAACCTACATATCGTACGCAACTAGTAAATTTCAAGGTCAAAGGTATTTTATTTGTAAAAATCTCATTTCAACTTGTAGACAAGTATTTACAGACTTACAGCTGGGTACCTCGAATTCCGAGATTCTTACCTAATTTAAGCTTAATTGACTGGACTCTATGATCTCAAGCGCATACTTAACCGCTTGTCAGTATAACACATAACTATCTTTATTTTATTCTTATTTAAACATTTAAAATAACTATTGATAAGCAAATAAATTTGGTAAGTACATTTAACACGTACGTGCTTTTACCCAATGAGGGCGATTAAATACACCCTCGTTTAACTTAATTTACCGGCTTTGAAACACCGCCACAACTGATTAAGACTATGAGCTTTTAGCTAAAATGTTTGTTTGCGTAGGTTAGGAATATTCGGAACTGAGGAACGTTCCAAATTTCCGTCTTTCGTAATGTAGCTATTCGTTTTAGGCGCCTTTTCTATCTATAACAAGTTTAACAAGCTCTTATAATTAATTTGTGACCCGGAATGGTGGCACCTTGAAACCGGTACTCACGCCACTACACCACGGAGGTCGTCAATGTTTCAAAGCAGAGCGTTCATGACGGGTGGACAGTGATCCCCAAATCCAGTATTTTGTCCTTCGGCGATATGTCAGCGAGGATCGGAACGCATCGATCAGGAGTCCTACTTCGAGTTTGTTAATGTTTATGGCCGTAATTGAACCTTTAATAAAATGACCTGTTAGTAAGGGCGCATTCACAGGATACGTCTTCAACGCTTAGTCAAGAAACACGATACATACCTCATAGGCGATGAACGTTTATATTTTTTCAACAACGGCAGACCCGTACTAAAAACATCGTAATTTTTAATAAAATCGTCGTGATTTTTAACGAATTGCGATTTTAAAAATTTTTCAAAATTGTCAGAAATATTTTTCAAAAACATTTTTTTTTATATGATGAAACTTAAAATTTACGGTTTTCGTAATTTTTCCTATATCTGTACTATAAGACGTGACTTCTTACTAAATTTCAAGATTCGTAAGTTTACGGGAAGTACCCTGTAGGTTTTGATTCCCGTGCGAGTTTCGAAAATTTGCGGAAATTTGTGGCCTAAATGGCTGTATCTTTTGATTGCGTTGGGTTAGAAGGTTGATTTTTCTACAGCTTTCAGGGACAGTAGACCTTAGTATCATATATAAATTTCAGTTTGATACCTCCACGCTTTCCTGAGAAAAACGGTCTTGACAGACGGACGGACGGACAACAAAGTGATCTTATAAGGGTTCCGTTTTTTTCTTTTGAGGTACGGAACCCTAAAAAAGAAGAATTGTGATGTTTATGTCGTATCCGTCTGTTTTTAACGATTCGTTAAGCGTGTGATGCAAAAAACGATTCGTGAAAAAAACACGTCTTCGTGTAAATTTACAAAGTTCGTAGTTATCAAAATTTGTATATATAATCGTAGTAATGGGGTATGGACACAAATATTTAAAAAATGGGTTAACTGAGCATTTATTGAAAGAAAACAATATCCTAAAGCATTGAGTTTAATGTTAGTAAGTTTTCATTAATGGTGCAGCGACCGACACAGTTACTTACACTTAGTGTTTCTTTTTGCTTACTTTTGTTCACCAAAAAAGCAAATCTGTAAAAACGAGTGTGGTGTTTCAGAATAGGCCCTAGGGACCAATGTGATTAGCGGCGTCTGCCACCCCATCAATCCAGCATGCGTATCTAATACTTTGATCGCATGAAATCCCACCTTTAACGAGGAGGATATCCTGTAATTTATGGTCCGCCAATATATTTAAACCCCCAACGAAAAATGAGGGGTGTTATATGTTTGACCGCTTTGTCTGTTTGTGTATGTCTATGGCATCGTAGCTAGCAACGGATGGACCGATTTAACGAAAAATAATTCAATCACGCTGGTTCTTAGCCAAAGCTTGTCACAATCCATCCAGCCGTTGAAACTCATCAGATGTTTTGCTCGCTCATTTGGGGGTTCTTCTTCAAAATAATTTGTGTAATAAAGTAGGTTAAAATATAAAAAAAGTTGCGGACATATCCCAGTGAATCGAATCGAATCAGTAAGCTAAAATGGCAGTGGGCTGGGCACATTGCGCCAAGAACAAATGACTGTTTGCGTTGAGGCAGAAAAGTGAGTAGAATATAATAGAATAGAAATTGGCGTCCATCCGCAAGACAACGTGAAAATATTTATAAAAGATTATTTCTTTAATAAGCTGATTATATCTTTAAACGTAACTTAAAATGACGCAATCTCTCATACTTTGTTTAAATCATTAATTCAAACAAGAACTTTTTTTGGGTATTTTTAATGGCTAGAAAAAATATACGAAACACATCATTGCAGACGTTTTATATTAAATGAAATATCGCTCTAATATAAGGATATCGTCAAAGATTGATCGCCGGAGCTCGACCCAAAAAGATTACTACGTCCATCGCCACTTCACTATTACGTATATGATGTATTGAATTTCAGGCAGCCGGTGACCGGCTGAACAATTTTCACCTGATGGAAAATAACGTCCATATTGTGAAATTAAATTACACCCAATGGAAAATACTGACCGCCTCAGATGGGACCAAATATGTTTCTTTTTCTATATGTGTTTTAATTTTGGGTTAATTAAGAAATATATGCATTTTTAAACGCTTTAAATATCAATTATAAGAACTAAAAGTTTATATTCTGAAAACCTAGTTTTAAATTAATTAAGGTACAATGTCTGTTTCATAATTTCTGCTCGATATGCACAATGTTAAATTCAATAGTGAGCTTTTAAATTAAAATTACAAGAACTTGTTCCGAGACTTGCTCAGACCATTTTCCATTTGGCAAAATGACACTTTTATCAATCGAATGGAATAACTCAATTAATGCATTCGGTATCTACACACATCAAAAGTGTCTAGGGATCAACAAATATTTTTGCAATAACTTTTCTCCTGATTGATATTAATTAAAATTTTCTTTAAGGATTCATCAAATAAAGTGTTTTCGTTTGTCTACAGTAACGATAAACCAAGTCACCTTCGCATTAATAAAGAAATTTGCCATTTTCCTAATAAAGGGATTTTTGACATTTGAACCACTAACATTAAAGTTCGAAAAAAAGACTGTAATAACAGTTTTCTTTAAAATTTTATTGGGTAACTTAAACAATTAATAGTCCGTGTTTTACCGCGAACACTAACAACACAAGAACATCGGTTTGGCATACTCAAAATGAGTTCATCCAAATCACGCTGTGGAATGGCCGCCCATGTTCGTTGCAACAACAAAAAAAGGTCTTCTTGCGACTGGATACCCTCCATATTTGGCAGAGCTCTTCTCTGTAGCATATCCCATGCATGCTCAATCGGGTTCAAGTCTGGCGACTGAGCAGGCCAGGGCATGACATTGATGTTAGCTGCGGCGAGAGTCTGTCTTACAACTCTTGCGGTGTAAGGTCGTGCATTATCATGCATTAACTGAAATAAGGGACCGATTTGCACTTGTAGAGGAACGATGACGTCTGACACAATCGTCTCAGCATAAATTTGAGCGTTGAGGTTGCCTCTGATCCAAATCAACTCAGTTCTTCCGCCGATCCAAATACCCGCCCATACCATGATGGTTCCACCACTATAAGGATGGACTTCCTGGCAGGATTTTAATCGCTTTTGGCGTCCAGGGGTTCTCCAGTGTCGTATACGTCTTGTATCCGGTCTCATACCAAAACGAGACTCATCAGAAAAGCATACGAAACGCCATTGTTCTTCTGCCCAATTTCTGTGTTCAAGAGCCCATTGATATCGAATCCTGCGATTGTGCATTGCTTTAGGTGGTACCCTTAGCGGTCTTCGGGAATGAAGGTTCACTTCATGCAAGCGGTTTCTGACTGTTTGGTCGCTAATTAAGTTCCCTGAAAAGTGATGAAGCCTCACGGCTAACATCATGGCGGTTATTGTTGGAGCTCTTCGAGTTGTGATTTGAATGTATCGGTCTTGTCTCCGTGTGGTGCAGCGATACCGTCCTCCATGGCGCTACTACAGAGAAGAGCTCTGCCGAATATGGAGGGTATCCAGTCGCAAGAAGACCTTTTTTTGTTGTTGCAACGAACATGGGCGGCCATTCCACAGCGTGATTTGGATGAACTCATTTTGAGTATGCCAAACCGATGTTCTTGTGTTGTTAGTGTTCGCGGTAAAACACGGACTATTAATTGTTTAAGTTACCCAATAAAATTTTAAAGAAAACTGTTATTTCAGTCTTTCTTTCGAACTTGAATGTTAGTGGTTCAAATGTTAAAAATCCCTTTATTAGGAAAATGGCAAATTTCTTTATTAATGCAAAGGTGACTTGGTTTATCGTTACTGTAGACAAACGAAAACACTTTATTTGATGAATCCTTAAAGAAAATTTTAATTAATATCAATCAGGAGAAAAGTTATTGCAAAAATATATGTTGATCCCTAGACACTTTTGATGTGTGTAGTATTTGAACTAGTTATTACGATGTGAACTATTGCGAATTTAAATCGAAGTGAAAATCTGATTAGTAACGGCTTTGCAGTGTTTGAAATTTATTAGAAATTAAATCGATTCTGCGCTTGGAGAGAAAATATTATTTTGCAATTTATTTCTGAGAGAACAACTTTGTACCAATTAACTTTTGGATAATGAATTTCCCACCTGTTCTTTAAACATCAGTGTTTCCAAAACACTGACAGCAAAATTGAGCTTTCTAAATTAAGAACCTTTAAGCTTCGGTGTACTTTGCGTGGGCGTCATTTTTGCTGAATTAGCAATAGGGTTACCTGTTGTTCTACGAGAGCGTCACACACACACACACACACATGTGCGACGCGATGCGACACGATACTATCAAATGTATAAATATACGTTTCGTCCGTGACGAAGAGTGATTGACATCGATACAATAATAATATATTACAATATATTAATAATGATCGAAGACACTTTTTAAGCAAAGTTTTGCCTGTGTTTGGTGCCTTCGCTCTTCCATAGCTACAAAATATAAACCTTACTATGTAAATTAACAGGCTTCTAGTTTTAAATAATACTAATATATTTAAATTAATAATAATACTAAAATAGCAATCAACTTATTAGTGTGTGTGTGTATTTATGTTTGTTTGTGTGTGTGTGTGTGTGTGTGTGTGTGTGTGTGTGTGTGTGTAAACGTATGCATACGTCAAGTGTGTTTGTTGCATTTGTGAATCTATTCTATGCGTTTAAGTTTAGATTCTGTCTTATTGTAATCCATGGACTTCAGATGATACAAGTATTGGTCGCTTCGCGTTACGTGGCTCATGTAGGACAACACCGTATGCGATCGTTCCGTTGGTATCAGCAGTTGGCGGGAGCGAGGCTTTCTATATGTTAGTGTGTAGGAGACAGGTAGTGCTGCGGGGAAGAGCCATGCGATTTTCGCGCGTTTTTTCAATCTCGTCATCACATTTTTCGTCATAGGTAAATATACAACAACATCACATAGATTGATCTGACTCCGTGGTAAGTAGCTTAAGCACTTTTGTTACAGATATCAGAATCAACAGTGGTATTACAAATAAAAATAAATACATACATACGAGTATAACACCCAGACCAGTATAAACAGAAATGTTCATGCACACAAATGTTTGTACAGTGCGGGGATCGAACCCGCGACCTCTTGGTTAATAGTCAACTTTTTGACCATCACACCAAAGTGGTCGTCAAAATAATATGGCTTAAAAACAGGTGGTGTCCCCTTTTAAGTTATCTGACTGTAATTCTAAATAATGTATCAATCAATCATCAAACCATCCCCTACTCTTTAATCAGTTGACTGTAGTTTCTGATTTAGCCATCCCTGTCACTCATACATGCTTTACCGAGCGAGCAAAGACGCTGGATAGACCTGCCACTACATACGAAAAATTACGGAGTTAATAATACGCAGTTTTACATGACCCAACATATAAATTAACCCTGCCACCGCTTTAGGGCAATTTGGGCCAGTGCTGAGAAGAAGCTCAGCTACGAACAAAAAATAGGCTAGATGACACCACCAATCGTTGACATACTTTTTATTATCTGTCAAAACGGTCTGCCTCCATAGATTTTGTATGGGAATACATGAACGTGACGTCACGGTCATGTATCAGAAATCGGAGTCAATTTACCGAATATTTACTGAGGTTTGTGTGATAAAAAATTGGTTTCGACAGCTTTTTGGAAATATATTGGTTGTATTAACTTCATAGGGGCTATGTTTTTTAAACGCCATGGACTTGAAAATATTTAAGATAGGTGTATTGCCAGTTACAGTTACAGAGTACATCCCTTCGTGTCTCACAAACCTAAATTTAAGTGTCTACAGTTGCTCTTAGCCCTAGTGACCTTTGCATGCGCCGAAGCAAGAACCAGTAAGAAGCCATGTGGCCAATCCAATTGCCCTTTATGCATGTTTAACATGACTTTAAATAGACAACAAGATTAGTACGCTACGAATAGATGTCGATTGAATAACTAAGTTATGTCACTATCAGAACAAGAGGGTTGATTTATAAATGGTAATGTTATGACGCTTTACTCAATCGGTTGTTACTGCGCTCTAGACAATTCTGAGAAATGAGTCGAGTACCTAACCATAAGTCTTAATCCTAATTAATTGTGTATGTTGATTTTATTGTAATTTCAAACGTTTCAAATATAAAAATCTTATTCTTATTCTAATCAGGATCTAACATGAGTTTTTCTGTATTGTCTAGGGCAAGAATGGCGAACCAATACCACGTGTCATTGATGGCCCGAGAAACAATATTTTGGGCACGTAACAAATATGAAAATCATTGTTAACTAGGAAAAACCGTGTTAAATAAATATTTAATGACGATCGATTGCAAATGATCCCGTCTTTTTTCGTTTTATTTTCGAAATAGACAAAATTGTTTGATGGCATGTCTATAACTTCATTAAACATTCATTAAAAAAAGGCCACATCAAAGTGTGCAAGTGTTAAAAACTGTCATAAAATCGCGGTTAAAAAATTTCACGCCGCATCCTTCTGGCTTTTTGACGAAATCCTTATGATTTGTCATAGCGTGACTTGTCTGTCGATGAGGTAGGTCCGTTAGAACATAATTAAGAACATGAACTTTAATATTAACTAACATATATGTATAAACACTGATTTTATAACAAGATATACTTCAGTCTATTGTTTGGCCCTTGGAGAGCTGCCATGTCCAGCTTGCGAGACCCATCCGTCAACTTGTCTACGGCTTTTCTTCTTATGCTTCTGCTAATATTATAAAGAGAGCTCTGAAGCTTCTGGATTGATTTAAAATAAAACCATTAGGATCCTACATTATCACTTAAAATAGGCTATATTTAATGTATAAGAAAATGCTTAATATATTAGAAAACCGCATTCCACGCGGGCGGAGCTTCTAGTTCTAAGCTAATTTTTCACAAAAAAATAATATTCACATCAACAACTGAAGTGGTGAACAAAAGAAGACCTTGGCAGCCCAACTACAGCCAACAGTGTCGTGGCCTCGCCATTGATGTCTTTAGCTTAATAAATAACAACGTTCAATGAAAAGGGAAAAGTCACATTTCTCGGGCCTCCGTTTAAAACAACGGAAAAACGTGTTTTTGTTCGCCCCTTTGTACTACTCAATAGTGTTGTGCGAGTATACATTTAAACACTTTATCGATAAATCATTTTCATCATTTCGATGATCATCATTCGATTTTGGTTTTCGAATACTTCATCATCGGCATAAAAGGGCACTAGTAAGGTCTTTTGTAAAAAACAATATTTATATGTACGTTTTTTTCACAATATGACTGTTTGTTGGCTAAAATAAAAAAAACAAAATCCACTAGTAAGCGGCCACACAATTAAAGATTTTCAAAAACCCTGTACAAGCTAGCAACTTCATTGAAACCTATGCCTATAAGTTCTAGTTTAACACATGCCGTAGTCTTTTTTTTTGGTAAGATATGAAAAAAATAGACGATTTGTTTCTTTAAGCTTTGTTGCACCATAAAAATGGGACGAAAAGTTGATTTAACACCATGAGGCATTCTCAACCAGTCCATACCTTATGAACAGTTTATCTTCTTTTTCAATCGCACTACCAACAGTATCGATATCGTACAGCATCGACTATCTCCAGTCTTACATCGAAAAGCAACACTAATTCTTAAGGTTTTGCTCCCAACATTCATTGTGTGAACTGAATGCAGCCTTATCGGCGTAGAACATTACCTTCTTTGCTACCAGTCGGGTAAATAGAACAGTGTGTTTCAAAGTATTGGATTTCCTTTTCCTAGCGAAGTAATTGCTTGCCATCCATTGTCTGGGCAGCAGTTGTATAGGAAAAAAAGTTGCAAGAAAAGAAATCGGACAGTATTATATTTTCTGGTAAACTGCCTCTGTTGTATTATTTTAATTTTTTTACCAGACTGCGACACTATGATAATATGTATATGTATTAATAAAAGTTTGGTTTTGTTTCTTTCCTATTTTTTTTTTCTTTTTGTTACAGGTAATAGAATACGGACTGGCGTAAAAGTAATATAACCTATACAGCCAACACAACCATATGAAGATATAAAGTGAAAATAGAAAAAAAGGAATATGAAATCGCAGGCTAGCAGCTATTTAAATATGTATGTATGTGTAGGAAACTATAACTTGAAGCGAAATCCTCTAAACAAAATAACGATCATTTAAAACAACAATATAGAGTAAAGCCGATATAGAAGTCCCAGTGGTATAGATGACCCGATTTTAATTACATTAGTTTCGCAGATAAATAAGTATCCGTCAAAAGAATCTCTTACTCATTATCTTAATTGACTCAGTTGTATGTCTCGTAGCGACAACATGCAATGACAAAATGACTTCAAAGATTTTGGAGGATGGATGCTCATTTTCCGCTATCTTAAACGCAATTTTAATGGGTCGGGAATCTATCCCCTGTATGGGATAGATATAACAAAATTTAGAGGACCACAAAAGTCCCTTATACTTTGAATATATCGAGGACAACGTTTTTTACTTTTCATAAATTGGTGGATAAAACTCCCAAGAATAAATTTGTTTAATGAATAAATTGTTTTGATTTTTATTATTAAATTTATAGAGTGATTTCGAAAAGTGGGGCATCTATCTCAGCTTTACTCTAAGCTTATCGATAGCCTTACTGCACATAATATATTTATACTAACTACTCGTAACATCAATGTGTACTGATACGACTTCGACAAAGTATGACGAAAGTGCATTCTTGTAAGCAGCAGCCATTACTTCCAGTTTCTTCCATTTCATACATCACTGTAAGCGTGATTAATTCAAAAGTGTAATGTTCACCATGACGATAAATCTTCTGTAACATTCCCGATAAAGTTCCGGGACGTCGGCCATTTATTTTTTTATTCCCTCTCAAACAATTGCGAGACCTTACTAAGTGAGATAAATAAATTATGTGGTGTCTTTAAGATGTTTTTGATGACTTTCATGGTGAGTAATGAGATTTCAACCATTAAGGTAATCATTAACGTCGCAAACTTTTGCGAGATTCTTTGTGAGGAGGGCAAAATGGATGACCAGCCGTGTCATGCGTTATTATTTTCTGGAGTTTATTAATTTTTACAACCTATTTCAAGTACACAATTTTACTACTAAACTATTGTTAAACTAGCGAACCCAGCAGAGGTTGTCCTGCCCGCTGCATTATAAACCTTCCTTTTGAATCACTTTATCTATATAAAAAAACTGCATCAAAATCTGTTAAGAAGTTTTAAAGATATAAGCATACATACTTTTTACAGACACAAATATCGACTTTGCTTTATGCTTTGTACCGATGATTGATAGTTGACGACTTAAATGCATTGAAAATATTGTGCTAGCTATTAACATTTTTAAATACTTTTAAAGATTGAAAAAGACATGTCGAAACCTGACGCTTCTCTGTTCCGGATCTGAATTCACTTCATTAAACCAATGCAATTATTACGAAATATCATTGCTGGGAAATCACAGTGCTGAAAATACGAAAACATATTGCTCAGTACATGCTGCAAGTCATGTACTTGAGGCAGACTGTAATTAACAAAGTGATACATTAGTATTCTCATTTAAAACGGTTTTGGCAAAGTTGATGGTATTAATTTACCTATAAAAGAGATTACTTACTGAACTAAAAATATGGGCTTGTTAAAAACTTATCGATAACAATGGTTAATATATTGTTGAATTTTAAACGTCTTCATTTCTTCCTTTATGCATTTAACTTTTTTGTCATTTATTTAAAACAATTGTACACTTTTGTTAACATTACAAAAACCTACCTCGGTCTATCTGGATATCAAAGGAGTCTGGCCTATGAATTTCAGTAAATTAAGATATGAAATTATTTCGATTTAAAATATATTATACGATCATGTACAGGAAAAAAAAACTAAAGTAGTGTGTGTTTATGAAATATGTCTGTATCGTTATTAACACTTATACCAATAATTACCTTATAAAATGATTTCCCTACTATGTTATAATAATGAACAAAGCAATATCTAAAACTTTGCTATTTGAAAGAAAGAAAGAAAACATGTTTATTCAGTATCACATACTTTACAAAATAGAAAAACACATATTCAAAAGCACATACACAAGATACTGAAAAGGCCACTCAGCATGTGTCGTAGCATCTCAGGAATGCCACGACGCTGGTCTTCCGTGGACACCCACACATAGAGAGAGCACTACTTCGCACAACAATTGGTTATTCAATATAGGTACTTTTACAGTATAATTAATTTACCATAATATATTTATTTATTTTCCTTACGAAAAAAAAAGAATACAACAAATCTACTACAAATTTGCTTACAAATCTAGTCTTTATTCATAATTGTGGGCCCATTTCTACACAAATATATGGATCAGTTATTTTGAAATCGGGTCACTCTCTCAAAGGATTTGTATGAATACTCGAAGATGTTTACCGAGGGGCTTAAGTTTCTTATAGACCCTTGAAGTTCGTGATTTTCATAATTATGTTTCTTCAGTTAGAACTTGGTAATCAGGCTGGTAGCCTTGTAGGTAAAAACATTAAACGTGAGTTTACACAAAAGTAAAAAAGCAAAAAAGATAAAGCTACGCGTCGGAATAGGCTTAAAATAATAAGAACGTAAACGTAATTCCGAAAAATATATTACTTCCGTTTATTAGTCTGGCTTTTTATTCATTTGTATTTACCAACAGGTACATATAAATAAACCTATAGTTTTTGCAAACTGCGACTTTAGGCAGCGATGCAGGATCGATGCAGAACTGGGCCTTGAGACAAGTGGCAATCGATTAGCGAAAACGCTCAAAGATTTGTATGGAAAATAGTCGTAGATTGATATGTCACGTGACCTAGTCGTAACAAACTGTAGATTGGTAGACAAGTGTACTATAAACTTTCGATTAAATAAAACGAAACATTAGTCGTTCGCCTAACTAAGCCAAGTGGCGCTTTTTGACAATCGTAGTCGATTGTCAAAAAGCGCCGCTGAGTGAGCGTATCATCGCTACGTTAGGTAGCGAACGCCGACCACTTGACGATTACGAAAAATAAAATGGCGATTCTTAATTCATCACCTCAAGCTAAATGGCAAACGCTAATCGAATCGCTTAATTAAATGTATGGAAAGAAATAGTCGAACGAAAATGTCACGTGACCTAGTCGTAGCGAATTGTAGATTGGTAGACAAACGTACTTGAATTTTCTATACAAAACTTTAGTCGTTCGCTAAATTCAGCCAAGTGGCACTTTTTGACAAGCAATTACGCTCCGTGAGCGTACAAACACTTCGACAGTCAGCGAACGCTAGACCCCTAACGCAAACGAAACAAAATGGCGATTTACTAGTCAGCTGGTTACGGTGTATGTTGAAATTCGGTTGATTTTGACGTTTTTGTGTAGAAATGCATAGTTTAAGACTATTATGTCTGAGGCTGAGTTGAGGCGTCAACGGAGAAACACTTCTTGCCGGTGCTTAGAGCAAATTGAGGAACTCCTAGATATCTTATTTACTGAGCGATTTAGGTTGAATAAAACATTGTTTAAAAGCCTATGCTTCGACATTCGAATCCACATTACTTAACAAGAAACTTAAGACATCCCTCTTGAAGTAAAAGAAAGTAGGTTTTGCTTGATTTGTTAAGAAGTGAATTGACAATAGTTGATTTGTGGATTTCTTTTCCTGAAGAATACTTGTGGCTGATTGCTTTATAATTGGATAAATTAACCGTCACAGGTTCTTTGCACACTGAGTTTCTTGGCTACAGGTTTATATCAAAGAATTGTGGGTGTAACACAACATTTGCCACAGCGTACAACAAGTCAATGCATAAGACAAGTTGTGGGAGCTCTAAACCATGACAACATTTTAAATAAATGGATAGTTTTCCCACAAACTGTGCCGCAAAGAACAAGATAAGACAAGAGTTAGTATAAAGTCAATTCAACAATATTCTAAAATATCAAACATTTTGATCTTTTTTGACTTACAACATGTAATTTACGTGTATCAAAATTTCACAAATTTTTTTAACTAGGTTTAGCTTCATCCTTTTTATTGCATGTGACTTGGCAGGAGCATCTTATATTAACTATAGAGAAACATAACATCTCTTATTTTATTTCACTCCGTTCACCCTCACTTTGTTGTTATGGTATCTGAAAAAATAAATATTTAGGCGTTCAATCATTTTCATATCTACTTTCTTTCAGATAAAAATCAGTTCAAATGCACAACTTTTAATTAATATTAAAACAAAAGGACACTTTAAGGGAAGTACTACAGTGATATTTATTTATTTAAAACTTTATTGCACAAGAAATGTACAAAGGGTGGACTTAATGCTAAAAGCATTTTCTGCCAGTCAACCTCAAGGTCATGCAGAAAGAAGGCAATGGGTGCAGTGAAAATATTATAAGAAAGGAAGTGTTTAATAACGCAAAAATAAATTAACTTGATATTGATACATTAAAACCCTGGCCTGGACAATTACAGTGGACACTCCAATAATTGCCACCACCCGTTCCTCTGGGCTAGCTCGTAATCTTGCCGTTTCCACTGCTAAAAAATACGATAATATAATTAATTGTTGGTGACTTAAACCAAGACACAACATTATTAACTATTTTTGAGATAGGTAACTTGCAAATGTTTTGCAGTACTTACATTGCAAAATAGGTATATATAACGTTGATCCCACGCATATCACATTTTCTAGTCAAAAGTATTTTTACAGTGAGTTTTTACAACTTTAAAAACTTTTTGACTAAAAACTACGACGAAACTACACTCGCGCTCTTATTTAAATGTCAGTAACGTCAAATGATTTGACTGTGACATTTCGTGACGAAACCATAGATAACGTCTTTATTTTTATCGAAAGTTTGAAGAGACTAAGCGTTCGCTACGATTTGATCATCTTGGCTACCAATCGATTAGCGTTTGCGACAAAGCGTTTAGCGTATCACAAATTCGATAAATTTACCTTAAATTTCGGGGAATTTACATCGATATTTCTAGACTTTCGACGGACGATGAAACGCGTAAAAAATGGATCGACGGAACTGGGAAAAACAATCGGATACCACACAAGTATTTGCGTCTTTGTTCGAATCATTTTGAAGAACATTCTTTTAGCAAAACACAAAAAATAACTTACATAACATGTAATTTACGTGTATCAAAATTTCACAAATTTTTTTAACTAGGTTTAGCTTCATCCTTTTTATTGCATGTGACTTGGCAGGAGCATCTTATATTAACTATAGAGAAACATAACATCTCTTATTTTATTTCACTCCGTTCACCCTCACTTTGTTGTTATGGTATCTGAAAAAATAAATATTTAGGCGTTCAATCATTTTCATATCTACTTTCTTTCAGATAAAAATCAGTTCAAATGCACAACTTTTAATTAATATTAAAACAAAAGGACACTTTAAGGGAAGTACTACAGTGATATTTATTTATTTAAAACTTTATTGCACAAGAAATGTACAAAGGGTGGACTTAATGCTAAAAGCATTTTCTGCCAGTCAACCTCAAGGTCATGCAGAAAGAAGGCAATGGGTGCAGTGAAAATATTATAAGAAAGGAAGTGTTTAATAACGCAAAAATAAATTAACTTGATATTGATACATTAAAACCCTGGCCTGGACAATTACAGTGGACACTCCAATAATTGCCACCACCCGTTCCTCTGGGCTAGCTCGTAATCTTGCCGTTTCCACTGCTAAAAAATACGATAATATAATTAATTGTTGGTGACTTAAACCAAGACACAACATTATTAACTATTTTTGAGATAGGTAACTTGCAAATGTTTTGCAGTACTTACATTGCAAAATAGGTATATATAACGTTGATCCCACGCATATCACATTTTCTAGTCAAAAGTATTTTTACAGTGAGTTTTTACAACTTTAAAAACTTTTTGACTAAAAACTACGACGAAACTACACTCGCGCTCTTATTTAAATGTCAGTAACGTCAAATGATTTGACTGTGACATTTCGTGACGAAACCATAGATAACGTCTTTATTTTTATCGAAAGTTTGAAGAGACTAAGCGTTCGCTACGATTTGATCATCTTGGCTACCAATCGATTAGCGTTTGCGACAAAGCGTTTAGCGTATCACAAATTCGATAAATTTACCTTAAATTTCGGGGAATTTACATCGATATTTCTAGACTTTCGACGGACGATGAAACGCGTAAAAAATGGATCGACGGAACTGGGAAAAACAATCGGATACCACACAAGTATTTGCGTCTTTGTTCGAATCATTTTGAAGAACATTCTTTTAGCAAAACACAAAAAATAACTTACATAGAAAAGTTCTCTACTCAAAAGTTGTTCGTTAATTTAAGTTGACAGTTCATATTAATAAAATAATCATTTTGTATGATACTTAAAAAAGGATGATGTATGTACAGTTATGTTTTATTACAGAATTGTCCCGGTATCCCAAGTCGGTCTCAAAGATTTTCCTGGATGATGAATCTCAATGGATGGTGGAACTCAATTCTTGTAAATATATGTTTTCAATTAAGAAATTACTTAAAAAGGTTATCCTTTATTACAATCACACAATCTCATATCAATTAGCTGAGTTTTCCCCAGCTTATTTAACGAAAACGCCGCTTGACAAAACTTCGAATATCAGAAATGGTGGAGAGAGATTTCACACGGGATTTTATGTCATTCACTCCTAACAAAAATTCACTCATTACGTAATGCGAGTACCTACTTGCGAATCTAATGACTTGCAATAGTTTCAATGTTTTCAACTATATTTGGGGTATTTTTTTGCGACTGTGGCAACCCATATTTTGACGTTAATATATATCTTTCTCTTACGCCCGGTCGCCCGGTGGCGAATCTATAACATTAATACTATATCTATGGTATGACAGCTCAACCACAGGTCTCTATAACCTTGTTACGTCGTCATCTTTTCAAATTAAAATTCTGAAATACCATATCTTTCTAACTAATTACAAACAAAACTAATTACATTATGATAACTGTAACCTAAAAAAATTGATTCCTAATATTGTCATCATTTTA